>JAUKNK010000155.1:895000-1072500 GCA_030765055.1 Mantis religiosa
TTTACGTTTTAAAAATATTCTGAGATCACAGAACGGTACTGAAGTATGAAATAATTATATGCCATAATGTAATATTACTAAATTGCACTGTTCTCTAAATGACTCTAAGCATGTTGACACTATTTATTTACTATGTAATTGTTTATGGTAAGCCTATTTTCGGGCTGGCCCCATAGCACCTGCCTGCCTTGCGAGGTGTCCCGGGTTCGATTCCCGGCTGAGGGTGAGGCTTTTTCTCCAACCAAGATGATTTCCAATCTTCTCCAGAGTCTGCCCAGAGAATATGTGTGTGATCTATAGATTAAAAATTTAAAGTACCTCCAACTCAACGTTTATGAGTAAACGCCATCGTAAATAGGAGATATGGTCCAAAGGAGAACGGCCGTCGATATGACCATTGCAGTTAGAGGCGGGGTATAAGTGGAACAAAAAGAAGAAGAGCCAGTTATCAGTCATTAAGTAATTTCTCTTTGGAATACATTCTACACTCCCATGCTGGTTTCCAATTATTATTGAGTCTGTTATTATTCTTGTTGACGAAGCCTTTGTCGCGTTTGCAATGAAATTACATCTAGTCTATTTAGGCCAGTATTGTATTTTACCCACGTGGCAAGTGCGGCGTAATAAAGCTATACCATTCGAAAAGAAAGCGATGAATTAAAGTTATAATGATGGATTTCTCAGTGGTAAAACAGTAGCACTTCATGGTTGACAATTCACCATACGTTGTTGTGCTAATTATCCACTATTTAATTATTACACGAAACATTGTAGATAATTGTTGACATTGGGAAAGGAATGCCGGTATTACCAATTTCAGATATGTTGTTAGCATTAGCTCATTGGCTCATAGCCTTAGAAATTAATTTCAGAAAATGTTAACGAAGTAAATAAGCTAAATAATTTTAGTTAATTGATGGAAATTAATCATTTCTTCACACTAACCGTACATAGGCTAAGATTTTTGATGGATAGAGTCAACATGAAGAATTCAATGCCATGGCCGGGATTTGAACCACGGATCTCCTGGTTTCCGTCCAGTCGCTCTTAACCTTTGAGCTACCATGGCCAACGTGCCGTTCCGACATTAAATTCTCCATCTGACTCACGTTGGCCATGGTAGCTCAAAGGTTAAGAGCGACTGGACGGAAACCAGGAGATCCGTGGTTCAAATCCCGGCCATGGCATTGAATTTTTCATGTTGACTCTATCCATCAAAAATCTTAGCCTATGTACGGTTAGTGTGGAGAAATGATTAATTTCCATCAATTAACTAATAAAAGATAAATGATGAAACCTGGGACCCAAGTACTTACGACAGTAAGTCGCCACAAACGGTGTATCTCGGATGCGAGAGCCCCTAGTGGTCTACCGGGGAAATATATGAGTCAAATGGAGAATTTAATGTCAGGACGGCTCGTTGGCCATGGTAGCTCAAAGGTTAAGAGCGACTGGACGGAAACCAGGAGATCCGTGGTTCAAATCCCGGCCATGGCATTGAATTTTTCAAGTTGACTCTATCCATCAAAAAGCTAAATAATCTTCAGATATATTGCCCGCCTCGGTAGCGTAGCGTCTGCCTTACGCTGAAGAAGTCCCGAGTTCGAATCTCGGTCAGGGTGAGTTACCTGGATAAGGTTTTACCGGAGTTTTCCCTTATCCTTAAAGACGAATGTCGGGTAGCTCTAAACTCTATGGACCCTGGACACATTTGAGCATCATTTCACTTATTTCTTTCACCGTCCGATATGACAACAATGGAGGACGTATAATTTAAATATATATATATATATATATATATATATATATATATATATTAATGAATAATAATTATCGTCATCTTCACCTATATGGTTTAGTCTATCAGTAAGCTGTTCCGGACAATTAAGAAAATTCTGATATGATTCAGTTTGTCATTTCTGTGCCTTTGTATAGGTATGCATCTCATTTTGTCCATTCTGTACATCGTCCAACAACTCTTAGGAATTTCATTTCAGCTGCTTCTATCGAATTTTCCTTTTTTCTCATAGTCTAATTCTCGCCATCACTTTTTAAGTCCGCTTCTGTGGTGTAGGGGTAGTGTGCCTGTCTCACATTTAGAGCTCCCGAGTTCGACTCTCAGTGAGGGTGAGTACTCTGGATAAGGTTTCTTTCATCCTGAGAGTTGAATGTCGGGTAACTCTAAGTTCTATGGAACCTGGACTCACCTGAGCATCATTTCACCCATTGCGTTCATCGTACGATATGAATTACGTTGGAGGAAGTTAATTTAAAAAGTCACCTATAATACTGTATGGTCCCTTTCCTTGTCTTTTTGTTTAAATTTCGTCTTATACTACAGACTGTTTGTTTATTACCTATATGTGTTTAATTTTATGTCTAAATATGTGTTTCCTCTGAGTGTACTATTAAACCCTAAAGGTGTTTACTGTCTCAACGGTGTTATTAATTTCGACTTTATATATTACGTATTCATTACCTGTGAGCGCAGTTATGTTTGTTCTATTTACACAAATGTGCAAATCATTACAGCATAACCAGAAATAAAAATAATATAATTAAGATATACAACAATCTTGATAAAGGTTTTAGTCACAATGCCTTTAATTGGAAGAAGCAGACACTATGAAAGGACAGTTATAGGCAATATAAGATAATAAGCATGAAACATGCTGACGAATATATTCTGATGCTTCTGATTGGTGAGAGCTAGACTACCTCTATCTCTGATTGCGCAAACTTCTAAAAGACCTGAATGCATTAAATAAATGGAGCAAAGACAATAATCTTCCTTTTAATATATCAAACTGCCAAGCTATGGTCTTCTCTAGGCTTAAAAAAGAATATTGTTTTTTGAATATAAATAGATGGAATTAATTTAAAAGTTTTAGAAACATCGACAGACTTAGGAGTTATTTTTAATAAGGATCTATCCTTTAACAAACACATTAACACAGTAATCAGTGTAGCGTATAGAAATTTGGGATTCATTATCGTACTCGCGAACTTCAGGATATTAGACCTTTTGTTACATTATATAATTCATTTGTAAGATCCACACTCGAATATGCTTCACTGGTATGGAGTCCTTATACCGCCAAATTTATTAAACTTATCGAAATTATTCAATACAAATTTCTAAGGTATGTGTTTTTCAAAACTTTTCATTATTTCTTAAGTTCATATCATATAATTCATTGCTTCAATTATTCCACTTTAGAAGTTTATCACATAGGAAAAATTGTCAGTTATTGCTTTTCCTTTATAATTACTTCATAATTCGATTGATGACCCTAACCTAAGACAGTTAATATGTTTTTACGTTCCACATGTCACACCTAATAAATTTAGTAATATTTTTCTTCCTGAGAAGTTTAATACTGATTCTTATAAATATTCACCTATACATAGAATGCAGTCATTATACAATAAATGACATCCCTTAAACATTAAGATATTTAGTATGAAAATCAGAAACTTTGCTTTATTCTGTGATTATTTATTACCAGAAGTAGAATTATTGATATACTGTACATATGAACCAATGTGACCAGCTTCTTTTTTTTTGGCCGCTCCGTGGCTCAGTGGTTAGATCGCTTGGCTCTCACCAAGACGGCCCGGGTTTTGATCCCAGGCGACCGCAAAGTGAGATTTGTCGTGGACAACACGGCGCTGGGGCGAACCATATCTCCGGGACCTCCGGTTTACCCCGCCATCTCATTCCACCGGTGCTCCATCTTCATCTCATGTATCATCAGTGTCACCGCCTGCGGTGCCGTATGTAGTAAAAGCGGACGTTAAACACCACATATTTCTTTTTGTTTGTTTTTGTCTTGTTATCATTTATTCTGTGATTAATTTTGTGTTTTTTATACATTTTGTTCGTATTGTACTCTATAATGAACATTGTAATTGGGGAAACCTGTAATGTTCACATTCAATGAATGAATGAATAGCGTCGAAGCTTTTATCGTTACCACCCCGTTTATTCCAATACGTATTAACTTTAGCCAATCAGAGATATTAGAATCTCCGTTCCATGGAGATAAATCACATGATAGTAGGTGGTTTCGCTTTACTACTATGATGTCAGTATAATACTAAGTTGAATGTCAGTATAATTATAAAATAGGCAACTGTATGGGGGCTGTTCTCAGAACATCCATAATGGTTTTTCGGAAACTGCGGGGGAGCATTTTCTCGAGCCAAGCCTTTACAACTGACCATGATAATATGCAATCCAAAGGATTAAGGTCAGTGCTGGCATGTGGCCAATCTACTTGTTCTTACATCAGTCGGGGTTCAGTCCTTGGGTCCAGACAGACAACATTATTTCCTTGACTTTGCAGCAGATATGTTATAGCACTAGTTCTTGGAATGCAATTGTTCCTTTTATCCATAATGCTGCAGTAACCCAAAAATAAATTCCATAAGTAGAAAACATCAGTCATTAAATAGAAAAAAAAAAAAATTAAGGAATACGTTTCTCAATGCATTCCAATAATATATTTCCATTTATTAAAATATGTTACGCTATGTGTACATATTGAAGCTATCGCTCACCAAAACTATTGAAATCATAAAAAGACACTGTAGTTTTTCATTTTTCTTTATTGAATGTTAAACATTATAATTTAGCAGCCATTCATTTGTTTGCTTGTCGATTGCTTTCGTTCTGACCGTGCCTCTAGACTGAACATTTTTAAACTGTCATTTAAATATACAACAATTTAGTTTAAGCACATGGAGCATTCAGTACTGAAATAAAGATAAACTTAAACTAAAATAATAAACAAGACTGGAATAAAGATAAGTAATGTTAAGACTTTTATTAAGTCATCCATTCATTTATCCCCCATTGCATGCTCTCTTAAGTTATGCGCTTGTTTACTTTGGGATAAAATATCCGGTAAACTGCATCAGTCCACAACTCGCAAATAAAAACTAGTAGTGCTAATGATATTTATTATGAATTTAATATACTATTATTTCACACATGATACATGCTCCCTAGAAACAAAAATTTGATTTGGAAATCTATATGCATACAACGGAATGGTGCACACATCCGCACACATATAAGTTTAAACAATATTAGAATAAATATCTTAAATCTCAGTATGCATGTCCATTAAGTAATTACTCTTTCTTTGTCATTTTTAATTAAGTCCCTCTTCCATTTGTTAATAATTTTTGCTAACATCCTCCTTCTGCACGCATGTTGCCAAAATATGAAACTAAAAGCTAAGTGTAAGTTAAGTGCTGAATAGTTGCTACATTGCCAAATGAGCGAAGTGTAAATTATTGTCAGGTGGGATGTTGTTATCTTTCGTTTTTGAGCGATAATGTTTATAGCACATACCTATACCACACGGGCCAAAGGCCGCGCCGTGGCTCAGTGGTTAGACCGCTGGGTTCTCACCAAGGCGGCCCAAGTTCAATCCCAGTTGACTGCAAAGTGAGATTTGTGGTGGACAATACAGCGCTGGGGCGGGTTTTCTCCGGGGTCTCCGGTTTCTCCCGCCATCTCATTGTACCGGTGCTCCATCTTCATCTCATGTATCATCAGTGCCATCGCCTGCGGTGCCGTATGCAGTAAAAGCGGGTGTTAAACACTACACATTTCATTACACGGGCCTTGATATAGATATACTTTCTCAGATCCAGGGAACCTAATAACACCAACAGGGTGACGCACGAATTTTCATACATTGAAATTGTGTAATTAATGTGTTAACTGCGGGTTGCAACGCTGGAATGATGTGACATTAGTCGTAGTTCGTGCATGGTTCGACAGATAGTCAGTATCGCACATGCGTGATTCCACCGCTTCAGTTTAGTAAAATGGCGGACAAAGGCCGGTTGACGCTAGAACAAAAAGTGAAATCTGTGTTGTTTTACGCGGAAATGAAGAGCGTAACAGAGACGCAACGACGTTTTCGTGTTCATTTTCGTACGAGGTGGGCCCCCTGCAGACATGACAGTGTACAGACTAACCACACAATTTGAAACTGACGGCCATATTTTAGAGCAACACAATTCGTACTCCAGAGAATATCGAGGCCATGAGATGGCTTTGACAGGAAGTCCCAGGGAATCCACGAGACGAGCTTCGGCCTAAATGGGCATCTCACGTCGTTCGCTTCAAGGAATACTTCGTTCTGACCTGAAATTATTCCATACAAAATGACAGCGTTGCACAAACTGACAGAACATGACAAGTTACGGCGATTACAGTTTCCGACTTCGGCTGTTGCTAATGATGATGCTGTGAATCATAACACATGGTATTCTGATGAGGTTTACGTTCATTTGAACCGTAGCGTCAATAGGCATAATATCATATTTTGGGCACGAGAACCTCCTGGTGTTGTACACGAGATTGAAAATTACGGAGAAAACGTTAGTATATGTGGTGCCATATCTAGCCATGGAATCATTGGGCCATTCTTTTTTCACGGCACAGTTACAGTGCGCGCTACTTGGACATCTTCTTCTTCTTCTTCTTCTTCTTCTTCTTCTTCTTCTTCTTCTTCTTCTTCTTCTTCTTCTTCTTCTTCTTCTCTTCTTCTTCTTCTTCTTCTTCTTCTTCTTCTTCTTCTTCTTCTTCTTCTTCTTCTTCTTCTTCTTCTTCTTCTTCTTCTTCTTCTTCTTCTTCTTCTTCTTCTTCTTCTTCTTCTTCTTCTTCTTCTTCTTCTTCTTCTTCTTCTTCTTCTTCTTCTTCTTCTTCTTCTTCTTCTTCTTCTTCTTCTTCTTCTTCTTCTTCTTCTTCTTCTTCTTCTTCTTCTTCTCTTCTTCTTCTTCTTCTTCTTCTTCTTCTTCTTCTTCTTCTTCTTCTTCTTCTTCTTCTCTTCTTCTTCTTCTTCTTCTTCTTCTTCTTCTTCTTCTTCTTCTTCTTCTTCTTCTTCTTCTTCTTCTTCTTCTTCTTCTTCTTCTTCTTCTTCTTCTTCTTCTTCTTCTTCTTCTTCTTCTTCTTCTTCTTCTTCTTCTCTTCTTCTTCTTCTTCTTCTTCTTCTTCTTCTTCTTCTTCTTCTTCTCTTCTTCTTCTTCTTCTTCTTCGTCTTCTTCGTCTTCTTCTTCTTCTTCTTCTTCTTCTTTCTTCTTCTTCTTCTTCTTCTTCTTCTTCTTCTTCTTCTTCTTCTTCTTCTTCTTCTTCTTCTTCTTCTTCTTCTTCTTCTTCTTCTTCTTCTTCTTCTTCTTCTTCTTCTTCTTCTTCTTCTTCTTCTTCTTCTTCTTCTTCTTCTTCTTCTTCTACTTCTTCTTCTCTTCTTCTTCTTTACTTCATGGCATAGGCAATCAAGTGCCTGTTCCACATTCGAAGTCCTCCAGCCATCGTTCCTGATCAGCTCACCGATCTCCTATCCTTAGGATGATACTGTAATATTTGTTGTGTAAGTCTATTATCTGGCATTCTTTCAACATGTTTCTTCCATTTTTGTTTGAGATCTTTTAACCTATCATTCATACTAAAAATGTCCAGCTCTCTCTTATATTTTCATTTCTTATTAAGTCCCTCTTCGTGCATCCTTTAGCACTTCTCAAGAATTTCATTCTGAAGCCTGTATTTTACTCTGTTGGTTTTAGTTAACGTCCAAGTCTCACTTCCGTATGTCAGTATAGGTACAGCCTTAAATTTGTAAAACTTTAATTTTCTTCTAAATGTTCTATTTAGTCTTCCACACACTCTTTGAAATTTGCATACTTTATTGTAGACAACATATTGCTTGTCTTAACTAACATCAGTTCCAAGTAATTAAAAGGGCTTACCTGTTCAAACGCAACGATTATTTATAACTATTTTTGTTCTGATTGGCTCTTTACCAATGAATGCCATTACCTTTGATTTTATAAAAGAAATTTTCGTATTATATTGCTTACAAAGTTCACTAACTTTAAAATAGATTTTTGCAGGGCAGTCTCGCTATTTGGTATAATAACTAAGTCGTCAGCAAACAATAAAATACTTAAAAAGTTTTTATTTGAATTTTAAAGCCTACATTCATTAGCTGCTTCCATTTGCACACTAGGTCATCAATATAAATACTAAAAAGTGTAGGTGATAAAGTACACCCTTGTCTGACACCCTGATTATTAAGAACTATTTAGAAATTTTACCATTGTTCCTCACATTTATTTTTGTTTGGAAGTAGAAGCATTGTATCATTTTACTAATTGTTTTGGGTATCCTCGTCTTACAATATTTGCCACATTTTGCATCGGTTTACCCTATCGAAGGCTTTTTCCAAGTCATTAAACGCCATATGCGTTTCTTTATTAAACTCCCTATGTTTTTCAATTAGTTGTTTAACAATAAAAATGTTATCTGCACAGGATCTGCCTCTTCTAAATCCCTTTGTTCTTCCGAGAGAAGACATTCAGCTATATTCTGCAACCCTTTGTTTATTATTTTAGCAAACATTTTATAGGCCGTATCCAGTAAACATATTCCTCTGTAATTGCTACAGTCATTCCGTTTCCCTCTCTAAAGATAGAGATGGTTTGGGTCATAAGCCAATCTTCTGGGATACATTTCTTCTTTTAGCACATATTATAGAAATGTATCAGTCTGAGCATTAGCAATAAACCCCCCCCCCCATATTTAACAAACTCTGCGTTCAATCCATCTTGGCCCGTCTTGGACATGTTGCAGAACAATATTCTCCGCAACTCTTACCACTGGAGACTCAATGGTTTATGCAAATGGAGCTCGTCCACATACAGCAACGTTGTTCTGGATTTCCTGCACCAACATTTCGGGCTCCGTGTGATGTCCATCGATATCCTGAACGTTTGAGGGCGATTCAATACGGCCGCCACACAGCCGGATATTAATCCTGTGATTATTTCTTATGGGGATATTTGAAGCAGACAGTCTACCGCAACAAACAACGCAGTCTAATGCAACTGCGAGCGGCTGTCACAATCTTTTCCAGGAAATAGCAGAAAACGTGTCGTAGAGTAGTCGGAAAGGTCACAGTTTGTCTCGAACAGGCGGTACGTGAACAAGGTGGACAAACTGAACATGTACTGCACGCTCCCCGGCATACACATTTTGATGATTAATGTAAAAAAGATAACAGTGACATGCTTTGGTTACTAAAAGTTTTATAAACCATTTTCAATGTATATCATTTCGTGCACCACCCTTTATTTCCAGTTGAAATCTATGATATCGAACTTTTAGGTAGAATGCAATACTTATAAATAGAGTAAAAAGGCTTAATATGAAAGAATTACTAACAAGTATCTATCTATTTGAGGAGTGTTCATATTTACCATTAATTGCTGATGAAAAGAGATTTTCTACTTCGACCGTGGTATATATTTCGGCTCGTATATAATGCTTAATATAGCAAATGGGTCAAAAACACTGAAATCCACAGGAGGCTTAACCGGGATTTGCAATCATCTGAGCTAAACAAACACATATGAATAATAAAATGATAGAAGCACTTGCATGTAGATGTGGAATTAGCGTTGGCAGGGATCAACCTTCGCTCTGCAGGTTGATTAGTCAAGTAATTCCATTGTACCCCGTGTACTGCGAGAAGTGATTTTCAGTGTACAACAGATTCCTCTCCCTTCTGCTCATGTTTATGCCAGGTTTTCCTGTTCAATATTGCGTACTTGTGTATCGCTAAGTACCACACAACTCTAGAAGAGTGCTTTGGAGCATTATTGCTTGCGTTTTAACATCCCAAAGCTTGAAACTTATGAAAATCAGAAACAGTGGGCCAGAAGAGCTACAAGGCATTCACATCAGCATGAAACACAAGCTAATAAGCTTCGATA
The DNA here is from genome assembly GCA_030765055.1 of Mantis religiosa. Taxonomy (NCBI): domain Eukaryota; kingdom Metazoa; phylum Arthropoda; class Insecta; order Mantodea; family Mantidae; genus Mantis; species Mantis religiosa. Next base: position 904,793 of record JAUKNK010000155.1, read on the forward strand.
ACGTAAAATATGGCATGCAATTTCTATATATCGCTTAAAACTACTTAGTTTTACTTTTTTTAATATGACTATAATAAGGTTAGGAGGGGGGAGTTCGCACTCCTATCTAGAGAAAAGCTTTTAACTTCTGTCCGTGAAAAGGCGCCTCCTAAGGGTGCTCGCACCTAAAGAGAGATGATAGCAGAGGGCAGGATACCTAACAACTGCAGTTTTCTCATCTTTCCTTTTACAACATCAAATGGAAATACAAAATCAAGATTACAAATTATAAAATCCATACTGCAAATTGCCATATATTCCTAAATCCTGGAAATCCTATCATGTTGCCCACCATTGACTAATATTTCGGTCCCCATACACTTAACCCTAGGTTTTTGTGTATTGGAGGCCCTCTACACCTTTTTACACATTTTGCCATTTCACCTATTCCACTCTAGGTTTTTCTCTTAATTGTTCTTAGCCATCTCTCTTTAACTTTCCCTAAATAACTCCCTATATTTCTCCTGTTCTTTTCCTCGTTTACTGACAAAATTTTTCTAATTACTACTTCACCACCCAAATTGTCCCATTTACGTAGCCAAGCCTGCTCTCTCTATATCTTTTTTGACTACAATATAGTATACAATGGAAGTCTGCATTCTCTTCTCCACACAATGGACATTTATCTCTTGACCTATACCTTTCAAGTTTCTCACTCCTGTTCTCGCCCAAGCAAAACCTTCTCGCCCTAACTTACTACATATATCTATATATCCTTCCCTCCCCCAGGTTGTTTTTATTTCTCTATATAATCTCAGTGAGCTTTTGTCACTTGTATTGGCGAAAATGTCTTGTCTGTCAATATCTTCTAATCTTAGTTTAACTTCTTAGCTACAATTTGAAACTCCCTGGTGGCGGTTCATACAACCAGCTCCGCTTCCACCTGTGGACTTATATATCCCCTGGGGTTTTGAATTATATTGTTTAAACACATACACACAAACACACACTAATACACACAAACACACACAAATACACACAATGTGCACGGACACATGGACACACACATATATACACATATACATATATAAGGACACATACACAGACTTAGAAAAACAATGACTTCAACACGTATATTTTCATTATAATCTTGCTTTCAAATTATTGAGTTGAATGCTACACCTTCTTTCCCTGGTATGATACAGTAAACATTCTAAATTGTTCAATTTATATTAATTGATTTCCAACTGACTAATTTACATATAAAGCCCGGGTCTTAAAGTAGTTACAGCATAGTAAGTCGTCATTAAGGTAGTTGTCTCATGTGTTTATGAGAACTCCTAGTGGTTTACCGGAAAAACATGAGTCAGTTGGAGAATTTAATGTCATGTCGGCATGTTGGCCATAGTAGCTCAAATTGTTAGAGCGGCTGGACGAAAACCAGAAGATCCGTGGTTCAAATCCCGGCTATGGCATTGAATTTTTCAGTCTGGCTCTACATTTGAATAGTGTGTCCTACACACGGCTAGTGTGAAAGAACAATTAATTTCAATTATATTAGGGGTTAGTATAAAATGATAGGATGAATTTTTTGCTAGCTAAATTACCTTTTTACCTGAACTTCTGTTGCGAATAGTTTTATAAAAGTATAGTTTTATCATTTTAGGAAAATAATGAATTTACATAAAAAATAAAAATTTACATGACGATACAAGCTAGAATTTTAAAAGTATAAAAATAAGCATTGTTACTGCATATAAAATGTGGTATAACTTTCAAAAAGATATTTTATACATTTGGAATTTTCTAAATGTTACAGTTGTGTTACCTTAACACTAGGTTTGGAATGGTACATACATTGTTGATAGGAAGAAAGGAGGAAAGAAGGGAAGCATTGGCAATGTTCTTTACCGAGCGAAAGTGAACGAACTTGATGCCAAAGAATCCGAGTCAATCAAATAACAGTGCAGCAAGAGTAACTTTCTTTTACGATTATATATAGAATAGTAAAACACGTGGACGTATTTCACTGTTATATTGAAATTTGGAAACGGAACAATCGGAAATGTTGCTGAGAAAACTACTCCCCCCCCCCCCTCCGTATATAAAAGTTATAATTTGTTTGTAATTTGATCGACAGTTGATATCGTGACATTTCAGATTAATATCTACGCATACCCGATAAAGTAGTGAACACGTGAAATCATCTTTCCCATCTAAAATGGAAATAATTGGGGTAACATTTCATTAGAAGCGTACACCGAAAGAGGGATGGCTCTAAATTAAAAAAAAAAAAATGAGTGGGAGGAGTAGGGATTGGACACAAAATGGGTCGTCTACCTTCCTGTCCGCCTTTTGTTGCTGCTGTCCGAGTGATTTATATGTCCACAGAATCCGATTCCCCCGTTTTGAACGTTTGTTATTACTTTCCCTGCGTTTATCACCGTGTTATTTTATGCGGCTACATCTCATAGTCTCTGTAAATAAGAGCCGTAATTCTTCTCGAACTTTCCGCTAAGATAGGTTGTTTATGCCGTTACGACCACACAATTCACAATCTACACTATTTCTTTTACTGGGTGATATGTGGATACTAAAAAAGTTTCCAGGTAATGAAACGGAGAACGTAAACTGTGCATTATAACAGCTTTTGTTCTTTGATGCCATTTGGAAATTAAGGGAAGCATGTGGCTTATTTGAATAGAGGTCATATCCTGGAAACACGTATATATTTGAGTGTAATTGATATAGCAATGTAAAAATAGTAGCAGTGTAATAGGTCTTCTTCTTCTTCTTCGCTTCAGGGCATAGGCAATCAAGTGCCTGTTCCGCCTTCGAAGTCCTCCAGCCATCGTTTCCTGAGTCTGCCCACCGATCTCGTACCTTTAGGATGATACTATAATATTTGTTTTGTAAGTCTATTATCTGGCATTCTTTCAACATGTTCCTTCCATTTTTGTTTGAGATCTTTTAATCTATCATTCATACTAAAAATGTCCAGCTATTCTCTTATATTTTCATTTCTTATTAAGTCCCTCTTCATGCATCCTTTCACACTTCGCAAGAATTTCATTTCTGAAGCCTGAATTTTACTCTGTTGCTTTTTAGATAACGTCCAAGTCTCACTTCCGTATGTCAGTATAGGTACAGCCATAACTTTGTAGAACTTTAATTTTGTTTCTTTACGTATTTTGTTTCTAAATGTTCTAGTTATTGTTCCACACACTCTTTGAAATTTGCATATATTATTGTTCTATCATTTATTCCAAGTCGTTTATCCTTTACTCGCTGGGGTCGTCTTCCATTAAATCCATCCCGCTGATTTCTTCGAAGGTTTTAGGTAAATAAATTACCCCATTACGGGTTACCAGCCGTGTAGGGGTTCCCTTCTCATGGCTCATGACTTCCGGTAATTTTTAATCAAGGTTGTCTTCCTTTAGCCCATGGTAACCCAATACCTAACTACAGGGCAGTAGCGCCGAAGTCTTCTCCGCCTCTTCAGTCATTGAGTTTCTAGATCTTCTGCCGTTAGAGCCGTTTGACATCTAAGAGGTTTCCGACCGCGCAATCTGGGTACAGTCGTCAGATCCCTCGTTGCGGACTATGCTTGGTTCTCCTCCCCTCTCACCAACCAGCAAGCTAGCAAAGCTAGACTTTCCCAGTATGGTCATCTGGTTCATTGGATACTAGCCCCCCCCCCCCCCAACCGCGACAAGGTGATAGCCCCCCGGGGTAAAAGGTCAATCATTCTGTTCAACGCAGGGTCACTGAAGCACATACCCCACCTTGCTTTGGCCGACCATTGAGGTCAGTTATGAAGTAAACACCATCCTCATTCGGAGGAAGGTGGAAGATAAAGCACTGGCAACTTATACGCACCTACACTGAAATTTAAAATGAATAAATCCTGTTTAAGCCAAAAGTGTGCTGTAAGACCAAGTACTCCTTCAAAATGAAATCGTGAGCCACCTCCGAATGCCAGGCAGCGAGCGTACTGCGCAGGCGCATGAGTAGGAACTTTAAGGGTTGTCAACGCCACGAAAGTCCCAGCCAGATGCGATGGTAGTTCGGCCACTATTGGTTTCCACTGCTGGAGGTGCACAGCAAGATAAGGATGTGGGTCGAACCTCGGGCCGAACATTCGAGCCTCTACCTCTGGGAGTTGTTCGGATTGGTTTGGTCTCGAGGGGGCAGTGGTTCCCGATACCCGTAGGAATCGGGTACGTCTCCGGACGGGGTTGAGGGAAGCCATCAATATTCCCGGGTACTAGCCTGCAGAGTTAGTAGAAGTTGTGCTAGATCACCAGATGTCCCCACCGAGGTCATATCCGTAGCCTTCGCCTTTTGGTATTGGCGTATCCACTTCCATCCCGTCTTCAGTCCTCGGACCAGATGGAGGGGCTTGTTAGTAACCCATGTCTTGTCCTATGGAAAGCCCCACGGAGGACGCCGGGCGCCCTTTGGGACAGCTCGGATACTCCCTAGTTGATAGAGGCCTGGGTCTTGGTCCTACGGGTCCAGGACTGATGGAAGTAGAACCTCGGGACTCAATTGGTTAAGACTATGACCGGAGAGGATTCGGCACCTCGACCAGACTGAACTTTTGCACTAAACCCCAAGTGAAGCACCCCGGGAGGGAGGATAACGCGAGAGGAGACAGAGAGCGGCCGACCTCAGGCAACCACTGCAGTGCAGAGGGCAAAGTCCCCACACTTTACCAGAAAGAAACTCTTCGGCGGTGAGCTTTGGACAATGGTCATCTACCTGCCGTGGCCCCGAAACAGTCACGAGGCTGGTTTGGAAACCGGAGACCGCCTCCTAAGAGCAGGACACTCAAGGTGGGCTTGCACAACCGGCATCCCCCCGCCCGCGTTTCTGAGTCGGCCCACTAGGCCGGCTCGGAGACCGATAACCATCCCGCAGGGGAAAGCGTTTTCCTCAGAGCATACCATCCCGCCATGCAACGTCGAGACTCCGGCCGACACTTCTACCCTGAAAGAGACCGCCAGATGAGAGATGATGTGAAATGATAATGGAGATGAAATGGAGGGACACGAAATTCGCCTAGTGACCTGGCAAAACCTCCGAAGAAGCCCATGGATCAGATAGGTCGGCCACGGGAATCGAACCCGGGCCTCCCGAATGTGGGCCACAGATGAAACCGCCTGAGCCATACCGCTCGAGGATTAAGACTACTATGGAGGAGTTTTGGCACAGCGACCAGTCTTCATGTATTGTACCTATGCCCCCAAGGAGGCACCCCCGGGAGGAAGGATGAGGCAACAGGAGACAGAGGGCAGCCGTCCCAAGGGGCCACGACAGTGCAGAGAACAGGGTCCCTAAAGTTCCTTTGATCGAAACCTCCCCATGTGGGCCAGGACAACGGACATTCCCCTCTACTGTAGTTCGGATATGGTCCCAGCAGCCCGTTCAGAAACCGGCAACTGATCTACCTGAGGAGAAAGTTCTTCACTTGAAGCATACCATCCCTCTATGCACCGCCGAGACTCTGGCCGACACTTCTACCCTCAAAGAAACCACCAGATGAGAGATTATGTGAAATGGTAATGGAGATGAGACAGGAAATTCGGGAGATGTAATTATCGTACCCAGCATTCGCCTGGCGACCCGGGAAAACCTATGAAAAGGCCCATGGGTCAGGTAGGTTGGCAACGGGAATCGAACCCGGGCCTCCCGAATGCGGGCCACAGACAAAAGCATGTGAGCCATCCCGCTCGGTTGTACAGCAAGCTGAAGTTACATTTCAATTTGGCTAACGGTCAACTTAATTTTTATGCAGAAAAATGGCTGATAAAGGTCTTATACAAATGAACCTTTATTGACGAATGTTGTACTTATAGGAAAGCAGCATGCTCTTAATATTTCAGTCAGAATTATATGTAGAATCATCAGTTGAGCAATACACATCTCTGTCTTTCCTTTACTTCACGTAACGTCAATAAACATTTTGCACTCTCTTTTCTCATCATTTAGCGTTTGATTCTGTGGCGCCGAAATTTATTCCTTTAAACACTTTAGAAACATGTTAAGTGTTTCGAGAAATAAATACTATGAAATATTAACCTGATTAAATTATCTGTTATTTCTCGTAAACATTTATTTCGTCTTAAATCACACTCCCGAACACGTCACAGCTCTGTTATAGATGGGAACAAGCAGTGTAAGTATGCAGTCCTTTTATAACACTGAAGTGCTCGTAATAGTGAAGTGGTAGCATTCTTCACTGGCTGGAGTTCGCTGCTGCCCCTTTCCATTCAGTAGAAATTGATTCATTTTTATCTTTAGCCAATCAGGGATATCAAAAAGTACTCCCCACACGGGTTAAATCACTTGATAGGAACTGGTTGCGCTTTACTGCGGTGAACACTGTGAGTCCATATAGAGAACTGACGAGGCATTGCGTACGTTGTAGTGAAAGGGTGACCTAGTCAAAGTGATCGATGTATCATTACATTATCACAGTACATGCTCACTTGTTTTACTTGGTAATGCTATCATATACTCGACTGCATTACACCTGCACTGATTTGTTTGTAGCCTGCTTTAACTGTATGCGTGTAGTTTCAATACCAAACCCTAAATGAAACAACACATTATCTTAAACTGCCAAATCTGCATGAAAATTAACTGCTTTGTCACATTAACATTGAGAGATTCCTGATTCACTGGTTACGTTATTACATTTGATCGATTGCTGGTGTTTTAATTTCCTACTACTTGGCTATATAGTAACCGAGTGAGGTGGCCCAGGGGTAACGCGTGCGATTCGCATTCGGAAGGTATCGAGTTCGATCCTTCTGGACTTCACATTCTTAATTGGGGTTTTCGTGGTTTCCCCTTGACAATAAAATGTTGTTCAGTGAGGTCTACCCGGGCCCTCCTCGGTAGCGTGGTGGTAGAGTGTCTGCCTCACGTTTAAGAGGTCCTGAGTTCGAAACTCGGTCAGTGTGAGTTACCTGGATAAGGTTTTTTCCAGGGTTTTCCCTTATCCTGAAAGACGAATGTCAGGTAACTCTAATCTCTATGGACCCTGGGCTCATTTGAGCATCATTTCGCCCATTCCATTCATCGTCCGATATGACTTAACGTTGGAGGACGTAAAATTACAAACAAACAAAAAAATTCTGTTACCCGGAAGCGATGGAAAACTCCGGGGGGTTTTCCTTGGGGAATACATTGAGTCTAAAAAGCCCCCCCCCCCATCGACAACAACGTCAAGACAGATGGAAGTGGATACGGAAGTGGGAAGACTACCGAAACACTTCGGTGGGGCAGCCTGGTGATCTAGCACACCTTCCACTAACTCTGCAAGCTCGGGACATTTTAGGCAACTTTCTGCCCCCTCCGGGCAGCCGAAGCGTTGCCGGAGGTACCCGATTGCCCGCGGGTTACGGGAACACACTGCCCCCTCGAGTCCAACCCAGTCCGAACAACTCCCATTCAGGAAGGGACTCGTATGTTCGACCCGAGGTTCCTCTAGTAACGTCAGAGGCACAACGAGTGCTAAGGGTCCGCAGCGCTCGCACTAAAGCAGCTGAAGGGGACGGATCTCCTCCCCTACGGAGCCCTCTTGAGAATAAAGCGAATGCTGGAGTGATTACCTTTACAGCACGATTTCATTTCTTTATTATCTTTCAGATGTACTTTGGGGCTTATGGTGTGTGGCGATGCCGGATAGATTACGCGGATGCATGCGCATTGTAAATGGTGTTATCGGCGCTGTGGCAGACGCTTGTCGACAAGATCACTGACAAGGGAACTATCACTATGCTCATACCTGTATTCGCTTTAGAGTTTGATGGCATTATATCTGCTCTATTTGGGGGGAGGGTCCCTGTGTGCCACAAAACCGCTGCGGAGGAGAACCGCAACCCCCAAAACTGAAGCCTGAAAATTGCCGCATGTGACCTCTTGTAAGTAGCTGCTGGACATCCCTCGTCAGCGCTATGCCAGAGCTCCTTACTCATTAAGTTTTTAACTTATTTATTGATAAAGAATATCATCTCAAGTTTCAATAATTAAGGAATTGAGAATACAGTAAAGAAAATAAGTATGTCATTTATAGACCGCTATCCGTCAGTGTTAAACAACCCCTCCCGTCCAATGTTTACTATTTACTATTGTAATGGATGTGAATGACACATGAACTCGGATACAGTATGGAAGATTTATATGGCCTGTTATCTTAATGATATAGTTGTTCGTGTAGCACACTAAGGGCAACACTTCCATACTTTTGTATTAATTGTGTGTATATGTATATATATACATACATACATAGGTCAGAATTCTAACAAATTAACAGAAAGAGATTAAATATTAGTAAATTTCCGCTGTGATGCAAACTGTGATGGGATGCAGTGGAGATAATCTAATTCAAGAACTTAGGCATCAAATTACAAAAGAATAAAAAATATGCCTGTTTTAATGATATAATTTGGAGAAGGAAGTACTTGAAAAATAAACAAAAGTTAAAATTTATGATGTGCTTGTCAGGCAGTAATAACCTACGCCTTGGAAACAAGAGCAGAGACTACAAGGAATAATGGAAACAACCAAAACGAAAGTGCTGAGAAAAATAGCTGAAAATATATTGTATGGAGTAAAGATTTAAGAGATGTTTAATACCCAGCCCTTTTGCAAGAAGGAAGAATTGGAAGGAAAACATCCAGGATATAAAAGGAAAGAATTTTGCAAATACTAAGGGACAACACCCCAGATGAGAAAATAAGTTCAGTTCAGCCATAAAGAATTTGGAAGGAGGGCTTGATTTATCTACAAAACAGACGACTGTGCCTAACACAAAGATAAGTAGAAGAAAAAGACATACACATGGACATTTTAAAATGCCTTTATTTTTGTTTGTACTTTTGAATGGAGTGGAATAGTTCCTCTACCTATCATTTGTATTTGTTAGTAAAGTAATAGAGAATTTTGAAAAACGTGTCAAAATCTTTGTTTAGTGTAACAGGTACTGTTCACTTATTCTAAAAGTTAAATATAGATTTAGTTAACTAGTTATCTAGAAATTTTGCATAAGTATGTGACACAACTATTGCAGTTATGTTTTTCTTTTCTTTTAAATCGGGAAAAAAATATATTTTTGTACACTCATATGACTTTTATAGCCACTCTTGAAAGAACTATTTTTAAAAACATTTATTGCAATATTTATTTCATATTTTTCTAGATAAATGTCTGTAGTGATTGCTTTGTTTTATGTACAATGGGTATAGAATAACAGAACAAGCTTAAGGAAAATTCAAGCATATTAAAAGTTGGATCACTAAGTGATGGCTTTGAAATGCCATTTTATTTGCATACCCAAGATGTAATGAAAGCAAATAACTTCCAAATTGAAAAAAACAAAAGTAAGTCTAGAAAATTCCGGATAAGTCGGAAATGGTTCACTCCATAAAACATGTATTTTAGTAAAATGTGTGCTACAACGAGCTCTTAAGCTTAAGCTTTATTAGTTACACAAAAGTCATCCAGAATGAAGAGGACCTCTTAGAAACTCCCCAGGAAATTCAACATATATATTTGATTTGCCATGGAAACATCTTAAAGTATTTTATTTTAATCAAAATCATTACTCAATTTTGTGCAAAAAATGTTCAATAAATTTTCGACATGGTAGAATGTCCTGAAAATGTTCGTATCACGTACTTGGAAGATGATTATTGAAATACTGTGTGTGATATTTAAGTTCAACTTCTATGGAGCGGGATGGCTCAGCGGTTTCGTCTGTGGTTCACATTCGGGAGGTCTGGGTTCGATTACGTAACCGACCTACATATGTAATTTTACGGTTTCTTTCCGGGTCGCCAGGGGAATGCTTGGTAGGCTAATTATATCTCCTGAATTTCCTCTCCCTCCATTTAATCTCCATTATCATTTCACATCATCTCTTATCTGGTGGTCTATTTCAGGGTAGAATTGTCGGCAAGTTTCTCGACGATGCATTGCAGAATGATATTGTCACCCAAGTAACGGAAGGTAGGACCAACTGGCAGCTGGGTAAGGGACAGGAACCTTTTAGGCCACGCCTACCCATTTATCTTGTAGTGCTAACGAGGGGATGGTTGGAAAAGCATCACTAACCATCTCTTCCCCCTTCTCCTGCCGCCTGAAAGAACGCGAAATCTCCGGAATATCTTTCCCTCTCCATGGTAAAGAATTCTCTAGAAACATTTAGCCACCTATAAATAGAAGCACGATGCGACCGAGAGTTCAGTTCAGTTCAGTTCTTGGCAAGCAGCCGTGAGGAGCGCCGAGTGAGCGAACGAACCGGAAGACTATGTACGTGTATCAGAGGAGTTGTACGTAATTGTGAGTGTGGAATGGACCTGCGACAGACGAACTAGCGAATTGTAATTGTGTGCGCTACGTGATTCTGTGTAATCGGCAAGTGTTCCAACTGTAATTCGGTGGAAATAAAGAACATTTTGAGTTTGTACAATTGGACTTTTAGTTTCACGAACCCACAAAGTCACAATATGCTCTGAGTGAAGCACTTTTTCCTCCAGTAGGTCGGCTGCCGGTCTCCGAACCGCTTCCGAACACCAGTAGGGGGATATTCGTTGCCTCCACTAGGGGAGGTTTACAGGTAAAATGTAGGGACCCTGCCCTCTGCATTGTCGTGACTTCATGGAACGGCCTCCCTCTGTCTCCTCTCGGCTTATCCTTTCACCCGGTTATGTCCTACTTGGGAGCTTAGGTACAAAAGATCAAGACTGGTCGCACTGCCGAATACCCTCCGAAGTAATCCTAATCCTGAAATCCAGCTCTCGGTTTTTGAGTTTTATTGTTCACAGAAACAGACAGCCAGACACAGACACGCACGCACTAACTAAACGTGCTTTTCTTGATTCAGGAAGTCTGTAAACATGTGTTTCTGTTGAAATCCTGGAATCCAATTTTTGGGTAGAATGTAATACCTTTCGTACTTATTATACGTAATAGAAAAAGTAACTAGTTAACATGACTTACTCGACAAATATCTAAATAGACCATAAATTCTTATTCTGTACTTATGTACATGTACATACGTATATGTATCCATGCGTATAAGTAAGTGTAGTGCAATTCACCATAAATAGTATAGTTGTTTTCCCAGCAGGTATTTATTCCTATGGAAGATATCGTTGTTTCAGTACTTTGAGATATTTTAGGAAAATTTATTATCACCGTCTTTCAAATTGGAGATAGTTACAATCAATTTTAGTAACCGATATATTAAAATCAAATTCAAATTAGGTACATTTCATCCACATATCCTTACGCTAACATGCGGATGCATGCAGTTAAGAAGGAGATCAAACAAGATTCGAATTTGGGTCCTCAGCCACTCCAATGCCCGCCTCAGTAGAGTAGATGGTAGCGTACCTGCCTCACGTTCAAGAGGTCCCAAGTTCGAATCTCGGTAAGGGTGAGTTACCAGAATAAGGTTTTTACGGGGTTTTCCCTTATCCTCAAAGACGAATTTTGGGTAGCTCTAAGCTCCATGGACCCTGGACACATTTGAGCATCATTTCACCCATTTCATTCACCGTCCGATATGACTTAACGTTGGAGGACGTAAAATAAAAAAAAAAAAAAAAAAAGCCACTCCAATCCCAGTATAAATGATTTTGGTTTACTTAAGCACGTATATGTTTTATACTGTCACCGAGGCATTGTTGAATCTCCGCGACAAGCCAGTAACGGGCGCGTGCGAAAGAAAGAGACAGGGAGCTACGCGCCGGAAGAAAACAGAATAGTGAGGGGCGCGAGCGCTGAAAGCTAAAGAGACAGAGTGATTTCTGAATAATTCTTCCCTTCTCTTGCCGCCGTTAAAGGCCTTGAAACGTCGGCGGCTTTCTAGAAACAATGGCTGATAAATTTCTGAAGTATACCTTGTTATTTATCGAAATTTTTGATATTTATAATTTTCTTAAAATAGGAAGTCATTCATGTTTTTATTTTTCGCCATTTCATAGCGACCAGGTTTAAAATATTTGACGATCGCTATAACCTCATACCGTCTTGCATCTTATACAAGGAAATTAGGCTTCACATAAATTTTGCAATGTTTATCTCGATTGTTGTGAAGTAGATGGACGAAAAAACGCTAGCAAAGTTAGTTTGTATCAGTGTAAAATCTTATGAGAGAAATGTATCAAACGTCTTAACATTAAATGCACTCACATCTATCCTTTAAAACTCAATGGGAGATAGAGAATTACTCTTATTAAAGAAAATTCCCTGCCCTAATCGGGAATCAAACCCGTGAGCTATAGGTAGAGAAACCAGACGCTGACAGCATAACAAAAGCATTCATGGGTTTCTAAATATGTTCAGGTCTCTCTTGTGTATTAACATACATTGAAATATAATATATCCTTGGGTGGAATAAAATGCTACTATATTACAGTGAAAATAAATTTCAAAATTAAATTAAGAATTAAAATTAAACAAAGAAATCACCAGTCAAAATTCGTATGGAGGAAGAAAAACATTTCCAGTTAGATTGAACTGTTACCTGTTCTGAACAGTAATGAACTACATACCACCAGCAACAATTTATAAATGGTACTACTATGCCCCTTAAATATTGATATAACCTAATGTTAAATTCTCTCATAAGTTGCGTTTTAGAGTGGAGTTTGTTTTAATTTTGCAGAAGTGTTTTTCTTTAGCGTTGCTATATGCAACTTTATCTTGGTCATATTTATATGCGTGCTTTACCAATGTATACATTCAGCGGTATAATTATCAACAGTAATCTGATTAGAGGATACATTATCAGTGAGATATCTTTTATTTGTCATGAAAATATCTTAAACTTACCACAGTTTAATCAAAATCTTAGTGCCAATTTTGACAAAAAATCACAGTTTTCAAAATATTTCTATAAAAGAATGTTTGGGCATGGGAATTCGCGGAAAATCCTCTTGTCGCATCCTTGGACGATAGAAAACCTGTTTACCAAATTAGATATTCAACCTACTTTTATTTTTTACTAATCTTGTTCACACTCCTGTGCGGTGTGGGCCTTAAAACATGTATTTAACGGTGGATTGGATTACAGAACGGAGGGGATTCGGCACTGAAACTAGTCTTGAACTATTGTGCCTATGGAAACGTAGAGTCAGACTGAAAAATTCAATGCCATAGCCGGGATTTGAACCACGGATCTTCTGGTCTTCGTCCAGCCGCTCTAATCATTGAGCTACTGTGGCCAAAGTGCCGATATGACATAAAATTCTCCAACTGATTCGTAATTCTCTCGGTAAACCACTTAGGAGTTCTCATAAACACATGAGACAACTAGCTTAATGGCGACTTACATGTAAGTACTTTAAGGCCCGGGTTTTTTAGTTAACCACTATTAGGTCAATTAATGGAAATTAATTGTTCTTTCACACTGGCCGTGTGTAGGCTAAATTGTAGAAATGTAGAGTCAGACTAAAAAATTCAATGCCATAGCCGGGATTTGAACCACGGATCTTCTAGTCTTCGTCCAGCCTTCTAATCAGTGGTACTCTACGTTTCCACAATTTAGCCTACACACGGCCAGTGTGAAGGAACAATTAATTTCCATTAATTGACCTAATAGTGGTTAACTATAAAGCCCGGGCCGTAAAGTACTTACATGTAAGTCGCCATTAAGCTAGTTGTCTCATGTGTTTATGAGAACTCCTAAGTGGTTTACCGGGAAAATTACGAGTCAGTTGGAGAATTTAATGTCATATCGGCACGTTGGCCATAGTAGCTCAATGATTAGAGCGGCTGGACGGAGACCAGAATATCCATGGTTCAAATCCCGGCTATGGCATTGAATTTTTCAGTCTGACCCTACGTTCCCACAATTTAGCCTACACACGGCCAGTGTGAAAGAACAAGTTAGTTAGTTACTAACACTCCCCACATGGCAACCTTGGCCTTCGGGGTAACCTCACCCCACCAAGTGATGACCGGACCCATTTCTCAGGTGGAGGCACCCAGAGGGCGGTGTCCATTACCTCCGATGATAGGGTGATAGTGAAGATGGCAGTGAGGTGAGAGGACCTACAGTTTTTACCGTGGACTCCGAACCACGTTGGGCATAGGGGGGTACTTCACGTGTGCTAGGCAGAGGTGAAGGCGTGGATAGGGCCGACTTAAAATCGCCAACCCCAGAGCCGGGAATCGAACTCGGGACCCTTAGAACGGGAGCCGCGAACGAAACCACCGCGCTACCCCGGCGCCCTGTGAAAGAACAATTAATTTCCTATTGTGCCTATGTTACAAGTGAGGCATCCCCAAGTGGAGAGGAAGAATGAGGCCAGAGGATACAAAGGGCTTCCATTCCAACGAGTTACGACAGTGCAGAGGGCATGTTCCCTACAATTTACCAGTTGGAAACTCCCTGGCAGGCCAGTACAACCTGGGTACGGAAAAGGCCCCACCAGATCGGCTCGTAGACCGTCCTACCGGAGGAGTTGTTTGCCAGGAGCAAATCATCCTGCCATGCACCGTAGAGACACCCACCGACAGTTTTACCCTGAAAGAGACCACGAGATGAGAGATTATACGAAATGATAATGGAGATGAAATGGAGGAACAGGAAGTTAGAGGGATGTAATTAAGGTACCGAACAATCGTCTTGCGACTCGGGAAACCCCCCAAAAAACTCATGGGTCACTGAGGTCATCCACGGGAATCGTACCCAGGACACCAGAATGCGAGCCATATACGAAACTGCCTGAGCCGTCTCGCTCGGTTGCATTTACAGTAAAACTCTGTATGGAATTTTTAGATGGAATACAATTCATTGTCTACCTCTTGTGCACTAGTTAGAAAAAGTCAAAAGTTTATAAAATTTATTTTTATAAATCATAAATAAAACGTATCTTCTACAACGTTATCTTGGAATACCAACTGAAAATATTTTATTTTCTGGAAACTTTTACGCCGTATTTAAGTTATAATTGCCAAGATTTCTAATCCATATAATCAAGTTTATATAAGGAAGGAAATTTGAATTCCAAAGGACGGTAGGATCTTGGATACTATACAGCAAATAATTACTAAATGTTATGCCGTCAGCATTCTTGGGTTCTACTACCGAATTAAGGCGGGAGTTGTTTTAAATAATTAGTAATATTGTCTGCACCAAGTCTAAAACGATATACTTAGGAAATAATGTGAGTGAATTTTAAAACAAAAATTGAACTAAATTTACTTTCAGAAGCTATAATCAACGTTAAAGCCAGAGCTCCCTGTAGCCTTTGAAGTTAAAGTGGATTGTATCAGTGAAACAATAAAGAATTTTCTAACGAAGTGTAGAAAAGATATACCATCCATTAATAGTTTTAGTATTCGTTTCGGTAAAATTATAAATGGCTACAAAGAAGAAATTGAGTTCTCTGTCAAAGTACAGAGAGGCAATAAAATAAACCACGGACAGTTAATGCTAAGCAATTACTGTGTATTTCCTTTGAACGCTTAAACTTTTACGGTGCACATGATTAGAAATCAATGTTGTCTGTTCATGTTCCTTATAATTACTTCCTTATTGGAGTCATTGCACTTCACACGCAGTTTCCTTTGTACCAGCGTATTATGTACTGAATTCAAGAAGAAGGGGAAAGAATGAAAGGTAAAAGGATGAAAGAAGGAAAGGAAGAAAGAAATAAAATAAAGAAAAAATATTCTAACAAGTTCTTGTTTGAGAAGTGAAGTGCCAAGAAAATATTTTCAAAATATAGATATATTCTCCTCAAATAACTGCCTTTTTTATTCTTATGGTCTTAAAATGACTAACAATTCTGAATGTAATAGAATATCAGTTGATTTGATATTAGCATTAAGAATAACATTTATACCTCGAATATTACGTGAGTAGGCTGTTAAGTGTTGAAGGTAATTTAATTTTATATCACCTAAAAGCTACAATTAAATAACGCATATCTCACAAAAGTTGAGCTCATTAAAATATATATATTTTAGACACTCTTACTTTATCGTTGTAACAAGTCTGTATTTTCCCGAGTTTAAGTTCGTCACTGGAATATGCTTAAGAATATGCCATTATATACTTTCCATTTGAGCTAATTAATAATCTATATTGATTTGTTATGTCCTAAACACGAGCTTTGCCTTTGCATACTCCGTTTAACTAAACGTATTTCTAACGTGACAGCGTTCTTCAAATTTCTGGAATAAATGAATCATTAGATATGAGTTTCTCTCTCTCTCTCTCTCTCTCTCTCTCTCTCTCTCTCTCTCTCTCTCTCTCTCTCTCTCTCTCTCTCTCTCTCTCTCTCTCTCTCTCACTCACACACACACACACATACCCACACAACTAGACTGTTTAATGGGCGAAGAACATTATTGCGTTTCCACATAATGAATGATCTTGAAAGATGAACTAAATAATAACAAAATATGTTTGTTTACACACATACATAATTGGTGTAATGAATACATATATTAAGGCAGAATTAACAAATGAATAAGCTTTTGCAATATGCATGCAAAATTTACACATATCATAGAGATTTCAAATCTCAAATTTAGACGAAAATTATAATTTAATTTGTTGGAACCATAGTTTCAACGTCAGAAATCTATAAAAATATAAATAAACATCACTTTCCAAAACATTTACATGACGCTCAAAATACGTCACTTTGGAAACTTATAATCTTTTTTCAGGCAGCAGTTTCTCTCTCATGCAAGTGAACTGTTTTTGATGAGATGCTTCAATTAATATTTTAGACAGCTTACTGTTACAAATTGTTTGGATACCTTTCGTACAACATGTGATTAACGAAATTTTAATTTTATCTTAGAGAGTGCTACACCAAGAATTTTATTTTCCAAAATTTCCGCCAATTTACCTGTAAACTTACTTTCAATGTTCTGTTATATAAACATTGATTTGTTTTCAATTTTGGTGTGATATCTCTTTTAGTTTTTGAGTTATCAACTTATATATCTCAATGTTATTATCATATGCTAAACATTCTTCACGATTCAGTTTTTGAAACAACAGTTTTTTAAAATTATATAGATTTACCGGTTTATAAAGAAAATATCTGTGTTGTTATTTTGCTCTTCTAGCGTTAATTCAAAGCAAAATAATCTTTATATTCTGTCATTTGAAAAGTATTGCTTTCTTGAACTTTCATATTGGTTTGAAAATTAATAATTTACAAACAGTTCGAAGAAAAGAAAATTATACAACATATTTAATTGCTTGAGGTTTGAAAATCCGCGATACAAATTTTAGAAAAAAAACTGTGTAATCTAAAACATTTTGAAGAAAAAAGTGAAAAAGCTGAAAAACAATTTAAAAAAATATCTACTTTCAAAATGAAAATCATATTTGTTCTGGGTTTACTATCCATATTATGTAAATATTTATAATCAAAAAGCAAGAATGGATTTTGAATTTGTGGTCCCCAAGTATTTTTAAAGTCGTGTAATGCAAGTGTCAAGTTTTGCAAGAGTTTGATTAAATTTCAGAGCAGTACTTCGCTGATTGAGAATTTTGTCCCGCAGAGAAATTCGTGTACTGAAATATGGGAAAATTTCTGAATGCAAGATGACTGAGCATACACTTTCAAAATATTAAAATATTTACTTTAAGATAATTTAAAATATTACATGGAACATCTCCAAAGTACGAACACTAAAATTAGGCATGAAATACAACAATCAAGGTTTTATACATTTAAAATTGTAAAAATAATTATATGACGTTTGACAAATTTGATATGCAGTTTCACACATGACTCTTCGTACCGGAAGTTATTTACCCAAAATCGAAATTTTATTAGATGCATAGATATTTGCTGCTATAAAACGTATTCATGGGTATTAAAGGTCTCAGTGCGTATTTATCCTTTATATAAGAATTAGAGGGAATTTTATATTCAAATTCATCACGTTGTGGTGCACATTCACAAACATGAAAATGACATTGCATTTAGACAATGACAGTAATGTTATGTCACTTTCTGCATATCAATTTTTAAAGTAAAATAAGAAAATTCTTTAAATTTCCGAACCTAAATGAGAATAATGATAAGCAAATTCGAAAATGTATGCCCAGGTCGATAGTTCTGTATACAAAAACAAAAGCAGTGTTGACAGGAGAAATTGACATACCTCAGGGTGATGCGTGCTGCCCGGGACGATACCGGCTTGCTACTGGGAGAGCAGAGGTTGCAGTGATGCTGCGCTGCTGGACCTGCGACACTAGCGCCACGCCCCGCCACCCTCACAAAACACTATTAACTAACTTCTTGTTTCGCTCTATACAATTTGCTCTTCCTTTCAAACCCACGACTTTCTTGGGACATCCATTGAACGACGAACGAATGTACAACTCCTCCCCCCTCACCCTTCGTTTTGTGCGGACGCTGGGCTTTTAAATGAAATTGTGGAGTGAAACTCATTTAAAAGAACTGACGTGTCAACTTCTTGGAGCTCCTAAACCCTTATTTCATACGGGAGGGTTGCTCCTGTAATTATTTACCCCTGACATCTATTTATTCTCAACTTCATTAATTCTAAAACCTTTCAGGAGTATATATACGTCAGCGGCGTAGTAGATGAATGTACATGTTAAATCCTAAGGTGTAGCAGTCACGAGTCTATACCCTCATTGTGTTTCACACATCTTATCTCTTCACCTGTAATTCTCAACAGGTTTGCCGAGATCCCAAACCATCACCTCATTTCCGTGAACTTTTGTTAATTTTGTTAAAATTACTTGAGCAGCTTCTAAAGACAGTACCTCATCTGTTACATTCACATGACTTTCGCCAACTATTTTTCAGCTAACTTCCTACAGAGGTTTAATCTGCTATGTGATTCATGTTAATCAGATAAAGATTTGTAAAAATTGTTTTATTCTGCGAACAGCAGAATACAGACTGACTTGTGTGATAATTAAATATTTTATATTTGCATGACTAGGAGAAAAGAAAAGAACGAATAAATACTTTCCGTTTGAGAAAAATATTTGTTGGAACTCTAAAAGAAAACACATTTTACATAAAATGTGTGCTATAACAAGGTCTTCACGTGCGTGTAGTACGATTCTATCTATTACGCAGACTAGCCTTTTTACCTGCGCCCCAAGTGGGGCACCGCTGGGAGGCAGGATGACCTGAGAGGAGACTTAGATCTCGTTAAAGCACAACAGTTATATAAAGCATTTTTATGGAGTTAAGCTTTTTATATATCCATTGCTATTGGTCTTGTTCTCGTTCTTTTTTCCCTCCTTGTCAAGGAAAGTGAGTATTTTAAAGTCAACTCATTGCGACCAGGTCTTAATAGGTTTGAATATGCTTAAATATACTGCATTTTCCTAATGCCAGTGTACCTAGAAGAAACCTGTAATAAAATCATTTCTACATATATCTATATGTATAGTGGACATACATTCAATTGAAGAGTAAACATTATTAAGAATAATTTGTATATTACCGAGTGAGTGCGATACACTTTTCTTTTTCCATTTATTTTCTCTACACTAAGTAGAGGAAGTACTACACTCCATCCGAAAAACAAACTGTATCTTTTTTCTCCTGATCATGCAAAGAGAAGGGAATTTCAAAGCGGCCTGCTTTTAAAATATTTTACTATTTCAAAATGCTCTTATTCTGATTGAGCCTCGAAATATAGCCGAGGTACATTCTGGCCTCAGCTGGTTTTATTTGAAAGCTTCCGAAACTATTTTTGTATATCATTCTCCCTTCGCCTTACCTTTGTTTACACTCCCTAGGTTTCATTAAAGGTAAAGACTCGAGTTTTCTTACTTCCCATTTTAATATATTTTATGTAAGTCGTCATTAGATAGCAGGAACTCCATGCAGGGATAATAGTCCTAGCTAACTGTCTGATGTTCTATGATCACACGACCTTCTCTTCCCACTAAATTTGACTTTAATACATTTTCTGTAAATATTTAAAAATATATATGCTTAACTCTAATTAATCATCAATAAATATTTTCATAAAATATGTTTTCAAAAAAGTTTCTTCGGGACATAGAGGATACATGATTAAACGAAGCGCACCTTTTGTATGTTGAACTTGATATTTTAAATTATCTTAGCATGGTTCATGAGAAACGAAAATGGAGGTTGAATGGAAAAAATAATTAGTTTTCAGTGATAAAAAAATCCTACTAGCAAAAAAGGAAATATGTGGTAAATAGTAATCAGGATTCCTTCAATTTGTTTATTTACGTATGTTTAAAATATTTGCATCAGATACTAAATGTTCATCTTGAACTTTCTTGGAATATATGAAGTTACCTTTATTTAATTTAATATTTTACAATTTTGTATATCCTTAAAAATTATAAAGAAACGTGCTCGGAAGATATATTAAACCACAAAATTTGTGTCAAATATTGTGGTAGCTTTATCGTTTTCTAGATATTCTACGTTAACACTTTGTTATGCAGTAATTTCGTTATGCATGATATATTAAATGTTCAACTTGAAATTTCTTAGAATAATCTGTGAAGTAAACTTTATTGAACGTAAAATTTTGTATATCCTTAAAAATTATAAAGAAACGTGCTCGGAAGATATATTAAACAATACAATTTGTGTCAAATATTGTGGAAGCTTTATCCGTTTTCGAGATATTCTACGTTAACACTTTGCAGTATTGCCCATTGCCAACCAAGTCATAGAACGTAATAGGATTTATACATTTTAAGTTTTTTTTTTGTATTTCAAGTTTAATTAATATTTAAAAATGAAACTAAGTTCACAGTATATAATTTTTAATACCAACTTTACTAGAAATGGATATGTGACTGTATTATTGGGGGGAGCTTGAATCATCTATAAATTGAATTTATAAGTGTATGAATGGCTGATACAACAATGTTTGGAACCATTAACACTTTTTCTTTTAATTTAAAATGAGCTAAGAAAATTATTACAGGTATATAACCTCTCTAAAAATAATCTGCTTTCCGAGGTCTGAAAACATCGATAGGTACAACACTGTTCTGAAAGAGAGATGCAAGGTGAAAAGTTAGACCACCAAATGTCTGCTTCAAGCTTTAGTAGAGACCGAGAATGGATGATAATGGTACAAATTGGCTGAGTTAGCTGAGAAGTAAGTGAATTGACCCGTAGGGAGATTGCCAACTTTAGATACGCTCCTGTGACTTTATGAAGTTGTGACCTGAGCTCCTATATATTACCTTAAGTGATAGAAGCATTTCTTCAATTAAAAGAACGTGGTTCATTATTGATATTTTATAACAGAAAATGAAAGGTGTATTTTGATTTTCTGAAACTGATTCGTGATTTTCTGCTGCTCTCCTTAACGTTGGGAATTAACATGTTTATAAAAGTTACACTGTATTATTTCGTGGCCTGGTCCAGTTGTTAAATTCCCTGTTTACTGGTGTTCACCGTCACTTAAAAATCTGGCTCAAATTTTGCTGAGACTCACTTAAAATGCTAATTTCACACACGTGCACTAGTTTCAGTTACATCTATCATTTTACTTTCTTCAATTCCCAATGAAGTACGCACGACACAACCTCTTCTTCCGGACAGTTCACTCATTACAGAGTCGAGTAAAAGATGTCTCAAATTCCTTGCAGTTACGGCACTCAGTGAAAATCACCGAATCGTCACAAACTAGCCTGGAGAACGGCAACAGAAGCGCAATTGGTAGCTCCTAACTTACTTGTTGAGACCGACTGACTCAACGACGGCGACGAAGGAGTTGGCAGGCTAAGGACAGCCCAAGGTGTATCAAACGTGTACTTGCCCTAACATAAAGTGATAGGATGTGGGTTTTACAGGATGGCGGGTGAGAATTAGGTTGGGGCAAAGAAAAGAGGTAAAATTTTGCTTCTCAACGGCTGCTGAGTCGGGTGTAACGGCGCTTGTGCAATAGTTAAATTAAGTTAAATTAAGAACATGTAATTTTGATCATTCATACAAGTTTTTGGGTGGGTTGCAATAATTTTGAGGTTGGTATAGATTAAGGTTACCGGTTATATCCGTAAACCGTGCGGGGAAGCCGGTATAGCTTTAAGCGGTGGGGGAGCCCGTGTGAAGTCCGTATACGGCCATCATCCGGCGATGAATATCGGCCAGTTTAACACCTTCCTTAGTGGGAAATCTGATAATTCCTCACTGTTCCTCAATTGTCGAATTTTGCAATGTGAACGCCAGGATGCTCCCACACGCAATGGCGCGTCAATTGTGCGGAACTCACGACTGGCTGCTTCTCTCGTGCACCATCTGCGGGCGCTTGTGCATGCATACACCAAGGCTGGACACCACATTCGCGTCACTATTATGTGTTTCAAATGGGAAGAGTTCTCGCCTGTAGCAAATCAGATGCGTTAGAGCCATCAGCGTTGCCACCTCGTTACCCCCACTCTTTTTATATATCCCTCTCTCTCGCACACTGAGTGCTCTTGGTGCTAGACGTAAGGGAACGCAAACTGAATTTTCGTAAGTTGTATAATAATGTAGTTGTTGAAATCACAATTGCAACTTGGATATTCGTATATTACGCAAATAGTTTAAATATTTTCTTTAAAATTAATTGTAGTTTATGAATTACTTATTTCTGTAATCCAGCGAAAATACCAGCGGTTCATCCGTATAGCTGTGAGTGTTACTTACATTAAGAGATAATTCGTCATTGTCTTTGTCTTTATCATCTGAGTACTGCAAATTTATGATAACTTCCAAAACGTCATTACGTGCTATTTCTTTCCAAAAGTCGTCTTCTTGTAGTTTATCTGAGTCTCACGCAGTTTTCCCAGTCTTGTTTTGTTCCTTGTTAATTTCTTCTTGAATAAGTCGTTCAAAGTCAGTCAGTTTAAAAATATTATTTTCATTTGCAACATAATTTAAACCCACATTAACTCAATTGGATTGTTCTGGCAGTAGTAAGGGAGAAGATGGATCGTTTCTAATTGATCCAGTTGATACACTTTTTCATGAAAGAGTAACTGATCTTTAAACTCTCTGGAGTAAATAGAGATTACGAACCATTCATAAACAAAGACATCATGTGACCAGACACGTTCTGCCAGACCAACAGGAAGTGTACTGTTTCCTCTTATCGAATTTAACAAACACCTTGGCTTGTTCAAAGTAAGTACATATTTCTTTTATGAAGTCATGTCAAATGTTTACGTTTCAGTTCTAAGTACTTTCAAATATACGTTCGCGCATACATGCCAATCAACAGTGATATTCAATACAGTGCTTACATCGCAATGCATTGTTATAATACAATGGTATCTACTTTATTTATTTGTATTAGGAAAACTATTGGAACTAGAAATATACGATTATATTAAATACATTACTCTCCTTTCTAATGGATCAGTTTTTGAAAAATCTGAATGTTTGTCTTAGCGCGAATAGTATTTATTAGAAATCGATTAGTTTGGCGCTCATCACACACACACATAGGGGGAATGCAATACGACAACACCGCTGTACTCCGATTGGTTTCTCACCTTGTAGAACTCAAGGACAAACATAATCCCATTTGAAACACATAATAGATGTCTCAGTATGTTATCCCAAAGCGGCATATTCAAATTTAAACCGGTTTGGTTGTTAAGACGTTTCGTACCTTTCATTTCAACACCCCACGTACAATACTAATTTTTATTCAATTATATCTCGTAAAATAATCAAGCACTGTAAACTACTTCTTCATAAATGGATAGCTTATACCCTTGTTAGTAACTCAGGCTATTGTTTAGTAAGCATCTTTTACTATCTACACACATAATATACCTGAAATAGAAATGCTTCTGGAAAATTTCCAATTTCGATAAATTATTATTTCTAGTGTGCATATCGGGTTACTTTCATACCAAAACTAACACTATTAGGGGCTTCTAAAAGAGTTTTACCAACTTTTTACTACACACGAAGAAAAAGAATGCACGAAAGGAAATTATAATTGGGAAAGGAAATTTGAAACCAAAGGCTTTAAATCTATGTACCTTGGCTAAGCATGTCAGTGCCTTTTTTTTTTTTTTTTTTTTTTTTTGTAATTTACGGCCTCCAACGTTAAGTCCTATTGGACGATGAATGGAATGGGTAAATGATGCTCAAATGAGCCCAGGGTCCATAAAGCTTAGAGTTACCCGACATTCGTCTTTAGGATAAGAGAAACCCCCGGGAAAAACCTTATCCAGGTAACTCACCGAGATTCGAACTCGGGACCTCTTGAACGTGAGGCAGACACGCTACCACCACGCTACCGAGGCGGGCTAACCATGTCGATGCCTACATAGATTTGTTCACAGTTATATTAAATGCCTCTCGCCTTAATCAACGGCATTTTGTTTTAATGCTCAATCCCTCTTTCTAGGTGCTGTAGATATTTAACCATCTATTATTGAATTAAAAGTATATAATGGATTCATGATATTACAGCTTTTGTATAAGCTAGTAAGCTTTTAGCCAATGTATATATACCTATTTATTTATAATTTGAAGTGAACATATGTAACATCAAAGTAATATAAGTCCTCGCCCTGATTGTCACGTTCTACACACGCTAGTTCAAGCTCTGCAGCTGTCTTTCGTCGCTCGCTCGCTCGAGAGTAAACCTCGGTCACGCTACTGCCATCCTCATAACTGGATTTACCCCGTTGCCTTCTGCAACTGTTCTAAAGCATGAAGGGAAAGAAGGGGCTCATCTAGAAGAAGGGGCTGTTGTACCACCTGGTATAAAGAGCAAATGTAATATCAATTCTTGTTCGAAAGTATCCTACAAAATAATCACACTATTTAGGTCATTTATAACTACCATAGACATTCGCTTAGTAAGCATATCTAATTATCTACTTATATAATGAGGTTGAAGTAGCAATGAATTACAATTTTCGATAAACAGTCAAAAGTCAAAATTTGTACTTTTTAAATTGTATTCTTTCATACAATTAAGGCCTGTTTACTACAAAAACCACCACAGGCGGTGGTGATACGTGAAATTAAATGATATTTGGGAAAGGAAATTTAGGAGGAAAACGTTCCAAACACAATTTTAGGGTGCCTCCCCTCAGAGAATCCCTTAAAATCCTCAGTTGGAGACCTTCTGGTGCCATTTAAACAACGGATATCCGCTGTCGAGGCTTTAACGACTCTTCACATAGGAGCCGCCGAAGTGATTGAATGAAACTTGACGAATAACGCACCTTAGGTTGTATTTGTAAATTGCGCTGTACTACTTTAATTAATTTTCCAAAAAGAGCCTCTATCGCGTCATAAAACAAAAAATCTCTAAAGATCCTTCAAAAAATATTGTAGCAAAGGTTTGTAAGCATAATATTTGTAACTATTTGGTTAAAAAGTCTGGATAGGATGGGTTTTTTAGAACTTATAACGATTTATTATTATTATTATTATTATTATTATTATTATTATTATTATTATTATTATTATTATTATTATTATTATTATTATTATTATTATTATTATTATTATTATTATTATTATTATTATTATTATTATTATTATTATTATTATTATTATTATTAT
This sequence comes from Mantis religiosa, assembly GCA_030765055.1. NCBI lineage: Eukaryota > Metazoa > Arthropoda > Insecta > Mantodea > Mantidae > Mantis > Mantis religiosa. Next base: position 930,337 of record JAUKNK010000155.1, read on the forward strand.
TATTATTATTATTATTATTATTATTATTATTATTATTATTATTATTATTATTATTATTATTATTATTATTATTATTATTATTATTATTATTATTATTATTATTATTATTATTATTATTATTATTATTATTATTATTATTATTATTATTATTATTATTATTATTATTATTATTATTATTATTATTATTATTATTATTATTATTATTATTATTATTATTATTATTATTATTATTATTATTATTATTATTATTATTATTATTATTATTATTATTATTATTATTATTATTATTATTATTATTATTATTATTATTATTATTATTATTATTATTATTATTATTATTATTATTATTATTATTATTATTATTATTATTATTATTATTATTATTATTATTATTATTATTATTATTATTATTATTATTATTATTATTATTATTATTATTATTATTATTATTATTATTATTATTATTATTATTATTATTATTATTATTATTATTATTATTATTATTATTATTATTATTATTATTATTATTATTATTATTATTATTATTATTATTATTATTATTATTATTATTATTATTATTATTATTATTATTATTATTATTATTATTATTATTATTATTATTATTATTATTATTATTATTATTATTATTATTATTATTATTATTATTATTATTATTATTATTATTATTATTATTATTATTATTATTATTATTATTATTATTATTATTATTATTATTATTATTATTATTATTATTATTATTATTATTATTATTATTATTATTATTATTATTATTATTATTATTATTATTATTATTATTATTATTATTATTATTATTATTATTAGTATTATTATTATTATTATTATTATTATTATTATTATTATTAGTAGTAGTAGTAGTATTATTATTATTATTATTATTATTATTATTATTATTATTATTATTATTATTATTATTATTATTATTATTATTATTATTATTATTATTATTATTATTATTATTATTATTATTATTATTATTATTATTATTATTATTATTATTATTATTATTATTACTATTGTATAATGTGCAACTTTGTTACTATAAAAAACAGTACAATTCAGATTGTACAAGGAAGAAACTTAAGTTTGTGTTCTATTAAACCCTACTTTATTTGTTACTAACAATTGCAAGACATGTGATTTATATATAGAGAGCGAGGATGATTAGCGAGGATGATAGAGAGGAATAGGGCGAAGAGAAAGAGAGAGAAATGTAGAAAAAGAAACGTGTAGTGAGAAGAAAGAGAATGAAAGGGAAATAACAGAACAGGAAAGTGAAAGGAGAGAGCAGGAACACCGAGAGAAGTTATTTATTTATTTTTTGTAATTTACGTCCAACGCTACGTCATATTGGACGATGAATGAAACTGGTGAAATGATGCTCAAATGAGCCCAGGGTCCATGGAGCTTAGGGTTACCCGACATTCGTCTTTCAGGATGAGGGAAACCCCGGAAAAAACCTTATCCAGGTAACTCACCCTAACCGAGATTGGAACTTGGGACTTCTTGAACGTGAGGCAGACACGCTGCCATCTACGCTACCGAGGCGGGCACTGAGAGAAGGGGAACAGAGAGTACCCTCCCATATAATACAGTAACGTGAGCAGAATTCCACGTTTTGCTAATGTAAAAAAGAAAAATCAATATTGAGACAATGTTTTCATATACATTACCATCTGTATTGCTCTGTATCTGTATTTACTCTCGTATTCCACCGCCAGCTTCATCCTTTTCATTTATGTTTATAGGTTTATAGTGCCCTTTATTCCATGCGTTACGTCAAGAGCTCTAACTTGATGGTGTTATTATTAATTGGACAGTGGGTTGCGTTCGTTTACATACTTAAACATACACACGTTTACAGTTTTGAGCTCGAGATAGAAAAGGATTGAGAAAATAAATGTTAACATCAGCTGGGTATGAAACTTCATATCTCTGGGTTGAGGCTCTGAGCACTCGACCAAACAGCTGTAATTCTGGTCTCTCTGGGCTGCTTAACTAAGTCGATAAGCCTCTTTCCTCTGATGTAATCACATAATTCATATAAATTGTTGCTAGATGCAAGGGAAATCTCATCATGTTGTATTCCTGAGAGATGTGGACTCAATAGAATGTTTGGTATTTCATGCTTTATTTAAGCTTTATTATTTATGTGTGCAGGTGTAGTAATTCATAACGTGAAAAATTTTCAAGATATTTGAAGGCTCTGACTTGTTTTGTCTGAAATGTTTCATTCAGTATGTTATTTTAAAAATTATAATTTAATTCCCTGTATTATCAGGCTCGGCACTTGCACAATTGTTTATTTTGTTTGTTTAAAATTGTAGGCATTATATACACTCATATAAATGTTTCATGATCAGAGGAGTAAAATATACTATTTTCAGAGACAATAATAACCTATTTTCTATAGAAAATACCACATCAAGGTTTAGTAATTTCTGATAATTAATTTTGAAGGAATTAATTTTTATATTTATTTTAATTAATGTTCATGGCAATATTAAAATTAGTTCATGCGCATTAATAACCATGATAGTGGAATAACTGTATAAACAGCTTCAGTCTCTGTGTAGAAGAAAAATACATTACTTTTAGGAAAATTATTGTTTAGCTATGTAGTAGATTGAATTTAATTTTTTAGTACTTTTTTGACATTTAAAATATTACAACAGCCAAACCAAGTCTTATATCTTATAACCTGAGACTGATGTTGTAGACCCATATATGGAGCATATGCTCAAAAAAAATTCAGAGTCATAGCTCTAAAACTAATGCTATGGGAGCAGATATTGTATTAAAAAATGTAAAATGGAGAAAAATCAATTTTTCTAAAACGATGCACCAAAATTAATAATTACACTATCTTGCACACTATTTACACTGTTCTGCACACTATTTACACTGTTCTGCACACTATTTACACTGTTCTGCACACTATTTACACTGTTCTGCACACTATTTACACTATTATGCACATTACTTACACTGTGATCTCTACTGGTATGCAATTGGCATTTAAAATTTGCTGATTATTTTCACTAATGCATAGTCTGCTATTTAAATTACTATTTACACCATGTAATATACATAGTTTGCACCTAGTTCTTGAAATATTGAAAATGTCCTCTGGCTTTTACAAATATAGTTTGAATAGCATTGTCCATTTGGAAATGTGAAGCTGAAATATTAGGTGTTCCTCTATGTCTAACCGTACATATGAAATGGAAATCTACTCCTAATTTTTGCTTTTCCATCTAGCTGCACCATGTTTCCTTACAGCTTCCTTCTTTTCGTTATTTATGCTTACCGGCTTAAGCCAATATGATGAAACAGCATACATTATGCTGTTTTATAGTTAACAATACACTGCACTACAGGAAAAGCAAATAACTTGCATATACACCTTTTCCTTTATTTAAAACAAACTGTAAATAAAAGAACATTTCTCACATGGAAGTCGCCACTATACTTGGAACAAACACAGGCAGTCAAAACAAGAATGAATCTACAGGTATTCGCTAAGTTTATTGCAAAGAACATAGAATAGCACAGATATTCTGAAATGTTTTGTATTTTCTTAGGTGCTAAAACACCCAAGGTGGGCCGACGACTTTTGATATGCCATTTATGTTTGAATGTTTCTGATTAAACATCTTATATTGAATACATAGTAATAGTTCACTAAACTGTCTCTAGATAGCAGCACTAAGCTATGTGCAAGATTTGAACGCAGTTTTAAAGAAAAAGCTGTCAAAAAGACTATCAGAATTGGCAAAAACAGGCCATCATGCTGGATAAGGAAGAAAGGGGGCGCTTAAATGGCCACGCCCTGAAAATTCAAACCTTGCGTTAGACCTTTAAAAATGGCGGAAATAAAAATCTCTTACCATAATTCAGTAAAGGAAGGTTTGGGAAACATTTGCATGTATACATCTAAAAATTGCAATTTTTGAGACTTTTGGGCTATTTTTCAGTCCCAGTGTCCCATAAGGACTTATTATGGCGTTTTTAAGAAGATAGATTTCATTAAGGTTTCTGCCTAACTAATTCCATTATTTTGATATTAATATTATTTATTAATGTAATACAAATATTAGTATTACAATTAATTTTTATGCCCTAAACCAATGATTCAGTGTTGACAATAGGCCTGAGGAACTACGCAGTGCCAGTGTTACTTTCGTGGAGTAATGAAATAATGGGTCCTTGCACAATAAAGCCAGCAGTAAATGGCCAAGTACACAAATCATTGGTTTAAGACAGGGAAATTGACCACTTAAATTCGTTAATACCATGAATACGTCATATGCGTAAACATACAGTACTGACCTAACAGGACTAGGCTTATGTCATTGCAAACACAATAGCCCGTTTAACAATAACAGATTACTACTTTAGTTTGTGCTGGTCATTTAATGTTGTATGTGCTGTGTCAATTCCCAGTCGGTAGTTTTAACGTCGGTGCTTCTTTTCGAGATTCATCCAAACTATTAACTTTTTCATAGTATATACAAATTTTAAATTCGTTCGTAGTTTTTCTAAATGGTTAAGACGTCGTACTATTTCTAAGTAGTTAATAGTTCGGAGTATACTTCATGAGATATTTAATTTCCGACATTACGTGAATTATTTTATAGTGGTGGTTGTAGGCAAGTGTTAGGTGAAGAGTTGTAATAATTGAGTTAAATAAGGCAAATTTGTTATGCATAGAAGTCAAGATAATTCATTTTATTATATCCCCTAATAGTTATGTCATTTATGCGAATTCACATAAAAACATAAAGGTTTCTGAAAATTTATGAAAATGGAACTATATCGTATTCAAACACCATATGATGACATTGCCCTATGTTAATTATTTGTTAATTAGACCCAGCATACCCAAATTTGATTTTTGTGTACAAATTATGAGATTCAGTCCCCTTTTCACATCTGTATTTCGTCACTCCATATCCTAAGCACTATTGTTTCCTGTTAAGACATCTCATTTTAATACCGTAAGAGACATAAAGTACAAGTTCATTAAGAGAAGAGTGAAATTTATACGGCGTACTCTTTTAGAAGGCATATGAGCTGAACCAATGCGGTAGCTGCCCTGTTGCCATCTGATGCGCCAGAGAACGGAAGATAGAGGGGTGAGGAGAGTAATATAATTATGTCCGCTGATAAATTGTCAGAACGTAAACTTCCGCAGCAAAGGTTAATATGATAACATTATAAACCGTAATTTTCAACAATAACATCTTATTTACTGAAAATAACGTACCTGCAGTTCTAAAAACAACTTATTGTAGAGGAGTTACTAGCTTAAATAAAATAAATAAAGGTTCACAAATTTCTGTGCTGGTAGCTTTGCCCTGTTTCACAATAAGCGACACAGTATGAACACTCACTTTGCACGCTCTAGTTGTTAATTCCTGACTTTGTGAAAAATTAATCCGATCAGGCATTTTCTCACATGAAATTTCTTAAATAAACTGTACACTTTATAAATAATTTTTGGCCTGAGCACGGAGTATTCACAAAACACAGTGTAAACATGTATGTGAATTTTCTTCTTATTGTCACAGTTACACAAAGCACATTCCACTCAAATTTGTGGTACCGACTGGTCTTGAACCGAACTTTAAAGATTACGTGCGCGCTCCTGGACTACGGCAATCCGTGGTTAGTTAATTTATGGACTAAGTAACAGTTCCTAACAACACTTCGTAATGTGTTAGTAATGCGTAATGTAAAGGAATAGCACCGAGCAAGATTGGAAGTTGGGAGCATAAACACGTGAGTCAGGTGTTTATTCTCGAAAGGATAGCTCGGGAAGCATACGTCGTAGAAAAATCGCCTTTTTACAGATTGCTTCAAAAATTCTTGCCACATATGCCAAGACATATCGGAATGTCAAAATTCCAGAAGTAATTTTGAGTACATGAAAGGAGAAATCAAGCTTGTGCTGTGTGTTCCGAACTAGGCAACGCTGCACGCCTATGATAGGACAGTCGCTCTAGGCGAGCTCTCCCTAGCTCCACCTCATATACGTTCTAATATTGTACGCCTTTAATATGTAGGATATGATTAATTATATTTCGGTATTGTACTGTTATACTAAATATGTTTTAAGTGGTAAATGAGTGTGCCTCCTTAACTATGTCATTATTGTTGGTGAGAGTATTGATGTCTTTGTTGAGCTTGCAGTGACTGTTTCTCTGCTATACAGCATTTTAGGTCGAGCTCTAACCATCGGTGCCCACCGCCTATGATGGCGTATGCAGTAAGATCAGGCGTTAAACACCACCTGCTCTCCCTCTACCCCTCTCTTTCTCTCATGCACATACACATATGCACTGTCATCTCCATTACGTATGCGACCAAGCTTGTCGAGTTTTGTCTGTTTAGGATCGAGTCCTCTGTTGTAAGTCAAGGTACCTCTAGTAATAATGTTTTTCTATTTTATTTTTCGTCTGTGTGCATGCTACCAAAATATGTGTCTAGTCTTCTTGTTAAAAGTATAATCAGCAGTTCCTCCTGCATCGATTCAACAATCTTACCAGCTTTTTATGCTCCCAACTTAAGCCATACTCTACCAAAATATGTTTCCTTAACCGCGGCCAATTTTTAATTCATTCTGTAGCTCCAATGATGATCTTTGTCTATAATCAGATACCATTTTTTGCCTGTTTATATCACATAAGTAGTCTTTTGACTTTTTCCATCGAATTTTTTTTTTCATTACCTCTTTGCCAAATATTGTGTAAGACAATTTTTGATGACATTTTAAACCCACCGCCCAATATTTTTTAAGATCTATGTTATTTTTGGTGCCGATAACATATTGCTCTCAGAGTTGTTTGATCGCATTTGATCAGTATAGCTATATTTATTTCACTAAATATGGAAACTTTCCAGCTTCTTTCCAGCACCATACCTCACAAAACCTCCGGGGGGATTGAGACAGTAAAATTAAAGTAGCCGCACTTCCATAAAGTCCCTGCGTTTAAAGTAGTTTAGCTTAGCAGCGATTCCCATCCAGTACAGTTGGAGTGGTAGGAGGTGTGACGTTGGTGTATTACTCTAAGGAGATTGAGGAAGCTCTGTGATGTCATCCAAATCATCGTCTGCTTCGTTTGTACAAGAAACAATAGGAACCTCAAGTGATCATTTCTCTTTATTTAAGCATTGCCCACATCACTAGCTTATCCCCTTAACTGACTTATCCGCATCCACAGAGAGCTTGGTCCCGTACAGCATTGTCTATCCACCACAAGAAGGCAAGTGGGGCATGAAGAGGAGGAGGGATTTGAAATATTTATCTGCTCTGGTAATTGATCTGTTTGCTACGAAATGAGTGTATGGGAGTGCATATGAGTCACCAATACTACCAGATCTAATACTCGTTTCAGTAATTGCAGTAATAGATATTATTCATGGATGAGTTATGTGGCAACACAGTGTGTTTTACATGAACCTAGTATCCTTATTATATCCGGAACACGAGCATAAACACAGCAAAAGTTATTAGGTTACACATTCCTCTGCCTTGACTTCTTGTGTGGGATGAACAGTAATTTACTCGTCTGTAACGAACAACACACTGATTTCCGCGCATATAGGTTTGCGCATGTTACGGCTGGACCGTTCACATACCGGAATCACCGCCATTGTAAGGGACTTTATGGAAGTACGGCTACTCTACCTCAGTAAATTACTCACCATGAATGTCAACTTTCTGAAATTAAATTTTGCATAAAGTGGCTCTATTTTTAAGACGCCTGGAAGTACATTTTCCGTTACTGGGTGGGTTGTTATCCTGCATATTTGTTTTACTTTATTAAGTCAGATATATGGCGAAAAATTAATTCTGAATGATAGATTTATCTTTGTCATGCTTCAAATTTTCATCAAACATCCTTCTAAATGACTAAATAATGTGAGTGAATATGTTATATCACTAAAACTGACTATATATGTAGTACATGCTGCATATTCAAGGGGATACTGTGTTTTTAGGCACAAATTGTTTCGAGTATTTATTCATCTTTAAAATATATTCGACTTATGGAATTACTGCAGAAGATATTCACGTATTTTCCTTACCAAGACTATGTTCTCACATTTGGCATAAAAAGAAGCTAGTTAATTTTGCTGTAATGATGAAGATGTTTATATGCATACTCACATCTGAGTGTCTGTTGATATGCTAATAATTAAAAGTGTACCGAAAGAGAATGACAAAACGTATCAGCTCTTTAATACTCATGGGAAAGTATATAAACATATAGGGTTTACTCACCAGTTATTCATAACAAAGAAATACCAGGGTTGTTATTTGCAGATGACCTAGTAGTTGGTTCTATATCTGTTGGAGGGCTGTGAAGGGCAATTGAAGCAATAAATAGTTATTGCCAAAAATGGGGGTTGAGAGTTAACGAAAAGAAAACGAAGATCATGGTTTTAAGAAAGGTTATAGATTGCGTAAAGATGAGAAATGGGAGATAAATGGAAGAGAAATATAGGTCGTAAAGGGATTTAATTATTTGGGGATAAGATTGAGCTGTTATGGTAAATGGACTGAACAGAAAAAATTGGCTCTAGCAAAAGGTAAAATGGCCATGAGTATTGTAAGAGCATGTTTAAGGAAATTACCTGACGTTAATGTCAAATGGCTGGAAAAGATCTATACTGCCATAATGGAAAATAAGATGTTGCATGGGGCAGAGATATGGGCAGTGTATGAAGCATGTGAAGCGGTGGATGTTATTAACAGATCTTTCTGTAAATATATTTTGGGCTTACCTGTAGCTTCACCCAATGTGGCAGCACAATTACACTTGGGAAGACATTCAAAGGGTTAAAATTGTCTCAAGGACATTGGGATATCTATACAGAATTGCTAATTTGGAGGAAAACAACATTATCAAGGAACGTTTTCTTTTGCAGATGAGAAGCAAATGGGGAGAGTCTTGGGCGCAAAAGGTAAGGGAACTGATGGAACAGATAGGTATGGGACATATTTAGGGAAACGAGGAGTATTATTATATGCGCTTTTGGAAAGAGTTAGAATTAAGGCTGGAAGATTTAGATAGCCAAATTATATTTACCAGTGCAAGGGAGAAAAGATCATTGAGGGTATATAGGCAAATAAAAACAGTGTGGGGGAGGGATAAGTACATAGATGTGTGTAATAAGTTAGGGCGAGAAGGATTTGCCTGGGCAAGAACAGGAGTTAGAAATTTGAAAGATATTAGATATGAAAAGGATACAGGGAAATGCCCAATATGTGGAGATGAGGATACAGATTGGCATAGTATACTTTATTGCAAAGAAACAAAGATATGGAGACATCAAATTAGGCAAACATGTGGGACAGTTTTAGGGATGGGGGAGGTATTAATAATAACAAAAAATGTTATTGGTGAAATATAGGTGAAGATCTGGGGAAAGTTAGAGAGAAATGGTTAAGATTGATGAATAATAAATAACAATTAAGGGCTGGAAAACTAGAATGAGGGATACAAGGGAGAGGAGGGTCAATACACGGAAAACCAGGGGTTATGTGCATTGAGACCGAGACTCGTGGCAAGCAGGTAGAAAGGGTATGTTAAATGTGAATAAGCTATTTTGTTATTGTGTGAAAGAAATGTAATAAATGTCAATGTATCAATGAAATTGTATGTAGAAGAAAGATGAGAAATAAATACAAATACAAATAAAATATAAAGATATTGATTAAGGCTTCACGGGTAGAAAGCCGTGTCAAATTTATAAAAGTCGAGCTTTCGTAAATTGTACACTCTATGGCCTTCTTCAGGAACTGAAGTGCACAATGGCCGAAAGCTCGAAGTTTATAAATTTGACACGGCTTTTTACCCGTGAAGCCTTAAACAATAACGCTTGCCGCGAATGTTTCAAATCTTATATAAATATAGATAGAAATGGATACTAAAACCGTTTTGAAAACCTCTGTTACTCTACAAAGTCTAGAAGTATCAGTAGACGTCAGATTTATTAAGTTACATGTAAAATATTAATTCAAAATTCAGTTACTTATAACTTTATAAGAATATTGTTGCGTAATAAAATAGTTAACTGCCCCAGGGTGTAGGTGACATAGGCAGGCGATAGAGATGCGCGGAAGTGCCTAACAGTTCCAAGCTCGAAGACCCTTGCCACTGCTGGAGCTACTCAGAGAAGGCGATCAAGACCTGTCAACCAAGCAGACCTTCACTGTCTATGAGGAATACTCTTTCCTTTGATCAAACCCTGCGGCATCTGCCCTGCACCGCCATACTACCAAAACCTAAAAGTACACCTGAATGATGGAAAGGAAACGTACTGAAACTAAAATGCTGGAAATGTAATGTTGTAGATGAGAAACCACCCCAGCATTCGCCTGCTGACCAAGAAAATCCAGAAAATTCAAGATCTGTTTGGACAGTAGACAGGAATCAAACCTGGGCGTCCCAAATGGGAGTCTCACAAGTTATCGCAGAGTCGTTTTGTTCGGTATCCTCGGATTCTAGAAACAATGGAGTTGGAATCCGCATCCAGCACCTCGTGAGTTATGACCAGGCAGATAAATTTCTAAGCACGGAAGGAAATAAGGCACGGAAGAACGGAAGGAAATAAGGCTAAAGTGTCACTGGACTATAGGCAGAAAGATTGCAGATAACAAATCACTTCCAGGTCCTTATATGGCCTTTTGGGGATTATAGACAGCACTCGGACCGCTTTCTACCTGTCTGTAGTGGATCTTGGCCATTGTTGTTTTGCAATCTCTGGTTCGTGTGTAGTCAACTTGAAAAAGATCTACTTGAACTTTTCTAGCATGGTAACGAAATTGAAATTAAATTGAAATCTTATTGAGTACTAAACGTCAATACTGCTTCGGGCTTTTTCCATTTTCCATTTTCATTTACGCTATTGGTTCAAAATGACTGGTTTCCTAAACCTTACCTGATAACAAAAGTGTAGTGTGTGTAGTGTTTAATGCCCGCTTTTACTACGTATGGCACCGCAGGCGGTGACACTTATGGTACATGAGATGAACATGGAGCACCGGTGGAATGAGATGGCGGGGGAAACCGGAGGTCCCGGATAAAACCCACCCCAGCGCCGTGTTGTCCACTACAAATCTCACTTTGCAGTCGCCTGGGATCGAACCCGGGCCGCCTTGGTGAGTGCCAAGCGGTCTAACCACTGAGCCACGGCGCGGTCTACAAAAGTATAGCGAATGTGATACGGCCCGCATGGAAAAATAAAAATGTGGGCTTCCCCTAAGATAAAGTTATGTTTAGCCTATCAATAACTAATAACCATAATTACAGCAGGTAGAAATACAGATTTAATGCAGCGAGTTATATATCCCCATATCATATATTACAAATAAAAGTACTATTCGTTTCACTACTTTTGAAATAAATGTCAATAAAAATGAAATGCATTATTGTGATTGATAGTCAATATGAAGTGCATACTTCTAGCTGCTGTTTCATGTACTTGCCCTTATGTAAGTATAAGATCTCACTGCACTTATCTTAATCTCTAGTGAAACTGGACCATACGGCGTGCTCTCTGTGATACAAAGTTTTGGATGACTTCACTGTAGTCAATAGACCTAGAATTTGTACTGAGTAGGTTGGGTTCACTAAGTCTGCTTTAGGGTCAGATTTCCGTAGATAATTCTTTGTAAGTTCGAGCCTCGAGAATGCGCGTTCGGCCGAATGAAACAATGATAGAATTAGAAACAGGTAAAATGCTGTGTATTATTTGGTACGCTCGTAGCTACGATCAAGTCAGCTACAAATGTTAATGAGGCTATTTCTTTTTGCAGAGAATATTTTAAACCTATTACTGGTTTAGACGTTCGTTGGATAAGTTTTCCTTACATTCATTTTGAAAAACTACTGCTTCATTGTAAATCTCTTCGTCAGAAACAGCAATTATAAATTTTGGGAATATAATTTTGCAGAAATAGCATTGCATATGCATACCTCTAAACTTACTGTTTGACTGGGCTACAATAATGTCGAAATAACCATAAAGCAATGGTTCTGAAATGTACATTTTAATCTACTATCCGCTCGACCTGACAAAACTCTCCAAAATGATCTTTTTTGAACTTCTCGACTTCTTTTACTGTCAAATGTTGGTAAAATGCTCCCATTTCTTTTCAAAGATGTAGTTGATGACATTGGTTCTTCAAAAGTATTTCTATAGCTAGACACATTAACAGCTGCATTCTGAACAAGATATGTTTTGTCATTTCTACATTTATCATCTACATTTTCCAGTTGCATATTATTTGAAATTTGAAATTAGTACATTCTATAATCGTTGATTGCAATACTACGAATTCAAATTCAAATTAATTTAAATTTTTCTATATGGCTTTTCAAACCAATAGCCTGTTCTCTTTTTTTATTCTTCTTAGACATCAACATTATAAGTATTTTTGACCGAGTCTTGGGTACATCGACATATGCATGACGCTGGACTTTAACAGACTGGTATTTCAAAGACCAACGTGTTCGTCAAACCCATTTTAAGTACAGGAACATATAAATGTTACAATATTTTAATTTTATGTCTAAAGAAACGATTCAGCGTATCTATGGTGCCATAAAATGAGCTAGCTTCTTGAAATCCACATGCAGCACCGATAAATAATATATTTAAATTATGTGCTACACAATACTCATATTGTACAGTTCTCTGTTTACAGAATTCTCGTTCTAACTATATGCTTGGCAGGATGGCTTAGTCATATACTTGAACACAGTTAATATCGTAGGTGTCCCTCTTCGTTCATTCCAGTTAGTATTTCCTTTTCTATTCCTAATGTGCATTGGTCTTTTATTTCATGAAAACCAAAACACCTTTCATTTATCTTCACAGAATAGCGCAGCTTTAATATCATTAATAATTTCTTTTTCAACTGCATGGGTAGGACATTTATTAACTAATTCTTAATTCAAGGACTAAGATATATCTATGCATACTTTGGTTTAATTATTAGATCGAGTAATTCAGGATCATACTTTGCGAGAACTTCATTAATATTCAAAGGATTCTAATGTTTGATTTTCCAATTTTTTCCCTGTGCCACCAAAAAGGTAGATTTTGGATTCCAGTGCTGATGTAACGTACGCCCAAGGTTCTGTTTCCGTATGTTTTATCCGCGTATGAGTTCAAATGTGTAGCTATTTCCGCGCCACACTATACTTTTGGGTAGCCATATCCAATCTCGGGTCCCATCCCTCCAAGCTGACGATGATTTCTGTCCTCCAAAGAGTCAACATGATTTACAATAAACAGAGTCATTTTTAGATGAATATCACAACCATTCGCTCTAAATTCTTCGTCCTGTCAGTATGAAATTTTCGGAATATTTATTTGAGAAGTTTCTGCTTTCCTGCTTAGCATCTTTGGGGAACGGACTTAACTGGTGTTAACGATTTTGTCTACCAAAAAAGTTTTTAGTTTCATCATCTACATCTAACTAATTATCTAAAGGGTAATTTAAATACTCCGCAAAATTAATAGTCCTAATTACATTAATGGCGATTTTGTTGCTCTCCTTTCCCACTTTGACAAGTGCTGTTATCACTTATCACTTCAGTAGTGCACTCTCTTGTTTAATCGTCGAGTCAGCACTAGCACTACCATTTAAAGGAAACAAAAGAAAAACATTACAGTTAATTGATGGAAATTAACCATTTCTTCACACTAGCCGTATATAGACTAAGCTTTTTGATAAATAGAGTCAACATGAAAAATTCAATGCCATGGCCGACATTTGAATCACGGATCTCCTGGTTTTCGTCCAGTCGCTCTAACCTTTGAGCTACCATGAGCAACGTGCCGTCCTGACATTAAATTCTCCATTTGACTCGTATATTTCTCCGGTAGACCACTAGGGGTTCTGGCATCCGAGATACACCGTTTGTGACGACTTACTATCGTAAGTACTTGAGTCCCAGGCTTCATCATTTAACTCTTATTATTATAGTTAATCAATGGAAATTAATCATTTCTTCACACTAGCCGTATATAGGCTAAGGTTTTTGAATTTAATGCCAGGACGGCACGTTGACCATGATAGCTCAATGGGTTAGAGCAACTGGACGGAAACCAGGAGATCCGTGATTCAAATGTCGGCCATGGCATTGAATTTTTCATGTTGATTCTATCTATCAAAGTAAAACATGTTTTCACTAATTTTTTTGTTTAATTTTATAATTCGCTTCCTGTTTGTTGTTTCATTTTTCTGTAAAAGTACACAGCTGAATTAAAAAGTAAACTTAAAACTGTTACGAGACAAGTTTGAAGAATAATGAACGCATCTCAAAGAGAGCTCGTCTAAACTGAGTTGGCTGTTGGCTGGTCTTTTCTACACATCTCATTTTTATAGATATAATTGACATTGTTGTCAACTAAAGCTGTGACAAAAGTTAAATGTTTAGAAGGGTGTATATAATACAATTTCAGGACACTACACATCCAGAAACCATAACGACTAAGGACAACCATTGTTTACACATTGTTGCAGCTGTTGGCTGGCTGAACGGTTCTACGGAACTGTCTTGATCCATTTCTGTGCAGACTAACATTTGATTTGATTTCTCTTTATACATAATGACATTGAGTTAAGTGCCTGTAAATTAAAATAATATTTAAATTTTGAATTTTGTATATTTTAATTTTAACTTTCGTTTTAATTTTGCTTTACTGCAGGGGCCTGCCTGTATTGCAGGGCCTGCAGACCCTAACATGATCCTCTGCCCGGTTATGACTTTACAGGCTATGAATATGCCCGTTTAGCTTGCATTTAGTGGCATATTTGTTTCATGTTCTTAAAAGTAATAAAATATTTGTGCAGGGAATGCTCGCAGAACAGAATGGGAGTTACAAAAATGTGTTCCAAATAATGAATTCTGTAACTAGTTTAAACTAATGTAATAATTAGTAACCTCCCTCCCATCATTTTGCTTACACTTGAGTGTACAAAACATCCGTGGGAATGAGTGTATATTATCTATGAAATTGAAAGTTTTTATTCCAAAAACAAAAAAACCAGTATGTTTGAGAACCCAACTGCGTTTTATACACAAGTTCCAATTATTATCTGATCCTAACTTTTGGGCGTTTTGCTACTTACCAGGCCTAGGAGCAGCAGCACAAAAGCTTGTTATTAATATTAAACGAAGGGCAAAGGAAATTTGGGATGTGAGATACACCCCAACACCAGTGCCCAATGCACAGTTTTCGACACATAAATCTCCACGCGGCTTTCACTGATTAAATGTATTGATCGGGTTGGTTTCTACTTACAAACAGCTTCCACACAAAGAATGGAACATTTTGTACAGTTTCAGTAAGCATGACAATGTAAAGCAAAGGAAAGAATCCCCCTTCTACTATGTAGAAGTCTGCAGCGATATGACGACTGATGCATTTCATGTTTACTTTTTTGCTTGCTGAAGTTATCGCTTCTTTGAAAGAAGCACTTCGGCTGAGTACGATAAATGTGGTAACGGATACCTCAATATTCTACACAGTCATGTCAAAAATTATCGAATTCTAAGAGAACACAACATATTTGAAGACGTCATATTGTAGTATTATCTGATAAACCATTTGAAGCTGATTTCTGTAAATTGCAGGTTTATGGACGACTAATTAAACGTTAATTTCCTATGTTCAACCTTTTTCTTTCTCTGGTTTAAATCTAAATTCTTCTAAAATACACACACACACACACACACACACACACACACACACACACACACACACACACACACACACACACACACACACACACACACACACACACACACACACACACAATCTTGGCGCTCGCCTCGGTAGCGTGGTGGTAGAGTGTCTGCCTCACGTTCAAGAGGTCCCGAGTTCGAATCTCGGTCAGGGTGAGTTACCTGGATAAGTTTTTTCCGGGGTTTTCCCTTATCCTGAAAGACGACTGTCGGGTAACTCTAAGCTCTATGGACTCTGGGCTCATTTGAGCATCATTTCGCCCATTCCATTCATCGTCCGATTTGACTTAACGTTGGAGGACTTAAAATTCCATAAAAAAAAAGCTTGGCGTGGCCGAGCACTTAGACCGTTTGATTCTAACCAAGGCGTGTGAGATTTATGCTGGACATTATCGCGTAGGAGCGGGTTTTTTTCTGGGATCTCCTGTTCTCCCCGCCATAATTGCACCAATTGCTCCATTGTCATCTTTGCTTTAATTCATTTCGTCTTCATTCAGTCATCTACTTCTCTCACCCTCTTAGCAGGCATCAGGCTGATCACCCGTCCTGGGTTTCCTATCTGATCCAGAAATAAAAGTTCACTAATGATCAAATATGACACACGTAAGATATATTGTGATTGAATATAAATGTCATGAATATGTACTGTCGTAAAGAGCGGATATTGAAAGATAGCAAGAGGGAGTGGAGTTTTGATATTTCAGGAGTAGTAAATTTGCCGCCTTTCCATATAGGCCATATTTTTTTGTGCTTGCCTGTACGCAGTACCAATAGTTAAACCGCAGAAACTGAAATGGCTGCAATGGGAGAAATCGGAAGTGGGGTTGAAAGCAAATACGGTAGAGCTGAGTAGGGTTGGTTTACGTTTTAATGAAGCATTGTCGGTTAACGTGTTCAGCGCGCACCCTGTATTTCATTATGCAGGACACGTCGTGGGCGCTGATCCTAAGGGACGTGGAGCGGCGAGCCACAAAACCGCTTCCCATGTATAGTGTAACCAGGATAACAAATAAGTTGAGATGTATACCTACGTTATCGGTTTTCATGCAGTTGACTGTTGCCGAGTAAAACAAGTGCTACACTTCTTTGTTACAAACCTGGCTTCACATGGTCATGCACACTGTGAGATTAACGGATCCCTCACTGCCTGTTTTCGCAATTATTAGATGCAAAGGAGACAGATTTTTATTGGCTTTTGCCGTCTGATATTGCGCTTATCTTGAATGACGCGACTGGCGATCCCGTATATGACTCGAGAAAGGTGTCCGATTAAATGACATCAGTTTGCGGTAGCATACGAGGGCTATCCAGAAAGTAGATTACGTTTTGGAATAAAAAGTAAACAAAGTATAGGAAACAAATTTTATTATATACAGATGAAAGCCACACTCAAATACTACTTTTCGACATAGTCACCATTCAAATTAAGGCATTTATCGTAGCGATGTACGAGCTTGGAAATTCCTTCGTCGAAAAATTCGGCCACCTGCGCCTTCAACCACTTCGTTACCTCTTCTTGCAGCTGTGCGTCGTCATCAAAACGCTGCATAGCCAGCCACTTCTTCATTGCTGGGAATAGGTGGAAGTCGCTCGGTGCCAGGTCGGGACTGTACGGCGGATGAGGAAACAACTCCCACTTAAAAGATTCAAGAACTTCACGAGTGACATTTGCCGTGTGGGGCCGGGCGTTGTCGTGAATCAACAAGATCTTAGAGCTCAACATTCCTCTGCGCTTGTTTTGAATGGCTCTTCTGAGTTTTTGGAGAGTTTGGCAATACCTTTGAGAGTTTATTGTAGTGCCTCTTTCCAGGAAGTCCACCAAAATCACACCTTTTCTGTCCCAAAAAACAGTCGCCATCATCTTCCTTGCTGACATTGTTTGCATGCATTTCTTGGGTTTTTGGGGAGAACTTGTGTGCCCCCACTGCATTGATTGCAATTTCGTTTCACAGTTCACGTGTTTCACCCATGTTTCGTCACCAGTAACGATGCGATCGAGTAAAGAGTCACCATCCTTATGGTAAACGTCCAAAAAGTTCAACGCTGCAGCCATTCGCTGATTTTTGTGGTCCTCTGTCAAGATTTTTGGAATCCATCTTGCACAAAACTTGTGGTAACCAAGCTTTTCGCTGATGATTTCGTGCAACAAACTTCGCGAAATTTGTGGAAAACTCAAAGAAAGTTCCGTTATTGTGAACCTTCGATTTTCACGGACTTTAGCATCGACTTTTTCGACAAGTTCGGCAGTCACTATGCTGGGTCTCCCACTTCGATCTTCGTCGTGAACATTGGTTCGGCCATTTTTAAATCTGATGACCCACTGACGCACTCCACCTTCAGTGATAATGTTGTCCCCATACACTTCACAAAGCTGCCGATAAATTTCTATCGGTTTACAGTTTTTTGCAGTCAGAAACCTTATTACTGCACGCACCTCGCAGCTCGCGGGATTTTAAATTAACGCAGACATTTCAAACCGTCACAGTATCTGAACGGAGCACAGCACGAACCTCTCACTAGCACGGCTAGATGCCGACTGAGCTGCGCAACGCTCTGACCCCAAGATGGCCGCGCTAGCCCCGCCCCTAGCGGAAACAGACGAAAACGTAATCTACTTTCTGGATAGCCCTCGTAGATTATTGACCTACGCAGGTTAATGGCAATTGCACTGCAGGCATCGTATATAGTGACGAAACAATTATACGAATATTGGTATATTACAGAAAGAGCTTGTGTTAATTTTATTAAATTTAGCTCAAACAGAAAGGTATGTATACTGTCAACCTCAATTTATACAGAAATTCCACGGTAACACTCCCCATAGTTTGTAGGCTCTAAGAAAAATGTAACTCGCAGCCTGGGATACAATGACAGCTTTAAAGATTTATGTTTTCTTCTGTAATATATTTTATTCAGGTAAAGAACCCATTTCCAAATTAGGCATAATATGTTTGTTATTTTTGAAAGCAACATAAAAGTTTAGATTGACATAAGGTAAAAGATAATTTCATTTGGTCTACTATGAGTGCTTCTATTGCAGTAAATATCCGAGAAATATTTTGCTCATACTGGGCGGGATGACCCGCATAAGGAACGTCCCAGGTTCAAAATTCATAGGCCGACCATTGCTACTGAGGTGTGGTTTCGCTCAGTCAACATAGGATAGGTAACACTATGACTCAAAGTTCCACCATAACTATAAAAATCACTAAAAATAAACATAATTGCCATCTATCCAGAAATAGTGAACCCAGGTGCACCGCATGGCACCTTAACCCATTTCTCCATCACTTGCAGAAGCAGAGATACTGGTACCTGGTATTAACATATTAATCTGTGTGCGCGTGTGAAAGCAGCTATCTGTCCGCCTCATATAGAAGCAGAGGTCAGTTG
Source organism: Mantis religiosa (assembly GCA_030765055.1). Taxonomy (NCBI): domain Eukaryota; kingdom Metazoa; phylum Arthropoda; class Insecta; order Mantodea; family Mantidae; genus Mantis; species Mantis religiosa. The sequence goes on from JAUKNK010000155.1 coordinate 949,542, forward strand.
CCTAGCACTAAGGCTTCCGCTGAAACGCAACTAGGCAAAAATGTATGGTACTCGGATGTGACCTAGAGGACTACCTGTCCGCCATTAGGTATATAACCTTTAACAGATCCATTACAATAATGACCGCGTACTTATAGTCACATAAAATAATTAAAGTAAACATACTTTGTTCTTCTTTGAAAGCATGTAGAGGAATTACAAAATAAATATTAGAACACAAAATGTTAAAAAGCAAAAGAGAAACAACATAGTACCTGTCACTTGAGCATAAGTTTGTGTATATAGCTAAAATATTGTTTCAAAGACGACAAAAGAAGACATTTCGCCTTAAGCTCCTTCATTTGTCAACAAAATTGTTAGCACAACGCTAATTTACAATAATCTTCTCTTTTACACAAATACACAGCATTAAGAGGTCTGTTTAATATTTCCTTATGTATCCTTAGCACGCAGAAACTTGTGCTGCTAGTAATCTCTCTGAAGAACACACAGATTCATCTCGTACATGGAGCTGCACACCGATTCTGAACACTACAGTTCCGGCTTTCACTCGTGAACTGCTTCAGTTCCTGTTCCACCGCCCGCCGATTTTTCTCCACGAAGCCACACTTGCTGACTCGTGAACTGCATTCCTGCATGATTCCACGGCCTACGACACCTCACTACGGAGCTCGAAACATATCACATTTCTCTGCACAACTCAACTGACCGACTGTTTCGTGAACTACTTCACTGCGCCGACTCTTAATATCTTATGTTATCAAAGTGAAGAAATAAACATAACATTGCTTATAAATTTTCCCGGAAAATGAAAAAGCAGTACTTAAATCTTGCAGATGCTATAGTAAATAAATGTCATATTTTATAATGTCTATCCCAATCTATCTCTCCACAAAAACTTGTCTTCGATGAATTCTGCCGTCTGCTGAAGTGAGATCGCTTCTTCAAGGTGTGCGTGGATAGGTGTGAGAATAGACAATACCAATTAAAGTCAACTGGTAAATTTAATGAAGATTAATACATGAGCTATTAGAACAGTTCACTGTCTGAGAATTTAGAATTAAATATTTTTGAATCTTAGCATGAGTAACCGTAACTACTGAAATACATATTATATATTTTACTTATGATATATCAGTAACCTTACAGTTAAAAATCCTGTTTCTGTAATAGTAATGAGAAGCGTAAGTTTCCCACACTCGTTGAAATGCTAAGTGGAAAATTTCCTTGTGCCTCTCGAGTGCGGTGCTTAGGAGCTACAGACTGCCGATATTTTTTTTTTTTTTTTAATTTACGTCTTCCAACGTTAAGTCACATCGGACGGTGAATGAATTGGGTGAAATGATGCTCAAATGAGTCCAGCGTCCATGGACATCCGTCTTGAAGGACAAGGGAAAGCCCCGGAAAAACCCTTCTCCAGGTAACTCATCCTGACCGAGATTCGAACTCGGTACTTCTTGAGCGTGAGGCAGACATGCTACCATCTACGCTATCGAGGCGGGCAACTGCCGATAATAACACTGTACATTTTCATGCCATGACATTAAAATATGTAACTTTACTATTTCTGGTCTTCTAAATTCAAATTTGAAGTCAGAAATTCCCTGCCACGTACCATTTTCTTTGGCAACTATATTTAATATTTTGGTTAACATTTAATATTTCTTTTAATAAATGCAGTTACAGACTGAAACGTTTACTAAATTCAGCGCTCAAAAGTACCAATTTTATTGAAACGGATTTGGAGATCACTGATGAAGTGTCAAATAGTTCTATAAAGAAAAAAAACTTTACATGCAAATAAGTTGAACAAATTTTAAAAACGTATAATTTTAGAACGTTTTTCTGGAACTTTTTTGGGGTGGGGGGCCGGAACACTCAAAGACAAGAAACCAACAGTAGTCAGTAGACATGTTAAGAGACAATTTTCCTGCATACTGCTGTTTCATTTGGGAGATTATATGATGAAAGCTTTCTCCATGATCATCGCTCGCCATTCACATGTTCGGCGGAAAGAAGCCAAGTTGTGAGTGCAGGAAATGTATTGTAAAGGACATATCTCATATGACCTTAATAAATTTTCCACAACTTCATTGTCACCTGCTGTGTAATTTCACAGGAATTTTGAAATTACCTCTTTGAACGCACGACGCGCTACTTTTTCTGCTTTGGCGAGTTTTTCCTCGAATATTGAATGCTGCTGGATATTCCAGATTTGAGGACCAATAAAAATGCGCTCTTTTACTTCTGCTTCACTTAACCTGGGAAATTTGTCTCTTTGAAGACCATTCCTATTGTTGTGCACTGCTTTTATGAAATTCTTCACTAAGCGCAGCTTTATATAGAGCGGTGGTAATAACATTTTCTGAGAATCGACGAGTGGGTGAAACTTTATAGTTTTCTAGCCTGGTATTGAACTTCATTTCAAAAGACACGCCTACACTCTGTAATGATTAACTCTGTTCCTAGAGTTCCACTCACACAAAAAGGACAAAATCTCATATATTCCGGTAGCATTCCAGTCAATAGACCAATACATTTTACGTCTCCATATATTTTCCATTTATAATCATTATCAGGTTACTGCTTTTAAGAGGATATCCATGTTTTCGTAAGTTTCTTTCATGTTTACACCATAAGCTACTGGTACTGAGGGGTAAATATTAGCAATGTGTAAGCAATACACCTTCTAGACTTGACTTTGAAGAGTCAATAAACAAATGCCACTCATCAGGAATATGTTCTCTGCCTAGCTGAAGTACATGTTCCCTCAGCTTATTGCAGTTAACAAGTTCTTCCTTTTTATAAAGATATGTTGATAAGCTGGGTTGACCCTTGCGATAAATTGATACTTTGGTTCCAGGTTGCAGAGATTCCATTTCTTTAGTATAGATGCTATCAGTTCAGTCTGGGTTTGTGTGATTTAAGTCTCTAGCAAGATCATTTAGCAGTTCCTGTGAAACTAGACTTTTTATTAGAATACAGAATCAGTCACTACTGAAAGAAATAGAGGAACCACTCAGAGGAAGAATGCGATCATTTTGCTTGTGGAGTAAATTTTCCAGGTGGTGTTGGAATAGGAAATGAATCGCTATACCTATTATCTGTATCAAATGGGATGATGTTTGTCCTTGAGCGCTACTAGATCAGCAACGAATCGGAGTATTGCGGTGTTATCGTATTGCATTCCCGCTAACTGCTGTGTGTGAAGAGCTATCCGCTCTAAAACAAAACTTCAGATTTTGCAAAAACTGATCCATGAGGAAGGAAGAGAGTAGTTTATTTAACATAACCGTAAAAACGCCACATTTTTAGCTCATATAGCTTTCCTAATACAAATAAAGTACTATTGTATTATAACAATGCATCGCGTAGTAAGCAATGTAATGAATAGCATTATTGGGGGGGGGCATGTATGCGTGTACGTATATTTGTAATTACTCAGAACTGAAACGTAAACGTTTTACATGACGTGATAAAAGAATTGCTTTGAATAAGCCAACGTATTTGTTAAATTCGAACGAGAGCAAACAATACACTTCCTACTGGCCTAGGAGAAAGTGTCTGGTCACATTATATCTTGGTTTATGAATAGTTTCATATTCTATATTTACTATAGAGAGTTCAGAGCATCATTATTCAGTTGTTCTTCTGTTTAAAAAGCAGGGAAAGTGTATCAACTGGATGAGCTTGCAATAGAAGTGAGATACGGGGTATTATAAACCACTTTCGTTCTTACTACTGCCAGAACAATCCAATTGAGTTAATGTGGGCTCAAATTATATTGCAAATAGAAATAATACTTTTTAAACTGACTGAGTTGAACGACTTACTCCCAATGAAATTGACAAGGAGCACAACAAGACTGGGAAAACTGCGCGAGACATCAGATAAACTACAAGAAGACGACTTTTGGAAAGAAATAGCACGTGACGGGATTTTGTAACCTACCATCATAAATCTGCAACACTCAGATGATGAACACAATGACAGTAACGAATTATGTCTTAACGAGAGTAACATTCACAGCTATACGGATGCGCCGCTGGTATTTTCATTGGATTAGAAAAATAAAAAGTTCATATACTATAAATTTAAACTATATGCTTAAAACACGTGCGTAATATACGAATATCCATGTTGTAATTGGATTTCAACAATTGTATTATTATAAAACTTTATTATTATAAAACTTTGGAAAATTCACTTTGCGTACCCTTATGTTTAGCGCCAAGAAAACTCGCAAGTGTGTGTGTGTGTGTGTGTGTGTGTGTGTGTGTGTGTGTGTGTGTGTGCTTTAGAAAGAGGGGGAATATTAAAAGAGTGGGGATAACGAGGTGGCAACGCTGAAGGCTCTAACGTATCTGATTCGCTACAAGCGAGAACTCTTCCCATTTGAAACAAATAATAGTAGTTTTCCTTGTAGAGGACAAATTTAGATAGAGTATACTTTTTCTCAGGATAATGCTCACCTCGGTAGCATAGATGGCTGCGCGTCTGCCTCACGTTCAAGAGGTCCCGAGTTTTTTTTTTTTATTTACAAGGTCATTTTTTTTGTTAACTTAAGCTACTTGCTTTTATTTTTGAAGCGAAAGAGGGAGGAAGGGAGGGACAAGGAGAGGGAGGAAGGGAGGGGACCGATTTTTATCTTTATTTTATTGTACCTCACTGTTTTACATGTAGGGGAATGATGTCCGAAATTGATATTATTCTGCCTATATCTCTTAAACGTGCAGTATCCACGGTTTGAAGGGTGCTATTTTCTTGAGCTGGATCATTGTCCATCTCTCTTCGCGTAAAAATCGTCTGAGCCGTGATACTGAACAATCACTTGGCGTGTCCAGTGTGTTTATCCAGGTAAATGTACCCATTATGAGCCAGAGCAGTGCACGTTGTAAATGAAGGGTTCACCTTAGGAAGATTCAGATGTAATATATCTTCATGTGAAGCATCCCATCCGGCAGGTATCCAGCTATTACATTTGTCTAGCACCCAGTTCCATATATCAGCTTTTCCGGAACATACCATCACCCGATGCGGAAGTGAATCTGCTTCCGAGCAAATAGGGCATCTCGGGCAGTTAGCCATTCTATGGTGGTACAGTTTGTCTGCCGTTGGAAGAAGTTCATTGACAATTTCATACGTCACCGCTAACCATGTGGTGTTCAGTTGCTGACAGCCAAAACATTTCCATATGCGCTGCCAGGGCAGCTGCGGATATTTTATCTGTACCTGTGGGGTGATTCTAACTGCTTGACGAAGATAAGCATAAATGTTCTTTACTGTGCACTTATCACCATCTATTGAGTGCTCCGGGGGTAACCGCTCCAACGCGTAATACGTATCCCGTAAAATCTCGGGTACCTTGCCTCGTTGTCCTTGGCGCCAAAAATCCATGTGCGTGCGTTGTATCATGGTGTCCACGGGATCACTCTGCTTATTTAGGGCAAGCAGAAGCATTTTGATCATCAACGCTTGCGACTGGAGAGCCACCTCTATTAATCCCCAACCACCTTGCCCCTTCGGGAGACGTAGTTGAGCCCGCGCAACACGGTAGAGCTTCCCTGTCCAGATGAAATAGCCCAATATCTGTTCTATCCTCTGGGAATCCCGCTTTGTTGGTGGTAGCACGTGTGCAAGGTACCAAATCCTGCTGAGCACGAAACTGTTACAATATCGTATACGTTGTACCAAATTCAACATCCGGAGTTTCTGCTTGTACATCATCCCACGCAGTACATTAATCCGGGTCGTCCAGTTATATTCCCTCATGTCCGTCTCGCTATCACTAAAGTAAACTCCCAAAATCTTCGTGCGCCGCACCATAGGTATTCCTAAGATGGATGTGTCCAGCGGATCTGGTCCAATGGCTAAAATCTCGGACTTCTGCATATTAAATGTCATCCCTGTCGATCCCTCGTACTCTTGTAAACAATCTCTTAAGCGAGGACTGTCTTGGGGGGTGGTAACTATTACCGTAATATCGTCTGCGTAGGCCCTCACAACCATTCGCTGCCCATATATCTCAAGTCCATCAAGTGTAGATTGCAGCTGTCGGAGTAGTGGGTCAACATACAGGGAGAATAGCATCATGGACATGGGACATCCTTGTCTGACTGAGCGTTTAATCGGTATAGCAGACGTTAAATAGCCATTGCAGAGAACTTTTGACGAGGCACCAGCATACATGGCTCGAATCAGGTTGCAGAATTTATCAGGCACTTTTAATTCCATCATACGTCTCCAAAAACCGTCATGAACAACGCTGTCAAAGGCCCTTTGGAGGTCCAAATTAATAATCGCTGCAGAATGATGTTCCTGTGCGCAATGCAGTATACATCCTCTCAAGGCAGCTAACGTATTTTGCAGGGTCGCTCCCTTCTTTACTGCGGCCTGGAACTCGCTAATGCTATATGGTAGTATCTTTTGCATACGACCAACAATTATTTTAGCGAACAGTTTGTAATCACAGTTTAACAGCGTGATCGGTCGATAATCCTGTAAGGACTTGGGTCTAGCCACCTTCGGAAGTTGTACCACTATCCCATCTGCAAATGTGCGTGGTAAATGCTCTGTATTCCACATTTCCTGAAAGACTTGTAACAGTTCGTTCTGGATGTGACACCAACATTGCTTGTAAAATTCATATGGCAAGCCATCAGGTCCTGGGGAGGTACGCAATTTGGATTTTTGGATTATTTCACGTAACTCTGATTTGGACAGCGACAGCGTGTCCTGCCACAATTCTTCCGGTAGCTCTGGTAGGAATTTTGACATATATGCCTCTACTTTGTGTGCGAGATCTGCGGGGTCGGTGAATCGTTGTGCGTAGAAATTGTTCACTTCACGAATAATTTCGGCTGTAGTGGAAACCTCCCGCCCATCTATTTCAAGTTGAGTGATTAGCTTCCGGCGACCATGATTACGTTCCTTTGCCAAATGAAAAAAACTCGCCTGCTCCCCATGCAGCACTTCCTCCGAGTGTACTCTGGCCAAATATCCCTGAAGTTGTTGTGTTTTACGAGCTTTTATATGTTCTTTGATCTCCCGCACTAGTTGCAGAACATTGTCTCCCTGCTGTTGGCGTACGTGCAGCTCGTGGAGGATTTGGAAGTAATATTCCATGGTTTCTCTTCTAGCCAGCGCTCGACGAACGGCAGCAGCCCGAAAGAAGTTTCGTAATGTAGGTTTGGCTTTACACACCCACCAGTCGACTTTGTTTGGTGCACGCGCAAAGGATTCCCGCAATCGTGACCAGCAGTCCTGGAAATCAGTCATCACTTCCTCATCCGTAAGCAAGGAGCAGTTAAGTTTCCAGTAACCTCTGCCTCTATTGCAGCTCGCCGCCCTGCCCTCAAGTGCATGTATTAGAGCGTTATGATCACTAAATGCCACCGGCATTATTTCTGTGCGCTGAAGGCGGGGTAAGAGTTCAGCCGTAACATACATGCGGTCCAGTCGTGAAGCTGATGGTCCTCTCACGAATGTAAATTGTACTGCTGAGCCGTGCTTATGTTCCCAGGTATCTGTCAGGTGCATTTGTTCTACTAGCTGTTGCAGAGTACTACACCCATTGACGGCACCCCGTTGATCTTTAGCAGCTAAAGTACAATTAAAATCGCCAACCAGGACGAACGGTGCACTTGCTGGAATATGGGTCAAGATGTCTTGCCTAAAAAAAATTTCTCGCTGCTTTCGTTTATTACTGCCCGCAGGGGCGTAAATGTTCACCAAGGTAATGCCCTCATACACTGCTGAGATGGCTCTACCAGAGGGATGGAGCACGAAATTATGTAGTTGTAAACCTTGACGATACACAATAGCCGTACCGGTACCTTCCGGCCCAAGATTCGTCTCGTACTCGTAGCCATATAAGAAGTCTATATTATCAATATTCACCTCCTGCAAAAAGCAGATATCTATGTCATGATTTATCAAGAAGTCCCTTAAAAGTTGCTGTTTGACCACCTGTCGCAGACCGTTAACATTAAGCGAAGCCCAATTTGCGCAACTATCGGCATTCAATGGGCTAGGAGCACATCCTTAGTGATGCCAGGATTTCGAAGAACCAGGAACCACTTTAATATCAGTTGAGCCTCCTTGAACAATGCCTGGGCACGAATCCTCTTTGGTAAGTTTAGCTGAACGTAGTTCTTCTTCATATTCATCACCGTCATCCACTTCCGGCCGCTTGACTGAGTCTATCTCTTTCCCTTGGATGGGAACCGGGGGACCACCTTTCAGGTGTAGCACATCCGGAGGTTGCTGACGTGGTGGAATTCCTTGCACTTCCATCCTCCTGTGCTGACTTCTTAATCGAGGGTCGCGACCAGACATTGTAATGCCAACCTTTTGCCTTAACTGAGCTATTTCAGTATCAGATACCTCTACTTCTTCATCACTTACAACCTCCATAACACCATCCCGAGAACCCTCAGCTGGAGCAGTAACAGCAGATCTTTTAGGGGCATCCTGTGTCTCAACCATAGGCGTGATATCGTTGGCCACTGCAGACTTTTCGGACTCCGCCGGCTCTCTCGTTAGCTCCACTACTACCGGACCATTGACTGCCTGTTGTGTAGGTTGCTCCGGCGGCTGGTCTTCTGTGGACGTACTCGTCGAACCTGCTGCGTACTCTCTACCGACAGCAGCAGCATATGAGTTAGCACCTGCTGCGACACTGAAGGTAACTGGACGGTTCCGTGGGTTGATGGGTAACCGCGTAGCACGAAGGGGGCACTCAGCTTTCAGGTGGGTAGTGGCATGACAGAGATGACAAGCTTGCGGTTGACCGATGTAACTGATTCCAATCAAATAGGTATCGATAACCAAGCTAGCAGGTATGTGACGTTTTAGTCCCATCTTCACAGCAATCACTCCGTTGTTAGTCGGAAGAAGATACTGGGAGCTCCATTGCTCTCTGCGTATGTCATACACTGTACCGTATTGGCTCAGCTGCTGCGACAACACAGCGAGGGGAACCTCCGAAGGTAAATTGAACACTCTAACATTCACTGTTTGCTGATCACCCGGTGTAATTCGTAACTTTGCCGTTTCTCCAGAGGCGTAGGTAAAGGTTTGTTCATCTTGATAACGGGCTAGGAGATTATCGTATAATACCGCCGAAATCACCTTCACATATATAGCACGTTCTCTTGTGTGCAGCTGGAGCGTGTCAACTTGATCCACTTGTAATCCCATGAAATTTACAAGCCACTGGTGGATTTCTAATACAGTAGGTTTACTTGCCGTTGCTTCAAATTGAATTTTTAGTGTATTCACACGTTTGTACATCGCCATGATTACTTTTTAAACTCAAAACCGAACAGGTATAAATATACCCAATTCAACAAAACTACGCGCGGAGCGCTGAACTGTATACACGACAGCACAAACAAAGCCCGCTCTGCCTGGCGTTTACTACCGTGCACAGCGGAAAGACAACCTCGCGGTATGCCAGTCACCGCACAACTGAGTTCGAATCTCGGTCAGGGTGAGTTACCTGGATAAGGTTTTTACTGGGTTTTCCCTTATCCTTAAAGACGAATGTTGGGTAACTCTAAGCTCTATGGACTCCGGACTCATTGGAGCATCATTTCACCTATTTCATTCATCGTCCGATACGACTAAATGTTGGAAGGCGTAAAGTAACAGTCTAAAGGACGATTATTTGTTCTGTCCATATAATGGAAACAGCAAACACACACAAGGGCGAGTGCCATTTAACCGGCCTCTCAAATTAAGAAAACATCCGCTACAATAATATTTAGGACCAAAACTTTATCGTTACCTACTTTAGAGTTAAATTACAGCTCATATGCCTTCTTAACCGTAGGATTAATAATTTCTCTTTGAGATTTTGTAGTGAATTCACCACACAGGTAAAAAATACGTTCAGAGAATTTACACACTGATGCGACATTGTTGCTGTGAATTTCCCTCTTCGTATGAGTTTTATAAACTAATTTTTAACGCATTTCTAACTGTTGAAAGTGCTGAAAGTATTCTTTTGGTGTAATTTACGTCCTCCAACGTTAAGCGATATCGGACGGTAAATGAAATGAGTGGAATGATGCTCAAATGTGTCCGGGGTCCATGGAGCTTAGAGTTACCCGACATTCGTCTTTCAGGATAAGGACAAACCTTGGAAAAACCTTATCCAGGTAACTCACCCTAACCGAGATTCGAACTCGGTACCTCTTGAACGTGAGGCAGGCATGCTACCAACTACGCTACCGAGGCGGGCGTTAAAAGCATTATTATGCTCAACCAAAAAATTAACAACTGAACTGACATGAAATGTAAATAGAGAACTTCACGTATAAACACTCTCGACAATAGCAAGTCACTACACTGTTTGAATTTTATTCTTTAGAAGTTACTAGTGGAGGATGGATATACGCATACATACAAAATACATTTGTAAAATAATATAAGTAGGTTATGTTGCGCCGGTAACTTCCACAAGCGTCTGCCTGCAAGATTACCTTATGTTTACATGCAGTCAGCGCGCACTTGGAGTGACGGCCCGAAAAATACGAGGAATGATCTCAATTTTTTTGACAACGTACCTTTACTCAGCCTCATGTTTATGGTCCTTCTCAAAATAGTCTCCCCTAAATGCGAAGCACTTGTCCCAGCGTTTCTGCCAGACTTCAAAGACAAGCCGGAAACCATTTCCGAGAGATCCTTCAAAATCGCCTCTGCAGCCTTCACCACTGCTTCTGATGATGGATAATGCCTCCCACGAAGGCGTTTCTTCAAGTTAGGAAATAGAAAATATCACATGGGGCTAAATCCGGACTATAGGGAGGGTGACGGATGTACTTCACGTTGATTTTTGCAAGATATTCAGCACAACATTGGTAGTATGTGGCCACGTATTATCGTGGTGCAGCATCCAGCCTGCTTCACAGAAATGTGGTCTTTTGCGCCTGATATGGACTTGCAATGTTTTCAGGACATCCCTGTAGTATTGTCCAGTTACTGATGTGTGTGCAGGTACAACATGCTGATAAACCATTCCATGAATATCAAAGAATGAGATGACCATAACTTTCCCAGCTGAAGCAACCACTTTTGATTTTTGCGGGCTTGGTGATGAAGGAGGTTTCCATACTGAGCTTTGCTGTTTGCTCTCAGGATCAAAATAATGTAGCCAAGTTTCATCAGCAGTGATAACGTTTGAAAGAAACTCCGAATCTTCCTCTAACATCAACTTTAACTGCATGCAGACCTGCATGCGAATGTCCTTTTGTTCGGAAGTCAACAGTCTTGGAACCCATGGCACACAAACACGTCACATGTGTAATGTTTCTGTCACCAACGTGTGGTTGGCACCCAATGAAATGTTCAGCATTTCTGAGTGATCTTAAAGTACTTCGTCGATCCTCTCTCACAACTTTAGCAGCAGTGTCGATGATTTCTTCCGTAAGAGCTGTAACTGGAGCACCGGGTCCACCTTCCTTTGAAATTGATTGCCTCCCCTCTTTAAATATATTAAACGACCTTCAAACTGTGCTGTAGGGAAGAACAGACTCTCCATAGGCCTCCTGTAACACTGCATAGGCCTCAGCTGAAGATTTGTTGAGACAAAAGCAGAATTTCAAAGCCGCATATTGTTCCTCGCTTGTTACCTCGATTACAGCGGTAGGCGATACTGAACATATCTGAACTTGCCTGGTTCTCACAGGCGGGAACCAGCAGTACCATCAATGAAACTACTATGGCGTGTTTGCTGCACATTAAGCTAACAGAATATAATAAGATTGAATTTTAGTGCGAAAAATTATGACCGTAGAAGAATTATTATCATTATTTATTGAACAGCCCTCGAATTTGAAATAGGTGGAATTGCATCACTGAATAAAAGCCTTCTTGTTATAAAGAAATGGACTGCATTTTCGAATTCAGCGTACATAATAACATAGATATTTCATAGTTTCAAGTTTTGGAATTTTTTGTTGTACAGTGTAATCGATTACAGCAAAACACTTCTGTAAGACTGCAAGTCACGAAAATTTCGAGATGAAAGACCGGAATGTTACAAATGTAGGCTTTTATAACAATATTAGTTGCACAGGTGTATTTCCAAACTACCCCACACAGTTTCTATGTTATATGTTGCCAATCTTAGTCCTGTGATCTACGTCTAAAACATAGCTATTACTCTGTAACTTGCTAAACTCTAAGAATACCCTCCGCTTTTCTAATTTTCAGAACTGGCCTAAGTGCGTTTTAATCCAATTCTATGCTCGCTGAACTTACTAAATTCTTATTACTCGAAGCACGAGGTAATGGATCTCTTGGTGATTGTGTTCATAGGAACGCCTAATTGCCTTAACTACCCTTACTTATAATTAATTGCTATGGCTCAATATATAAATTTCTTGACTAGGTAGTGATTTCTGAGCCCCTGCCAAAAGTGTAAATCGTGCTTATTAAATTACACATTAACATTGATAAACCAAAAATATTTATTGCAATTACTTATCTTCCTATAATTACTTTATATAAGTATTAACCTTAAAAGATAGTAATTCAGATACCATATTCATTCAGTTTACGTTGTCGGTTTACTAGATGAAGTCAAGTGTACTATCCCAAGCATTTTGATATAATGTAGCAGAAAATTTAATTTTTCTCCCTTCCTCACCAATGCTGGAGCTAGAAGTCGCTCGGGTTCCCTCAGAGCGAGGGGGCCGAAGAATTTTTCCTAGGACACCAGGGTTGAGAGGTCGGCGCAAAGCCCGGGATGGTGAATGGATTAATCATGGAGCAATTGGTGGAATTATGGTGGGGAAACCGAAGGACCCGGAGGAAACCCACTCCAGAGCCACGTTGTCCACCACAATTCCCACTTTGCCTGGGATTGAACCCGGGCCGCCTAGGTGAGAGCCAAGCGATCTAAGCACTCAGCCATGGCAGTAACACCTTCATTTATTAAAGTAATGGTCCTCAGTTGTTCACTGACTATATTAAAAATAGTCTGATATATATTTCTGCTATATCCCAAATATATTCTACTGTATTTCTAATACCCATTTGTATAAAGTAATTCCTCTATCTACGTTACTTCAATTGTGATATATTTTCCCTAGGAATAATTTTAAATTGTATATAGCTAAACAACATGTGGAAACATCACTGAGTTGTAACGAGTCACACATTTACGGTGTAAAGAATAAACGCAACTTGAATATGGAATACTTTGTAATCGGCTAGTGCTACGAAAAAGAAGTACTTACTTAAGGCAATGTAAAGTGTGTTCTGCTAATATTTGTCTTGAACGAAGCAAGAAGAATTCATATCACGTAATCGCCTTCTCCCGGTGTAAGCGGAAAGATTAAATAAAATTACAACATTGGTGCACCACAAAAGACTCAAAAAAAGCAACCTGCGCTCGGCAGGTCCAGAATTCGATCCTGCATTACCGATTAATCTGACTAGAGGTTTTTCTTCACGATTTTCCATGGTCACTCAATGAGTACTCGGTTGAATTACTTTCCTTTCCCCTACATCTCCTTTCTTCTCAATTTCAATCCGGTCTTTCTAGGATAGAAAATGTCAGCGATGGACGAGAGCGGCGCTGCTGAGAGTAGAGACTGTGCTCTATAACAGCTGTTCTAGGCGTAAGGAAGGCGTTACAGTCAGCTTTCTTGCCGGAGTAGGAGGGCGGGTGTCGAAACTCCGGGCTCCGGCACGCCCGCACAGTGCTATTATTTCATTCTTTCTTGACATCCACTCATAGGTGCAGGATGGAATCCCTTGCGCAATTATTGCAATCCAGTCTAATACTCCGTTACAATCTAACAACGAAGGAGAGGAGAGATTTGGAACACGACTGTAGTGATAGAGCTAGCGAGTATAGGAGCGCCCTCGTTCAGTCTCTTAGGGACTATAGATCCAAACGATGACCCAGGACTCTCAAGAATGACATGTGGTCACTAACTCCATCAGCAAAACTTTCAAGTCCTCCAAGACCAGAATATCAAAATTAAGTGAACGAATTGGTTGTGTGGTAAACGGAAAGAAACGGAATGAAAGGGAAATGAGGGAAAGGGTATTATGGCAGAAGATTCGTTCACTTAATTTTGATATTCTGGTCTTGGAGGACTTGAAAGTTTTGCTGATGGAGTTAGTGGCCACATATCATCACAGCTCATCTAGCTGTGCTGAATCGACTTACCAATCGACAAAAATGTTAACATCTTAGTTTAAAAGTTTCAGGTCAGATTGAAAGAAATTCAGGAAGAAAAAAAAAATTACGTTATTTGAAAATATGTCGGTTTACAGTAATTCTCTATTTGATGAGATGGACTGGAACCATTGGTAAGCGAATTTTGTCTACTTTTAATGAATATATTTAGATTTATTATTGTACCCCTAGTTTGCTGCCTAATGGTGTGCTATTCCCCTTACTTGCAGTTAGATCAATATGTATCCCATATTTCCCACTACCATAATTAATAGAAATTTGTTTTCTAATTTAGACAATAAATCTGCATATGCTTACAGGTGCTGGAACAGTCATCGTTACTCGTCATTTTCTATAAAACACAGCCTGCAGTTCAACAACCCTAGTAACAAATCCTTTGTAAAAGTCAACAGGTAAACAGTATTTTAAAACAACTATTATAGGTCCTCCAAAATTTACTAGTTTAGAGTTACACCTCTTTACATCAACACTAAAGCACCTGTATTCTAGCAATCTTTTAATGTGCCATATATTGGTCTTAAACAAGTCATATTCAAATTTCTCAAATATTATAATTTTATGTGTCATAAAAGTCTCCAAAGGAGGTCACGGCTGTGGATAATACACACAGTCCTTGTATCGTCTCACATGCCTTTCAATGTAACCAATGTAACACCTCTAAAACCTCACAAATACAAATGCATTTTCTTGTGTCCCACTGCTTTAACAATTTCATTCCACCACAAATTAACCTCCCTACACCAGCACTCATCATTATATATTTCTGTCTCCATCTGTTCACACCATTTCCCTTTTAACTTCTTTTTCATATATACAAACAAGTGTTTCAATAAATTAACGTAAGTGCAATGATTCATTGCAGATGGGTCTGCGTAGCTAAACCTCTCAGTAACTTTAGCCCAAGTATAAGCTCCATAAGCAAAGCTAAGCTCATCATATTTAACACTATGACATATCAGCTCGTAATCCTCTTTGCTTATGCATTTAAAAGAATTTCTCCTACTCTTTCAATTTTATAAATCAAATCTCGTGTTGCAAAAACTATCAACAACTCCCCTTAACTTATTAAAGACATATTTGTTTTCCCCAAAATTTAGATATGCATGCAAGTGGCACTTACCGCTATTCTTATGTTCCTCCACTCTGACACAGTACTCCTTCACGATCTCAAAATATAACAAAAGTCACTCTTTATTCTCTCGTAAAATTCCAAGTCATTAACAGTAATAAAGTATGCAGCGTTCTACCTCTGCTGTCTAACGCTGCACTGCCTCACAGCAATCTGTTTATTTTCGCGTACGCCTGTCAAAGTCATACCAGGCGTGTTTATCAGGTTTCTTGCGTCAGCCACATCCTTGCCCTCTAACCTTCAATGTCTACTTGCCATTTCCAAATTCTTATCACAACAACAAACCGCCAAAGTCCATACACAATAACAATTACCAAACCCAACTCCAAACTTTCCAATGGCAAAAACCCTGTCATCCATTAAGACCTTTCCAATAATTAAATCTAAGCAGTTAACATTTTCTCCTCTTTCAAAATCATAAACTTGGTCGTCCTAATATTTATACAAATATTTAATCTTTAACAATTTTCTATCGTTCATAAACCTATTAACAGTATACAACACATCTATTTCCACATCTATATGCAATATTCTTGTAAACATTCTGCAATACCTAGTCTATCGTTAAATTATATAGCTCTCAGCACATATGCAGGTGATCTTTTCTTATCGCCAGTAATATCTTGAACGTCTTCCCAACAATGTGGCATACGGTAAACAATTAGAAGAAGCTACAGCGTTGCTGCCACTGAACCACGGATTCACTTCCATTCACTTGACTGGACCAATAATCCAGCCATGGCAACATCGTAAAATTATTGAGAATATCATTTTTATAAATATGATTAAAACACATTTATTTTACTGGCAAGAAACACCTACAAGATACCCTTCTTTTCTTTCTAATGGTCAGTAAACATAATTAAAAACAAATTATTGCACAACATTTATAATAACATGACAATTAAATCATTAAAATACACCCAGTGTAGGTCACCTGAAAAATTCTGTCATTCAGCTTCACCGCCTTTGATACACTGGGCATTCTTCGTTCTGATTAAAATGTTTTCTGATTTATTGTTTACAGTCTTACCCTAAATAGATGAAGCACTGTATTTCATTAAAAATACGATAGGTAATAAGAGTTTATTAAACATACCCATTTTAGGACTCCTTTAATATAAACTGGCAATTTAGGATAAGACATCTATGCATATGTGCGTCTTTGTGAAAAGAATAACTCGATTACCAAGAAAAGTTCTTACCTCAAATCACAGTTTATATGAAAATGGCTTCCATGTTCTTTATTTTATCAAAAATGGTTAAAATGGTCTTGAATAAAATTCCGTATATCTTAGACACTTACCTAATGAAATGTAAATATAACTTCAATTTTCTGGGAACAGTCTTTGAAGTCCTTTTCATTCGGAAAGAACCTTGTATAACGAATAAATCATAAAGGACAGACCAAATGTACTGCTCGAAAAGCGTGCATCTCTCTCAAAAACACCTAATTTATTGTAAATAACTTTGTTCTAGGGCATGAGCAATGTCTGAGATACTGGTAATTGTTTGTATAAAGAATTCAACATGGTAATTGAAGTGCTGTCGCTGCTCGATTATTTCTCGTGAAGCAATGAAGCAGTATATAACTTCAAGGACAGCTTTCAACATGTGACTATTGATTCGTTGTTTGTATCTGTCACATGCCTATAACAAAATGTGCAATGAAACCTTCTAGAAGTGTTTATCTGCATTAACATGAATTAGACATGAAAATACGCAAAATAGTTTTAGAAAGTTATATAAAACTTAGCTATAATGGGTAAAGAAATCCATTTGAATGTAGCATAGTATACATACCTATTTAATATTTAATGCATTTCACCAAGCAAGGTGAATAAGAAAATAAACGAATTGAGTTGGTGTAATCGATATGTGAAATTAACCTTCTAAGGATAAGGGAAACGCTAGAGAAACACTTATCTAGTTAAACTGCACTATCCAGCTTTTGAAATCGAGACTTCTTGAATGTTAGGTAAACACGCTTATTCATAGAGACCAACGTAGTCATTACTGTACTGCAAAGCGAGAAGGCGTATCGGGAAAAATTCGCAATACAGAGATGTTTACCTCAGCTTATCGCACAAACACGACGAGTCCAGTGTATGTATACTCAGTTCTGATATAATCATGTCTTCTGGACAGTAAAGTGTTATACATCGACAGGCGCGAGAAATCATATTCGAATTTATGGATAGAATAGAATAACTTTCTACTCTTTAAATACACAGCAGAGGGAGTAAAAGTTCTTTAGTGATTGAATATTGTAACAAGGAGAAAGAAGAGGGAATTAAAATCGTCGTTATTATTTATTCATATTTTAATTCAGATTAATCATTATTGAACTTATAAGGGATTTTATTTCATAATAATATCTAAATCCCTTTACATTGTGATGCATTTATGTTGTTTATGTTACGCAATGACCTATTTGTATTTGTACACATTGATCACGTTTCAGAAAATTATACCATATACCTCCTGAAATTATTTCATAAGGAAAGCTTTCCATTAATGCCAGTTTTTTACTAGAAGACTAAAAGAACTGATAATTCTTGGTAAAAGGGATGGATTACTGAAACAAGAAACTCGAGGCTAATAATAGCGAGAGTGACAGTGAGACATCTTTCAGTGACGGAACGTTGCTGATATGTGTGACGTTACGTGTGTAGTGTTTAGCGCCCGCTTTTACTACATACGGCACAGCAGGCGGTGACACTGATGATACATGAGATGAAGATGGAGCACCGGTGGATTGAGATGACGGGGGAAACCGCAGGTCCCGGAGAAAACCCGCCCCAGCGCCGTGTTGTCCACGACAAATGTCACTTTGCGGTCGCCTGGGATCGAACCCGGGCCGCCTTGGTGAGAGCCAAGCGGTCTAACCACTGAGCCACGGCGTGGCTTGTGTTTGACGTTACGCCTTTACTAGTTCACCTTTTTAGAAATTATTCCCATAGTTCAAACTGATTGCACTAGAAAATTAGCTATTTTACCGTGCACATCCTATAAATGTAGTAGTCATTTAATAACAAATGTGTAGTTATTACCATTATGGAAATTGCGGAAGATAGAGCTGTTTAGCCCCATTTTCATTCTTTGAAAAATATGAGAATAAATAATTACATGAATGCATGTTTAATGCATTTATAATCATTAAAGTTATTTTTTATGATTATGCACCCTTGTTGCGTATAATATTTGGCTAACCTTTCACGTCACTCACACGCAGCTTCCAAGTGGTCTATTTATGTTTCATAACTTACTCTACGCTAACTTACTAATATTTCACTCTTCTAATCGACCAGATAAAGCCAGATAAGAGACTATCGCTGATCCCTGAAGGACAATACACTTCAACACTCTGTCGAGTAATACCACTATAGTGTTTGTGATTATTATACTATGGATACTTACTTTAGTCGTAATGATGCAGGTCAGATGGCTTGAGTTGCGTTTTTGCCTTTTTGTACACTTTTCCTTTTTTCCCATTTTGTATGGGAATTGAGTCCTTTTACTGCATATACAATGGGTTCCGTTTATAGTTGGGCCCAGCACACCAGTGGTGAATGACCTGCTCAAGGCTATCCGATTCATATTATTAATGTCAGTTTTTGCCTTGAGTTGGAGCTGTAAATACTAGAGAGTTTTCATTATGCATCCCATTGCATAATGCACCTGTATTGAGTATGACTTATATTAAATTATTTTTTTATTGATCCGCTTAAACGTATAACAAAATTATTCATTCACTAATAAAGAACTTGTATGTACAATACACACGTAAAAACCGCATGGTGTAGACGTATGTATGTTTATAGCATTCGAAATTTCTCGGTGTTGTAGTTCCAGTAGAGAACTGTTGAAAATGGGGTTCTTCTTCTTCATCTTCTTCTTCTTGTATTCATGGGGTATCTTCGAAAGCTCCTATTAGCGTCGAGCTCAAAGATCTTTTGCTACCATGTAATTTCCTTCATCCCCACCTAGTTATACCTGTATCCTTCCAAAAGTTGCAGGTCATTCTCATTGGGTTGAATATCTGGTTAATATCACCCAGCTTTAAACCTGTGAAGCGAAACAGAAAGATTCTATCGAAGAAAAACTTTGATAAAACTAGCGCATAATTCAAACGCTGTACGAAGATGTATCTAACATATGTTGTACGGCAAGTGGATGCTTTAAAATCCCCTGTTTAAAGATATTTTGAACGTTTAAAACTGAAACCATTCAAAGTACCTATAGGTCATAAATTACGACCTTGTGATGACCACGTATACCTACTGATACCGAAGTTAAAGGATTGCAATCAGTAAAGAATCATGATGGATTTCAAAGTAATGTTGGTGCTTTGTTACAACGCGTGCAGGTGCAGTGGAGTCAAATAGCAGTTCGGGTGAACAGTTGTTTTAACAAAAGAAACGTAAGAAATAGTGTCCTTAGCAGAGTTCTAAAGGGTAGTACTTGACTCCGTTTGAATAGGCATTCTTCGGACTCTTAATGGCATGAGCATAATCACAATAGACGAAATTGTTACTAAGGGAATCTTTGTGTGAAAAGAGGGCTTCCAGAAAGTGAAAGCTACACACCCACGCGCAGCTGTGAGGGCAGTCCGAGGCGTGAAGCTGATTAAGGCAGTTATCTGGTTCTGTCTAGGTCGAAGGCAGACCAGAAGTGATGACAGAATATATTTGTCAGTTCATATATACGTGAAGAACGAATTACGTTTTATCGAGTAATAATCATTTCACATACAGTAACTCTAAACAGTGATATTGGTAACCCTTGGTCGGCAACTTCAAGTTTGATGTTATGATTAAAAAGAAGCAGTCATTAAATCAGTTTGAAACGGGCATTCCAGTGTCATTAAAACTATCCTTCTCATACATGCTCACGCATACCCTGAGATAAATCTCATTGCTGTACCCTGAGCTAAACATTATTGTATCAAACTGTAGCGGAAATTGGAACTGTGTGCCACCCATTTTATTATCGTATCAAACTGTCGCGCCAACGTGAAACTCTTTGCTCGCCAACTTCTTTTGTATCACTACGGAAAGTCTCGATACAAAAAGGAAACACTTTCAACACAACTTATAACAAGGTAAGGTACTCATTATAATGCGTTATACTCATTCGTATGTAATGTGGGGGTTTTAAAGCGGAAAGACTTCGATATAACAGACAGTACCATTCTCAATCCGACAACATAAGGAATGTACCTACTGCATAATCCAGTTTTAACCTGGGACTAAGGAGACATTTAGATTCATTATATATTGAATTTGAACCCACAATATTATTTTCTTTGCAAGCTGGCATGGTATTCTGGCAAACGAGAATCCATTTTAAGTACATACCATTATCGTATCCAAACTACGCGATCTTCAAGCTCGATTGACTGCGTGGAGCATTACGAAACAGATTTTTTTTAACCACCGCCGATACATGTAAACATCTCTTTCAACCAGACAGCTCGTTAAAAGAGGGAGAGAATAAAAATTGTTTTTCTCGATTCAATACAATGGGCTGCTGTAGAACAAGCTCTCCAATTAAATACCATTAGGGCTACAATACACATCTTTATTTTCCCCAGATCAATGGCGCGTGAGTTGTGAAGGCTCTTGAGAGTTGATGTGTTATTTATGTAACAACAGGGCTGAACTTCAGAACCCTAAGAACAAATGAAATACATCAGCTTTAAGTGTAAAAGGTTATCCCTTATCTGTTTCATGGGGCTCGTATAGCTAACATATCTGTTTATGACCATTTTGAAACTTAGTTTCTAAATAACGAAGCTTTCTCTTAAGAACCAGAGCTTATATCCACTTTTGGTAATGTCTGTAAACTTCCAACAATCTTCATGTGTATAAAAGTTTATGTACGAGGGCTGTTCAATAATGAATTATCATAATTTTTATTGTCATAATTTTTCACGATAAAATTCTATCTTATTATATTCTGTCAGCCTAATGTGAAACAAACACGCCGTAGTAGTTTCATTGTTGGTACTCCTGGTTCCCGCCTGTGAGAATCAGGCAAGTTCAGACATGTTCAGTATCGCCTACCGCTGCTATGGAGGTAACATGCAGTTAAGTTGATGTTAGAGGAAGATCCGGAGTTTCTTTCAAACGTAATCACTGCTGATAAAACTTAGCTAAATCATTCTGATCCTGAGAGCAAACAGCAAAGCTCAGTGTGGAAATGTCCTTCATCACCAACCCCCAAGAAAGCAAAAGTGGTTGCTTCTACTGGGAAAGTTATGGTCATCTCATTCTTTGATATTCATGGTATGGTTTATCAGTATGTTGTACCTGCACACACATCAGTAACTGGACAATACCAAAGGGATGTCCTGAAAAGATTGCAAGTCCATATCAGGCAAAAAAGACCACATTTCCATGAAACAGGCTGAATGCTGCACCACGATAAGGCGCGGCCGTATATTGTCAATGTTGTTGCTGAATATCTTGCAAAAATCAACGTGAAGTGCATCCCTCACCCTCCCTATAGTCCGGATTTAGCCCCATGTGACTTTTTTCTATTCCCTAACTTGAAGAAACGCCTTCGTGGGAGGCATTACCCATCATCAGCAGCAGTGGTGAAGGCTGCGGAGGCGATTCTGTCAAAAAAGGTTTCCAGCATGTCTGAAGACTGGCAGAAACGCTGGGACAAGTGCATCGCCTTCAGGGGAGACTATTTTTAGAAGGACCATCAACGCTATGAGGATGAGTAAAGGTACATTGTCAAAAAAATTGTGATCATTCTTTATTGAACAGCCCTCGTGTTTTCCTTATACCCTTCTACACCGTTGCACAGATTTCTGCTAAACAGTCTTCAGATATCTTCTAGCACAGGGTAAAACATACTGTCTATCTTATGATTAGAAACACCACTCCATTCCATGCAATTAATTATTTAACTGTGTGTAAAGTATACAAAATCAGCAAAACCATCAGTATCATGGTCAACAATAATATAGCGGCTCAAACATTGGCAACGTAAGAATTACTTGCGTTTTCCCGTATTCACCAAAAAAACAAAAGAACAGCGAATTCATATAATATTTGCTATCTTCTCTGTGGCATATATCATGGTAATACAAGTTTGGATTTTATTTTTTTTTTATTTTTTTTTATTTTTTTTTTATTTTTTTTATTTATTTATTTATTTATTTATTTTTGCTTGTTCCATTTATACCCCGCCTTTAACTGCTATGGTCATATCGGCGGCCGTTCTCCTTTGGAACATACTGAAGGTGTTAACTCGTTATCTTTGGGTTTTTAATCATTACATTACGCACACATTCACACTCTCGTTCATACTTCCAGACTCTGTGGAAGATGGGGAATTATCTTGGACGGAGAAAAATCCCAACCCCCACCGCCGGGAATCGAACCCGGGACCCCTAGCACGGTAGGTCCTTGTGTTTTCTTTATAGTTCTGGGAATGTTAATTGCTGAGAATAAACAAAGTTAACTAAACTGTTATTATTTCTTCCCAGTGATTTCTTCTTTCTGTAAATAATGCCGAGGTACCCGAATTTGACAGCATAGCAGTCACTCAGCTGCATTACAACAATTTTACAAACTGTGACATTTTTGGTTAACAGTCTTTTCGGTAACATTTTCTTACAGTTTCTTGGCAGTTTTAATTGACTTTTATGTAATTTTTATAATATTTTTAACTCCTTCAATACCCAAAGCTGTCGGGTAAATGTAATCATTACTTGGCGAGATAAGTCATCAAGCTATGCATAACAAAAAATAATTAATGACAATTCTATTTTTATACATTTTTACGGTCCTAGGATGTACGAGGGGGAACCCCAAAGAAACCGAATTGTTGTCATAAAAACTTTATTGATGAACATTTTAACAAAATTACTTCAGTCACCTTCAAAATACTCTCCACTACATGCGATGCATTTGTCAAGTCTCTTTTCCCACTGTTGGAAGCATGTTTGGAACTCTTCAAGTTTGATATTGTCCAGTGCCCTTTGCGAAGTTGTTTTTACCGCCTCCACATCGTCATAACGCTCCCCTTTCAGCGTTTTTTTTTTTTCATTCGTGGAAATAGGAAAAAGTCACATGGGGCTAGGTCCGGCGAATACGGAGCGTGGGGAAGGACAGACCACATCTGAGATGCCAAATAGTGGGTCACTCGTACGGCCGTATATGCTGGAGCGTTGTCGTGATGCAGAAACCAGTCACTTGATCGCCAAAGTTCTGGGCGTTTCCTCCTCACATCCTCTCGCAGACGCCTTAAAGCATCCAAGTAAAAGTGTGTGTGTGTGTTTTTTTTTAATTTTTCGTCCTCCGTCCTCCAACGTTAAGTCATATCGAACGATGAATGGAATGGGTGAAATGGTGCTCAAATTTCCCAGGGTCCAGAGAGCTTAGAGTTTCCCTATATTTGTCATTCAGGATAAGGGAAAACCCTGGAAAAAACGTTATCCAGGTAACCCATCCTGACCGAGATTCGAACTCGAGACCTCTTGAACGTGAGGCAGACCCTCTACCACCACGCTACAAAGGCGGGCGTGTAAAAAAGTGCTGGTTAACAGTCTGGCCAGGGGGTGCGAATTCCCGATGCACAATTCCACGAACATCAGAAAAGACAATAATCATCGTCTTCACGTTTGACCTCACCTTTTTTTGGTCTAGGAGAGTTGAGAGTCCTCCACTGGCTTGACGCTTGCTTGGTTTCAGGGTCCTACCCGTAACACCAACTCTCATCCCCTGTAATGACTTTGTTCAAGAAGTTTGGATCACGTGCAATCTCTGTTTTCAAGTCCTGACACACATTTATGCGGATGGTTTTGTGCTCCTGTGTGAGAAGGGGCGAAACAAATTTAGCAGCAACACGTCTCATGTTCAAATCCTCCCCCAAAATCCGCTGGCATGAGCTCCAACTGATTCCTGTCGCTGCTGAAATTCGGTCGATCGTTTGATGACAATCCTCGTTGATCTTTTGGCGGACCTTTTCAATGTTTTCCTCATTTCGCGATGTTGAAGGGCGTCCAGAACGAGCTTGGTCTTCAACACACATCTCACCACGTTTAAAGCACCCAAACCACTCGAAAACCTTTGTGCAGCTCATAGCGTCCTCCTGGAAAGCTTCCTTAAGCATTTGGTATGTCTCCATTGCAGTTGTTTTTAAGCAGGAAACAAAATTTCACAGACATTCTTTGTTGTTTTAAAGTTGCCATAACGACTTCGCAGAGGCAACCCGCCAACAGTCAGAGAAACACAATACTACACTTGCACGTTCAGTTTATCTTCTTTAAAAGAATTAGACCCATTTTGTTCGTAATTATTTCAAATGTTGCTTGCAATGGCTGCTGTTACTCTCGCAACCCTTTTACTGTATACACTGACGTGTGGAACGTCAATTAATATTCTTTTTGTTTAAAAACAAGATTAAATTTTATTTTTACTGATGAATTTAGTTCTGAATGATATATTTCTGTGAATAGGAAGTATTCTCTGTATACAATAGCTAAGTAATGTAGCTGCATAATTAATAGAAATCTATTAAGAACTTTGACGAACTTCCTTTACGTACTATCAACCTAACACAAGAAGACAAGGCAGAGGAATGTGTAACGTAAGTACATTTGCTGTCCACATGATGTTTATGCTCGCCATCCGGACATTATAAGGACGCTAGGTTCATTTAAAATACACAGTGTTATCACATAACTCACCCATGCGTAATACTTACCACCGCAATTACTGAAACGAGCATTAGACCTGGCAACATGAGTGACTCATATGTCATCTCATATACTCATTTCGTAGTAAACAGATCCACTACCAGAGAAGATAAACAGTTCAAATCCCTCTCCCTCTTCAGGCCCCACTTGCCTTTCTTGTGGTGGGGAGACAGTAGTTTAGCATTGACTAGTTTTAAAGCACGAATATTTGATGAAATTGATTTTTGAGGGCTGCGCTTATAGCAACAGATAGCTATCGATCCATGGAATATCCCAACTACTAAAATTGCTATTTAAAATTTTATATTATGTTCTATTTATGTATAAAATTTTTCCACAAAAATATACCAAGACAATCCTGAATTGTGTATTTTAAATGCAAATTTTCTAACTGCCTTCGATACAGTTTCCACAAATTTTAAAATCTATTTGGATTTTTTTGTTTAAGGATATGAATGAAATTTCATGAACATTTTTAAAAAATCACCTTTTCCTGTTTTTAGTCTATAAAATAGCGTAAGCCTTCCTGAATCCAAAGAATGATTAGATAGCGTCCGCAAGCCATTTTAAATGCTCTATTCTAGTTTGAAAGTTACGTGAATGCTAGTGTTAGATATGAATTCTAATTCTTTATCCTTATTTTCTCGCTATTGAGAATGTCAGCATTTTTCATCATTTAAGATACTCCTTGCGTTGCAGTTTTAGTGTTAGACTAATGAAACTTGCTACACACAGTTATGGAGACAGTGAACAGAAATTTCCCTGGGTTTTATTTTGTGATTTACTTCAAAACACAACAATTTCAAATTTTGGCCAAAAAAAGTCATATTCATAGCTTCAAACATTTCTGGAGCCTAAAGCTATTCAGACACAGAGAAAAGTAGGGCAAAGTCAAAATATAGATGTATTGGCAACCTGCTGTTAAAATATTAGACCAAAATTTAAGTTATTTTGTCGCAAGGGACTTTTTAGGTGACGTAACCAAAAAATAAATATATTTAACCATATTTTCCAAACTACCAAAGTGAAATTCATAAACTTAGGGCGGTATCATATTCGCACTGATTTAAATCTGTGGTATAAATCTTAAAATACTAGCGTTATTAGTTCAGGATTTCAAATTTTCAGTCATAGGTATCCTTAAAGAGACAGAAAATACGCCTGTTATAAGATTCTTTCACAAAATGAAATAAGTTTTTTTTAAGGTTTTAACCATAAATGTTACTCACCTCTTATTCAATTTTGAAAAATATGATAGGCTTATCCAAATTTGTCGGCGTTATATTGATGAACTACAAGTTTTATTTAATAAACGTGGAGATAACTGCTACAAAGATTTCATTAAGGTAACCAGCCATATCTTAAGAGGTGAACCTCTTGTATTTGTATATTGTACTCACATCTACGGGTGAAGCACCTTACATATAAGCGTTCGGATCGAGTAACAAAGCCATAAGATATATCAATACATGAGTTGTCATACATTATTGTTAGGTTTAGTACATTCTATGTGTATTACCAGTGTGAAAGGCAAGTTAATAAAAACGTATATCTTACAATTTTCAAAAATAATATTGCAAGGAAGCAAAACAAAGTTTGTGAAAGGACATTCAGTACATTCAATTGTCTACAACAGTCACATCCCACCTTACATAACAAATTCGATACTACATGGGTGCCCAGATTTCATAATGCGGAACAGAAGTTTTACATTAAGATGAACTTTAGCAGAAAATTTTAAATTAAAGAAAAAACAAGAACATAATGTGACTTTATGGGTGCGTGACATTAAAAGTCCAATTGCACCACTCAAAAATGCCTTTTATTTCCACCGAATTACAATCGGAACACTTGCCGATTACACAGAACTACGTAATGCACACAATTACGATTCACCAGTTCGTCTGTCACAGGTCCACTGCACACAGTTACGTACACTCCTCCGATGCACGTACACAGTCCATTCCCTCGCTGGGCGCTCCTTACGGCTGCTCGCCAAGAACTGAACTTTCCTCCAGTCCAACGCGTTGCTTATATACGACCAACTAGCCAATCTAGAAGGTTCCGGATTAGATGAAATATCCTGTATGTTCGAGAACTCAGGGGAAGGGGAAAGAGACGGCACAGTGGCCTGCGATCCCTCTCCTAATCATCCCTTCAGTTAGTGACAGGAGACAATGGGTAGGCGTGGCCAGAATGCTTCACTTCTGACCCTACTGCCGGCCAGTTCTATAGGGAGTTCCGACGTTCAGTTCTTGGCGAGCAGCGTAGGAGCGCCGTGCTAGTGTACGGACGAGAAGACTGTGTACGTGCATCGGAGGAGTGTACGTAATTGCGAGAGCAAAGTGGAACTGTAACGGACGAACTGGTGAATCGTAATTGTGTGCATTACGTAATTCTGTGTAATTGGTAACTTTAAACTAATCCAGTAGAAAATTCGAAATTCAAAATATGCCCCGTGGTTTAGTGTACCCACTATTGCTCGAACATCTCTCATATTCAGATATGACAAAATACAAAGAGTGAAGCCGAGTGAAATATAATTAAAACATATTAAAATCATCAGAAATAGCGGAGAAATTTAAAGGTGAAGTGGAGAAGGAAATAAAGGAGAAAGAAGAAAGTATAGAAACGGAAAAGGATATTAATGAACAGTGGAAGATTATTAAGATATCCTTAACAACTAAAGCAGAACAGATCCTAGGAACAGAAAAACAAACTAGACCACGGGAATGGTTCGATGAGGAATGAGAGAAAGTAACAAATGACAAAAATGAAGCATATTGTCGTATGCTACAGAGGAACTGTACAAGAAAATCAACAGAAGAGTATAAAAGTAAATGGAAAATAGAAAAACGGTGCATGCGAAAAAGAAAAAATATATGAAAATGAACTAATAGAAAAGGTTGATAAAAGTAGAGTTAAAAATGAGAGTTAAGATTTTCTACAAAACTGTAAATGAAGGAAAGAAATTCTTTCAACCAAGGAACATAATCTGTAAAGATAAAGTAATTTTAACTGAAAAAACAAGTATTCTTAAGATATGGAGGCAACTTTTTAATAAACTTCTAAATGGAGACATTAATATAGGTAAATGAAGACAATGAGGTTAGTAATGGAAGAGCAATAGAAGAAGATAAAGAACTGGTAGTTACTACCCCAACTACAGAAGAAGTTAAGGATATTATACATACCATCAATAATAACAGAGCACCTGGAATTGATAATATACAAGCAGAAATACTAAAAAATGGAGGCTATAGGGTGGCGGAAACAATGCATAAATTATTGCAAAACATATGGAGACAATAGAAAATCCCTGATGAGTGTAGATTGGCCTAATGTGTCCAATATATAAAAAGGGTGACCCATTAATATGTGAAAATTACAGAGGTATGACACTTTTATCAATAGTGTATAAAATACTCTCCAAAATCCTATACTTAAGACTGTTACCATTCTCAGAGAAGATCATAGGTAATTATCAAGCAGGGTTTAGACAAATAAAATCAACAATTAATCAGATTTTCCTATTAAGACAAATCCTGGAAAAAGCCTAGGAATACAGACTTGATACCCATCATCCGTTTATCGACTTCAGCTTGGCATATGATAGTATAAATAGACTGGAGCTGAATGAAGCCCTTAAAGAATTCAAAATACCTGTAAAACTAATAAATTTAATTAGCGCCACAATGAATAATAGTGTATGTCAAGTAAAGGTCCTCTCAGACCAATCAGAACCATTTGAAACCACCAAAGGAGTAAGACAAGGAGACTCACTCTCATGCTTATTATTTAATCTAGCATTGGAGAAAGTTATTAGGGATGCTGGCATCCAAACAAAATGTACAATATTTAATAATTCCACACAATTACTGGCATATGCAGACGACATAGATATAATCAGCAGAACAGAAAAGGACATGGTAAGAACCTTTATAAATTTAGAACAGGCAGCAACTAAGATGGGTCTAAAAATAAATGAGGGGAAAACAAAGTATATGGTGACAAATGTCAAGAAGAAAATTGAAGAGCCAGAAAAATATATCCATATTCTTAACTATAAATTTGAAATAGTGAATAGATTCACATACCTAGGGTCTCTTGTGAATGAAAGTAATGACATGAAATAGGAAATTAACCAAAGAATACGAAATGCCAATGGGGCATATTTTAATTTAATAAAACACTTTAAATCAAAACTCTTAACATATAAAACAAAAATTGGAATTTATAAAACATTAATAAAACCGGGTATGGGTGTGAAACATGAGCCACTACAAAAGAGCATATGGAAAGACTGAACATTTTTGAAAGGAAGATACTGAGAATTTATGGACCTATTAAGGAGAAAGGGGAATGGCGAATCAGATATAACGATGAATTATATAAAATATATAAAGACCCCAATATTGTAAAATCAATTAAAATATCAAGGTTAAAATGGGCAGGGCATGTCCAAAGACTGGATGGAGAGGACATAATTAGGAGAGTATTGGAGTGTAAACTGTATGGTGCAAGGAGAGTAGGGAGACCAAACTTGAGATGGATGGATGGAGTATTAGAGGACGTGAAAAGGCTGGAAATAAAAAATTGGTGGATGGTAGCCAGAAAAAGCGATGTCTGGAGGAGGATCCTGAGGGAAGCCGAAGCCCACTCTGGGCTGTAGAGCTAGAAATGATGATGAAGCCGAGTGAAAGGTACCAACAAGCAAAGCCATTGGATCAACATAAAATTTGGCGACTACGCCATTGAAGGAGAAATACGGCCAAGATCTATATGTTTCAGTGGAAGAGAAAGAAACCAACTTCTGTCGAAGTCAAGCGATCCTGCATCAACCTGAGGATGTGATCGAAGTGCTATAAACGGTGAAGAAAGGAACCCAGGAATACAGAACGCCATTCACAAACACAATATTAATCATTGTCAGACATTATATGTAAGTTACGTGCCTAGTCACCTCAGAGGCTGTATAAATAACTGGAAAATAGTTATATAAAATGCTACTGAAAAGCAGACACATTTGAAAATTTATACCTATACAGTCGATGTAAGTTATTATATAAAAATTACTGACAATTTATTTAAAATAAACGTTTATTAAATTCATTGGTGCTTATGCCATAAGAGTGCCACCAACGTTTCTGGCAACCTGAGCTGGAATGGGGAAATTATCAGGAAATCTGCGTATGTGTAATCATGTCTCCGGCCAGTGATGTTTAAAGTTTCATCGCTTCGTATAAAGAATTAGCACTAAAACTTTACAAAAAAGCGAGCTTAATAAGTTAAGAGTAATTATGACTACATATCATCTTTTCCTACAGCTGTACGTAACCTCATAGTTAGTATTGATGTACAAGGTGTTTTTTCTGGTTATACTTGCTGTGATACATTTTACTGGATATAATATTTAATTAAACCATATGAACTTTGCTGTATGCCCAATGCGGGAACAAAACACAACTGTTGGCATGTAAGTATTCAGCTTGTTTTACTAATTAACCCATGTGACAAAGAAGAATCGCGTAGGCTGCCTTAGATGTAACGCGTGATCCATAACCCGGGAAAGCATAAAGATGTAACACCACATGTTTATAATGCTACTGGTACCTTAAAATCTTATTTTACCTCCGATTGTTTATTTGAATAGACTCTACATTTTCTCAGCTGTTTTTGTGTCTCTTATGGCTTGACAGTTGTCTGACATTACATAAAATTGCTATACAGGCCATTCTTAGAGAATTCCAGAGCTACGGTTTATTAGTCATACAAATTTTCTAAAGATCTTGTCACAAACCCGATCGCGATAAGGTGGCTTGCGCACACAAAGGAACTGATAGGCGGACAGTGTGGTAATAAGGAGCTTGCATAAGCAATTAACGATAGTGCTGATAAACAAGAGACGGATAGTTTATCACAGAGGTGAAAGACTTGCCGGCACCGATATAGGTACATTCTAGAACATTCGTGTTTTATCTGGTGAAATTTTAGAGAAAATTCGATAACAGTCTGGAATTCATTAATGGATGTATAAAAAGAAGCCATGCCTAGTGATGAGTCAGATGTGTAACAAAAGTTGTTATTGTAAAGATATGTAACGAGAGTGTTGTCAACAGCCGAAGTTGAGTAAGCTGTTTGTTACTGTCATCGACCTTGGTGTTGTATATGTGATGTAATGTTGTTAGGTGAGAATTGAACAGTGTATCTCTACGGAAATAAAGCAGATTTTTAATTTCTGCAACTCGGCCTTTTAATTCTACGAACCCACAAAGTCACAATATGATATTTAAAGAAAATCATTAAAATGTTTAGAAAATGCTGAAGGATAAAAGGATTTTCATTTAGAGGATAGTTTCAGGAAAGAGGATTTTTCTTGAAAATTTTGTGTCGTATATAGAACTTAGTGAACTTAAATACCAAGCTTAGTATGTATCTAGCTTTTGGACTTTTAGCTTTGCTGTTCACACAGTCACGCACATACTCACACGTTCATCACTTTCTAAATGCACGATACGATGATTTTCAAGAAAACCCTCCACCCCTAAACTACTCTTTACTGAAAAAGTTTTCTCATTTCCTCTAAAAAGGGCCCTAAGTTATTTAAAATTCATATACTTAAGAACATTTTCGTGAAAACGATAACGTATTGTGACTCTGTGGGTTCGTGAAATGAAAAGTCCAATTTCACCACTCAAAAATGTTCTTTATTTCCACCGACTTACAGTTTTACACTTGCCAATTACACAGAATTGCGTACTGCACACAATTACAATTCACCAGTTCGTCCGTTACAACTTCACTTGTACTCGCGATTACGTCAACTCCGATGCTCATACACAGTTACGTACAGTCTTCCGTTGCACAATCTTCTCGTTCATTAACACGTCACTGACTAACACTTACACCAAGAACTGCGACTGTCTCCTCACTCACTGACTAACTGACTAACTGACTCTCTGAAACCCTTTTTATAGGAATGTCACTGTTCTTCTGGAAGTCTCTGGTTTCCACAGGAAGGTTCCAGTAGATGAAAGATCCCGTAATTTCCAGAACACAGGTAGAAGAGAAACAGACCGCACAATCATGTTTTTTCCCCCAGCCATCCATGTCACCACTATAAGACGGACGAGGAGGAGGCGTGGCTATCACGGACCTCCCCTGTATTCCGCTCTCAGCTGCTTCCATAGGGTGTTCCAACGCCCGGGTGACAGTATATTTTATTTTCTAGGCATATATTGTGAAAACCTTTCATCCTGTATGTATTTTATTATATATTGTCACCTAATTATCGGAAGGCCCAACCAGCTAGCAGCTGGGTAGGCGACAGGAGGCATTGAGATCACGCCTACCCATTTGTCTTGTAGCGCTAACGAGGGGGTTGGTTGGAAAAACATCGCTAGCCATCTCTTTCACCCTCCTTGACGTCTGGAACAGTTGGGAAGATTCACTGAACCGCGAGACATCCAGAAATGGCGATCTTCCCTATATAAGGCCTGCAGTGGACGAGCCAGACAGAGATCCAACTCGCAGTAGCAACACTTACGCACGACCCTGAGGACCTACGCGACTACTTCGCCCAGCTCCTCGCAAGCATCGACAACCTACAGGCATGCATACTCCAAACAACTGAGGACATAGACCGGACAACGGGCCACCGGCACCGCTAAGAAACCCATTTCCAAACTCAAGCATCCAAGATGACAATGACAAAAAGAATAGACTCCTGATCCTCTACCACAACCTTTGAAACCCCGGCGATCCATCCAGGGCCTCCGGTCATGGCTGGACCCCCGGACACTTCCTTCCCAGAGCTACACGTTTCCTTCAGGCCCCTGCGCCCTTACTACCGATACTAACGGGGGTGCTTCCGCGGGACCCCGACACTCTTTTCCAATTATTCCCTCCTAAAGCCTCGTTAAAAAAATAGTCAGTTCAGTTCTTGGCGCGCAGCTTGAGGAGCTCCGTGCTAGTGAACGGACTGGAAGACTATGTAGTGTATCAGAGGAATTGTATGTAATTGTGAGTGTAGAGTAGACCTGTTACAGACGAACTGGCGAATTGTAATTGTGTGCGCTACATAATTCTGTGTAATCGGCAAGTGTTCCAACTGTAATTCGGTGGAAATAAAGAACATTTTGAGTTTGTGCAATTGGACTTTTAAATTCACGAACCCACAAAGTCACAATATATATAAAGTTCTAATACTAAACAAAATATTATAAGAAAATAGCAGGTCTCATTAATTCACACCATTTAAGTCAACATTTTAAGTGGAGTTAACTGCTTTTGAGATATTCTTTGTTAATTGGTTTAAATAATTTAAGGTACTTACACTTTTTTCAAGTATGAAGTCCATTAACCTTTTATTTTTTATTTTATTGTAATATACACAAGATAACGTATTTCAAAACCGACGAGCTTTTCAAAATTCTGACTAACTATCGCCTTAGATTTTTGTATACTTCAAATACCTAAAACGAAATATTTAAATGTTTAACGAAAATGTATCCCAATTAACAAAACATAGAAAACGAAGGCATTTAAAATAAAAACATACAGTTGTTTTAAATACTTGAATAATGATTCAGGCCCCTTTGTCGAAATACGCGATGAAAACATTACTATACAAGTTTATCTGGAGTAAGTAGTTAGAAAAATGACATAATTATTTATACCTATAGAGTTGTGTAGCATAATGCCTGTGAATAAAACGTAAAACTCATCAGATTTTTCATTCATTGATCCCCTTATTGCCTCCTATGTCATGGATCTCAGAAATAATATATGTGAAAATATTCTCACAATAAAGTGAGTGTTAATAATAAGGCTTCATAAAAAGACCTATAAATGTGCGTAGCAGTGAAAGGAGAGAAAAGAGTTTTTACATTTTCAGAATGGCGTGTCGATCTGTCAGGATATGGGGATGCACATTTATCACGCCGGCTTAGAGACAAAACCCTCTCAGTGCGGGCGGCGTGGTCCCCAGGGGGGAGGTTGCAACAAATGAACACAGTTATAGTTATGAGTGTTAACATCCCTTTGTCAACTCCACTCATGATAAATGATCCGGAAATAAAAGCTAATAGCGCTTGGTGAGAGAGGTTTCGAACCAGGGTTTCGTACAAATATTTCTCCCCAGCTTAGGGTACAAAGTGCATGTTACAATATCTGAAAACATGTGTAACCATCACATGACTTTCTTTGAAAAATTGTAAGTACCATATATAAATTTATACAGAGTGCTTCGCAGGTAAGACATATTGTAACTTCATCCGCTATTTCTGTAGTCTCTAGCAGATAGCAAGGAAGTGTCAAACAAATGCTGGCCTTCGTAGCTATGGTCGCTAAAGCGTTCCGCCACGTAGAGGGTCGCGGGTTCGAGTCCCGCCTTGGGCATTGGTGTTTATGTGTATAGTGAATATGTGTGAAACTAAGGACAATATATAAGAAAATAAATGGAAATAATGAAAAAACGGCTAAATAAGGGAAAAAAGGAAAAGGAAAAATATATATCTATATACATGGATATATGTTTTTAAAAAAAAAAAAACAACAAACAAACAAAGGATTCCACTGTCGTTGCCCGCTCGCTGCGAAAGCGTACTGAGGAAACACCAGAAAAGAACTGAATCGAACACAGAGGTCCAACTCTCCCCGTATGATGCCTTCTGGACAGTTTATATGAAGTCAGAAGGCAGTAAGTTATATAGGAGGGCATCCAGCGTTCCGATGTGAGTTCGAAAAGTTGAAAAGTCCATCCATCCATCCTTCGTGACGATCTTGGAGCGAGCACCGTAACTGAAATTTACTAATTTTTTAAAAAAAAAGCATACTATGGCGTATTCAACTGTCTTTCTTAACCAAAGTTCAGTTCATATATATTATAGTATTCATTTTTATTATTCTTTTGATGTTACGTCACAAAGTATTTTTGCTCATGAATGATTTCCAGCTAAGAGGAGTTTAGTTGAATGTAAGGTACGGAAATAACATTCAAATGTTTGTAACAGGATCTCGTGATGTAAAGAAATAAAAGGGTGAAAACATATTAAATATGCTGATGAACATATACCACAAATACATAAACTTACACATGGAATATTGCAAAAGAGCTCTTAGTAGTAATTTATTATACAAGGGGATAAACAGAGAGTTTATCTATGAGTGCAAAAATTTAAAACGCGACCCGAAGGAGAGCGTTTAAGTTCTACGAGTGGATAATAGCCGTTTTTCCACTTGTATAGTACATTATTTTATCCTATAAATACGATAAATTAATAAAAATATGACAAATATCCAGTTAATTATTTTATAACAGATAGTAATAGATTAAATAAGGAATAAGGCATTGAATTGCTGCGTACTTAAAGCTATAAAATATGGTAGGCTATACATGAGTACTAGTTTTGTTTTTATTGTTGCTAGTTTCAGTAAACTATTAAAATTAATTAAGTATATGATGGACGATGAAAACGTTGATATATCGGTGACCAAAGTCAGTCCCGGCAATATGAATGTGGAACTGAGTGTTCTTATTTGCAATGATATAAATACTGGTAATGTTACTACTTCTAATCCATCTGGAGTTATTAACGTCTATGGTAATGTACAAAAATTCACTTTCATGTAGTTAAAGAATAAAAACTTTTGATGTTGCGATTAAAAAGTTATAGAACATTTAAACTGCATGGCAAAGTGAGAAGGCGTATCGGAAAAAATTCGCACACGATGAGTCCAATGTATGTCTGTTCAGATATAATCATGTCTTCTGGACAGCAACGTACCTTACATCGGCAGCCGTGAGAAAACATATCATTAGGGCAAGAACTTCGGACACCAAAACATTGGAACGAGGCCGCTGCAGGTTGCGAGGCACTAACCTATGGAAACTGGCGATCCACTGTTGTGTTGGTGTACAGTCACGTTCCGAGGGAGGGTCTGGGGTGAGACTTCTAATATTGTAACTCGTGCTGCTTTAGGAGCGGTGAAAAAACTTTGAAGAAAAAAAACCTAACTCCCTCATGATACTAATAGTAATTTTGTTACACACAAACTTTAACGTGTTCTTAAAAAACAATCTATCATATTCGAAACTGTATGAAGTGCGAAATTGTTTAAATAGCAACACAGATTCAACTATAAACTTTTTCAAGTATGCTCCAATCACATCATGCGATGTAGAGAGAACATTCTCTCAATACTGAAATATTTTGTCAGACAATAGAATAAGTTTCAAATTTGAGAATTTACGAATGTACATTGCAATAAAATTAATGACAATAAGTACAATTTAAACAATGTTATTTCAATAGACCTGTGTATCTGTCCGCAAAAGGGATAATGAATTATCTTAGGAACTTTCTCATGCTATTCATATATACCGACTTAGTCAAAAGCCTCTATTTGTTGTCCACGACTGACTGCATACCCAAGGTCGGAATCAGGTGTAGCGTACTCCCCGCACCCTCAGTTCTTTGTAAAGAAGCCTAATTCTATGGTCTCGGCGTAGCAAACGTATTAGGTTCGGTGTCTAAAGTTCTTGTCCTGTATATCATATAGACACACGCAGCTTCCAATCGCTCTATTTGTGTTTCGTAACTTACTGTACGTCAACTTACTAATATTTCATTCCTCTAATCAACCAGATAACACCCTATAAAGGACGATTGCAGCGTTGGTCACCTGAAGGTCAATATGTCTCAACGCTCTGTCGAGAAATAGTTATCAACCATTTATTTATTTACTTTATTCCACCCTTTACAGGATCAACGAATGATTTTTTTTTTACTTTATCCCAATTGTTGCCCTAAAACGACCATTCTGATTTAAAGTCCAAATTTTTTATGTGTTTTCTCCATAGCAACGACGTGTATTACAAGTATATGTAGGATACAACAATATTTATCAGAACATGTAAAATATTAAAAAGATCTAAATGTTTCTTGTACTAAATTTTTGTCAAGCTATTGTACAAAAGTACTTGAGGAAGTAGGAATATATTTACAAACTTTTCATTGAAAATTCATATTTTACTTAACTATGACAATATGCTCTTTTAATTTATGTTCTCCAACGTTTAGCCATATCGCACGATGAATAAAATGAGTGAAATAATGCTCTAATGAGTTCAAAGTCCATAGAGTTTAATAGTTACCAAAAATTCATCCTTTAGGATAAGGGAAACCCTCGGAAAATGCCTTGTCCATATGACTCACCATGACTGAGAATGGAACTCGGAAATTTTGAACTTGAGGCAGACACACTGCCATCTAAGCTACCGAGGCGGACTTCAATATATTTGATAAGTGAGTCAAGTTGTTGCCTCGTAGCCATGGTTGACTTTGGCATTCGGCCACACTGAAGATCGTGGGATACAATTTTATATTTACGTATATTTTAGAAATAAGGTCATTAGAGATGTTTTAAGAAAATAACAGGTAACTATAAGCGTTTAGTATGTGTTGTGTGTATTTTAGCGTGGAGGATTTTTCTAATGTTTGTGTGACCTAAACATAAATTGTGACAGTTGTTTAATTTTTCGTTTTCGAGTTATGCTGTTTACAGATATTTACTGAAATGTGCGTCTAATCATCACAGAGATTTTTCAAAAATAGGGTATTGAGTAGAGTGGACCGAAGGTACACTTCACTCGGAATCTTGATATCTAATTTTTTACTGGAATGCAGTACTTTCTTTCCCTTCCTAGTTAGGTTAAGTGGTAGAGGTCATAAAATTTAAAAATTTGTATGAACAATCACGGAATTATAATAAAGAATGTTTACAGAGCTTCGGTTCTTGTTGATTTTTTTTTTTTTGTAATTTTACGTCCTCCAACGTTAAGTCATATCGGACGATGAATGGAATGGGTGAAATGATGCTCAAATGAGCCCAGGGTCCATAGAGCTTAGACTTACCCGACATTCGTCTTTCAGGATAAGGGAAAACCTCGTAAAAACCTTATCCAGGTAACTCACCCTGACCGAGATTCGAACTCGGCACCTCTTGAAAGTGAGGCAGACTCGCTACCACCACGCTACCGAGGCGGGCCTGTTGATGTTTGATACCTCAATGTTTCCAGAGAACCATAGCAGAAAGAAATCTGCCACAATCTATGTAGACTTCTATAAAATCGGACAAATGTGATAAATAAGACTTGAAGCTTTCACGGCGAGAGCTATTAATCAAGGCTTCACGGGTGATCAGCCTTGTCATGTTCGTTACTGCAATGGTCATATCGGCGGCCGTTCTTCTTTTGGAGCATATCGCCTATTGGTGATGGGGTTAACTCGTAGACATTGGGTTGCTAGTACCTTGGATTTTTAATCATTAGAGCATTCACACATACTTCCACACTCTGAGGAAGATGGGGAAAAATCCCCACCCCCAGACGGGAATCGAACCCGGGACCCCTCACACAACAGGCAGGTGCTCTACCAAATGAACTACGGGGCAGCCGGTGTAATGTTTATAATCTCAAATGTTACTTTTAATATTTCATAACATCTGCACTTAAACTATAATAATAGCAATAATCATGTATATGGATCATTAACTCATCATCTGTAGAAATCTGAAGATTATTTGATTGATGACTGCCTTACACAACAAACTCGTATCTGCAGCTTTGCTTTGTGTACGTGTGGTTAAGGGGAAGAGTTTTTAATAACAGGTTTCAGTTTTGAATCCTGCTCTTGAAAGCAGTCTTTTATGCCTATTATACATATTATTGCACTAATTCTGATACTTTTCTAGGTAACACCTGAAGCATTCCTGGCGATGAATATGCTCAGTTTCTTCTCGGGCAGCAAACCAGGTAAAAGACGATTGGACATCGACTTTTCGGGCGTGCATCTCTGCCATCATCAGGATATATATATTAAATGTTATAACCACAAATGAGGCACTGGATACAACACAAATATAAACAAAGACAAAACACTACTGAAATTCGTATTACTGAACAAAAAACTATTTTCAGTAAATTAAATGCCAGGCCAGGAGATGGCGTGAGTATAGAAAATTAATTGGATCAAATAAATATAACTACTTAACTTTATTATCAAGCTGGATTTATCTGAGATTCTTAAGTCGACGGATTTTAATTTTCAAAGGCCGGTTTCCAAGAGGAGCTGAACTGAAATCCAGCATCACGAATAAGCGTTCTCCTTTCAGAGGAAATGGCCAAAGCCTCGATGGTCCTTCCGGTTTGTCTTATATACGGTGTCCCACATTCACAGGGAATGCTGTACACTCCCGCAACTTGGAAGTCCAGTTTGTCTTTCACTGATCTCAACAGATGATTAATCTTCGGAGGTGGTTTGTGGTATTTGGCGAGAATTCTGTTGATTCTGCCTGATAGTTTGCCGGTAAACGGGATGCAGGCTGTAGCGGTAGGCTTATCTGACGCTCGTTGTATTACAGGTTTCCCTTTCCTACCTTTGGTGATCGAGACTTCTACACCTGAGACTCACTTTCCGTCAAAACGGCTACTCCGAATATGAGAAGTCTGGACTGGCAGAGCACTGTTTTGATAACGGCCATACAGCCAACTTTTGGGAAACGACAGTTACTGGGAGCGGAGAATTAAGGAGGCTTTGCCCATTTTTTCCGAAAGGAGCACGCTTAATCGTTATGCTGGATTTCAGTTCAGCTCCTCTGGAAATCGGCCTTAAAAATGTAAATCCGTCGATTTAAGAAGCACTTATGAATACAGTTTGATAATAAAGTAAAGTAGTTATGTTTCTTTGACCCAATTAATTTTCTGTACTGACGCCATCTCCTGACCTGGCATTTAATTTACTGAAAACAGTCTTTTGTTCAGTAATATGCATTTTGATAGTGTTTTGTCTTTGTTTATAATTGTGTTATATCCAGTGTTTCATATGTTTTTATAACATTTAATATATATCCGGATGGTGGCAGAGGTGCACAATCCAGAAACGTCGATTTCTAATTGTCTTTTCACGTGACTTGCTGCCCGAAAATAATTGAGCAGATTTTCTAGGTGTTTAAATTTATTGTTATTAGTCTAGATATATACGTTTCCATATTACTGCTTGCGAGTGTAAAAACTCGTAATAGGACGTTATTCAAATGTAATGAGGACGAGGAATACCTGGTTATGACCCAAGTCGCTCTAAATTTTTATCGCATAACAAATCATTTCCGCTAATTTCAGTACCACGTTAACTGAATTCTATGAAAATATCTTCAATAGCTCTTACAAGAGTCACCACCGCTTATTTTGACCACTACACAACGCCGAGTACAGTATATTTTGTATACCTCTTAAACCCCTGTAAACATGCAACCGACCTTACTGGCGTGCAGTGCGTGTTTGTGGCGTAAGAAGGGACGGCGTTTTCGGAACTCCCTCTTCATGTCAAATTACAATTTTCAATAGCGCCTTCGTCAATAAATGGCACTCCAAATATGTGCGTCAGCCATGTCATCAGTAACAAACTGCTTTTAGGGCAAAGGCACTGCATGCTGATCAAAGTGAATAATCAGCCATTGCCATCACTGGAAACATGGCTTGTCTGTGAAGACTCAGGATCAACTTTATGATTGCAGTATTGAAAAATATGCAATGGACGGAGGCATTCCTGACAGAAATGTAGTCTTTTTCTTTTACACCCTGCCTGCGAATTTCTATGTAAATTACAATACCAATTTTTGTCATCATATTTTAAAAGAATTTGTAGAGAATAAACACACGTTCGGAAGACGGCACAGTGTGGTAAATAGTGCGTCGTTTAGAACATTAACAATATTGTTATTTGTACTAATTTTTCAACTGTGGCGCCACTAAGTTTACAATGTCACTGGTTTAAACTAGTTCATCTTTCCACCGGGATTTTATTTTTAAGGGACAGTGTCACATTAAAGTCAGAGATCGAGCTGCGGCGTTTTATAGGTCGAAGACACCGTGTCTTGGGTTTCTTTCCCTTAAGGGCCTTATTCTTCGGGAAATAATTATAAAGTTCCAATTTATAAAATCTGACTTAAGGATCCCTTTCGCTCAACGATCACTTGCCAGGGACGGCATAGTAAAACTTTACCCGTACCGAACTGCAAGTATCTGCGTCAAAGAGAGCATTAAAGGTAAATCAAAATCAATATTATATGTAGCGAAGAGAAAATATACCTTACATACGGTTCATACTTCCCAGTGATGGGCGCCTCCAAGAAAGAATAAAATCTCGGGTGTTACATTCACATCAACTAGTTTACCAATTCTTCATTAAATTGTTTCCTTAAAAGCCTATTATTTTAGGTAATTCAATTAATTTAGAAATTATTTTGTACAAACGGTTTTCTTACCTTGTTGGTACAATTACAATAAACGATTACAGTAAGCTTAAGCAATAGGCAAGGTTTTAAGCACTGGGTGCTAGTTGATTACATTGACATTCCGTTCTCTTCGCATGACAAGGAATAAATGTGAGCTTTCCATTTGATAAAAGTGTAAGTTTTGTAAATTAAAAGAAAATTCCGATGCTTAACTTAACAAAAACGTATTTGAGGTAAACTGTATGCTGTACAATAAAATTCTGTCAATTTCTTAGGGTTCACTATTTAAGCAAAGTCATCCAAAATGAAGAGCGCTGCAGAGGCTATTCTCCAGATATTGAAGATGTGCATTTCATTAGTCATGAATATATTATAAAAATAATACATTTTAATAATTTTCCGAACTTTCTTTTATGTGAAGGATTCTTTGGGGAGGGTGAATTTTCTTAAAAATTATCGTGTGGTGTGTTTGAAAGACACTGAACTGAACATGAATGTTGGTGTTTAACCGACTATTCGTTTTTAAACTATGCTGTTCAAAGATACACACACATACACACACACTCGGACGTTTTCCTAAAAATGCTTCTTTTTGAATTAGGGAGACTCAAAACGTGTATTTCCAATGAAATCTCGGTATTTATCAACCTTTTGAATGGAATACAGTAGCATCTATGTACTGACATTACAAACTCCATCATAGAACTACACTTTCTGTTGCACCAGAAAAGCACTCAATAATTGACTAACTTGCTCACTGACTGACTGAACTCACCACCGTGTTCCCTTACATACCGTCGAAACTTTCCAGAGTTTCGGAAGGTTGGATAGGTGTGAAACTCCAGAAAATTTGGTTATCTGACAAACTCTATATGATATGAAAGTGTGCTACATATCTCTATACTGCCCGCCATCGACCTGCCGATGACCTTCGGTCATTACCGCTACGTCAAAATAATTACAGGAAAGTTTTTCTACAAGTAACGATGAAGGCATTTTCAGAAGATGTGATTACGTTGAGTGTCCCACAAAAATAAAATATCGAGATATAAAGATATATTTATCAAGTAATGCTTTGTATATAAAGGCAATTCCTAGCTGTTAGACAATAACATGTTAAATATACCGCATGTGTTATTAAGTTAATCCGAAGCCTATGATAAGGGCCATGCAATTTTGTATTGTTTTGTAGGATTACATAATCTTATCTTTAATAACTAATAAATTTATAGATCGACATCATATAGACGGTCAATATTTAGAAATACTTTGAACTGTTCTTAGGAAATGGTTCTGATGAAGGAAATTCAAACACACTTGGCTTCTTCTTGACATATTTTTCACTTGCATAAATAAATTATAAATTTATAAAATTTAAATTATCAGGGACACCACATATTAATTATGTAACATATAAACGATCCAGAGTTGCTCATCTAATTAGAAATTTCAAAGTTGACATACCTGAAACAATC
Source organism: Mantis religiosa (assembly GCA_030765055.1). Classification (NCBI taxonomy): domain Eukaryota; kingdom Metazoa; phylum Arthropoda; class Insecta; order Mantodea; family Mantidae; genus Mantis; species Mantis religiosa. The sequence goes on from JAUKNK010000155.1 coordinate 992,378, forward strand.
ATAAGATCTGTTTATTTTGCCTTTTTCCAAAACATTATAGCATATTGTCACGGCAACGGGCATAAACGTTTCGGAACAAATAAGAAAACAGTCGGCGGATAACGTTTCATGGTAATAATGAGCCTTGATAAGCAGTTAGCGATAGCGCGTTTAGTGTAAACAGATGAGATAAAAGACTTTCCGGCCCAGACGTTTCCGGAAGGTGATAGAATATTCCGGTTACATCATTAGATGCTTTGTTGATTCCAGAAAAATCTAGTGATTGTAAGAACAGTCTGGAATTCATCAAAAGGTGTATAAAAAGAAGCCATGGCCAGTGATGAGAGAGTTGTGTAACAAGAGTGTTGTTGTAACGAGAGCTAATGTAATCAAATGTCTCGGTTTGTTACTGTCATCGACCTTGGAAGATTGTGTTATTATGTGATCTAATGTTGTTACGTGAGAATTGAACAGTGTATCTCTATGGAAATAAACGAGATTTTTAATTTCTGCAACTCGGACTTTTAATTCTATGAACCCACAAATTCACATCTGGTGTCAGGAGTGGGACGACATGGAGGCTGCATTGAAAAAGATTCTGGAGAAGATGATGGAAATGAAGGCCGAACTCACCTCGGAAATGAAGACGGCGAATGACAACCTCGATGCGAAAACAGAAGCGGCAAATAATAACCTGGCCGCAGAGCTGAAACAAATGAAGACGGCTAGCGACAACATCACTGAGAAAATGGAAGAAATGAAGACGCCAAATGACAACCTCGCAGCGAAGACGGAAACGGCAAACAACAACCTGGCCGCGACGATGGCTACAATGAAGGCCGAATTAACCACAGAAATGAAAGAGGCGAACGACAGCCTGGCCACAGAAATGAAGGCTGCGAACGAGGCCCTCGCCGCTAAATTTGAGGAACAGTTGACTGGCGTGAGAGATGACGTCACGGAGCTGGGCAAGCGGATGGATCAAGTGGACGAGCTCGTCGAAGACCTGGTGAGCCGCGTTAACGACCTGGAGGGAAAGGCCGACAGCAACACAAAGTCCCTGAACGCCATGGTAGAGGACATCGTCGGCAGGAGGTTGAAGGACTGGAAGGCCGACGCGCCGGGACGCGACACAACATCGGCGCGCGTCAAACCTCCTAAATACGACGGCGCGACAACTTTCGAAGTATTCCGCCGTCAATTCGACGCAGTGGCCAAGCACAACAAATGGTCACCAGAGGAAGAGGCCACACAGTTAATAGCCAGCCTCCAGGGACCGGCAACGGAAGTCCTGAACGCGGTACAGACAACGGCGGCGCCCAAGGACATCTGGGAGGCCCTGGAGAATCGTTTTGCAAACCACCGCTTAGCCGCAGCGTACCGCAGCCAGATAAAGGCAAGGTCACAGCAGCCAGGGGAGACGCTGCAGGAATTCGCCCTGGAGGTTGAGCAACTGCTTAGCAAGGCTCATTATTACCATGAAACTTTATCCGCCGACAGGTTTATTATTTGTGCCGAAACTTTTATGCCTGTTGCTCTGGGGAAACAACTCGCACGTCAACGATATATTGTTATTGCAAGTAAGTAAATAAGTGACATTAACATTAATAACGAAGTAAGGAATTATTCTGTGAAGACATATAGAGAGGGCATCGAACTTGGATCAAAGTGAGTTAGTAGCTCCTCAAAGGCCCGTTTCGTTCTATAGAAACACTAATAACACCCGCGTTGCCCTTTTCAGAGAACTTGATTACTAAAAGAACGGAGATCCGCGAATTTACGCCTTCTTTCTTCTCTTGCTGGATTAGTTGCTTTGTTTCACTTTCTTTTATTTTCTGTTTGCCTTTTCTTTCTTTCCCTAAGTAATTCCTTCATTTTGTTCTTCCTTTTTAACATTTTATGTGTTCTACCCACGATTGTACTCTTTCCTTTAATTCTCTTTGGACTGTTGGATTGTTCCTACTACTTTTTAGTTCCTTTCTTACCTATAGTAAGTACAGGAAGGCTTGTATTCCACGCACAAACTGGATAGGAAGTCCCTTGCAACTGGAAAGGCATTTTCAGTGCATGTATGTGAACAGTGTAACCCAAAAACAAAAGTTAAACATTTACTAACTTCTTGTCATCAGAAGTAATTACTATGTTGCTATAACTTTAAAGAGAACATTATTTTTTTTCAAAATTTTGTGTAAATATCAAAAATTGAATATTTAAAGTTAACATCTTCCAAAGAAATCACACAAAAATTTCAAAAAAGTCTTCATACTCCAAATAGATGCTCGTGATTACTGATTTACACACAAATTCCTCAAACAATTTTTATTAGAATACTATATATTTAAGATTCTATCGCTAATAAAATGTTTATCTTAAAAGTTTTATAAATAACCTACGACGTCCACTCCATTCCGTTTGAATTTCTTATAAATTGTAAACGTCAAGTAATAAAAGAAAAATACACAAAATACAAAGTTAAAATGGGTCCTTTATATCAAATAACCTTTTGTGGCATTAACTGTTATCCAAGTATTGGTGCAGGATTTCTATGTTGGAGATGGGATGCACGTTGACTGTTTCGAAGACCCAAGTCGAGAAGCCAGATATAACAGGGTTAATTCGTTGTATTTTGAGTTGTTTCTTGATGATCGTGTTTGATTATATAAGAGTCATGTGACATCTAGTTTTCAGGCGTGGTTCGTAATAAAGTTTCGGAGAAGTCAAATTTTGTAACAATTTAATTGTATTATTTGGATTACATTTTACTTGAACTTCCTTTCCCAGTCACTTGCAGGTTTACTTCCAACCTATCGATAAATTCTTACTTTTTTAATAAAACAGTTCCAATTATTACATAACACTCTTTACTCCTGCACGACTATTCTTCATTTACCAGATTACCGAACATCTCTACTAGATTATTGATTTTCCGTAACTATCGTTAGTCCTATCTTAATTTTGTGATTGGCCGATTTAATGCCACGTCACATTACGTCATACAATTATTACTACGGCCAATCACAAAATCACATATATTTTTACTTATTTTATTACTAAATAGATTTACATAATCATTTTTTTTATAAATTTATAAAATTTTCATACATTTTCTGAATATAACTCGAAACTACTGTTACAGTGTTCAATATCGATATTTAATAGTAAAGACATGTTTTGGATCCCCTGATTTTAAGGAAAGCATTTTTAGAAAAATCTCCTAAATCTGTGCTTCTGTATGATTGTGCGCGTCTGAGCGCTCGTCTGTGAAAATAACTGAAAAACGATAAGTCTTCCAAATAACCCATCCAAACTATCCTTTATATAGAATATTTTGAAAATTTTGATATCAAAAGTTGCTGTGAAGATTTTGATTAAAGTACCGAAAGTTTACATATTTCATGACAAATAAAATGTTCATTTAGAATATTTGGGAATGTCCTCAGAAGTGCTCTTCAGACTGAATGAAATTTACAGAGCTGGTAAACGCTATGAGATAGACACATATTTACTAAGAAAATAATGTAGAGCTTACAAAACACATAAATTATTCAAACACATTTATTACGAGTGAGCCATTTCGGAGATATGTTTGTTTGAATTTATGGAAATTCATAACGTTCTCGAATGGAAAGTCATGATCTTGGAAATAGAACGGAATTGCAAAACCATCCCATGGGAATCAGCTCTTAAAGAATTTGGCTAATGCTTAAAGTCTACTTTGTGCCCATATTCTCCTTGTACCCACAAGAAAATTAGCAATAACTTAGTTTCTACAGATATTTATCTAGAAGATGAAACAAAAGAATAGGATTTTTCTTCTCTTTTCCCGTCTTGAAGAGTTTGTGCAAGTGTAGAGAAACTCATTTGTGGAAAGCACATCAGAATTTTAGTAAAACGTGTGTTCTTGTGTGTGCGCGCGCGTATGTGTGTATCCAAATGCAACAACGAAAAGTCGTTAGAATACCAAAATTGATATATACGAGGGGGGGGGGCCAAAAGAAACCGGATTGTTGACATAAAAACTTTATTGATTAACCGCCTTACAAAATTACTTCACTCACCTTCAAAATACCCTCCATTACATGAGATGCACTTGTCAAGTCTCTCTTCCCACTGTTGGAAGCATGTTTGGAACTCTTCAAGTTTCATATTGTCCGGTATCCTTTACGAAGCTGTTTTACCGCCTCCACAACGTCATAACGTCATAACGTGGAAATAGGAAAAAGTCGCACGGGGCTAGGTCCGGCGAATACGGAGCGTGGGGAACGACAGACCACCTCTGAGATGCTAAATAGTGGGTCACTCGAAAGGCCGTGTGTGCTGGAGCGTTGTCGTGATGCAGAAACCAGTCACGTAAACGCCAAAGCTCCACATCCTCTCGCAGACGCCTTAAAACATCCAAGTAAAAGTGCTGGTTAACAGTCTTGGCAGGGGGTAAGAATTCCCGATGCACAATTCCACGAACATCAAAAAAGATAATGATTATCGTCTTCACATTTGACTTCACTTGCCTTGCTTTTTTGGTCTGGGAGATTTGGGAGTCCTCCACTGGCTTGACGCCTCCTTGGTTTCAGGGTCATACCCGTAACACCAACTCTCATCCCCTGTAATGACTTCGTTTTTGTAATTTTTACGTCCTCCAACGTTAAGTCATATCAGACGGTGAATGAAATGGGTGAAATGGTGCTCAAATGTGTCCAGATCCATGGAGCTTAAAGCTACCTGACATTCGTCTGTTGGATAAGGAAAACCCCCGGAAAACCCCTTATCTAGGTAACTCACCCTGACCGAGATTCGAACTCGGGATCTCTTGAACGTGAGGCAAACATGCTACCATCTACGCTACCCAGCTGGGCGTAATGACTTCGTTCAAGAAGTTTGGATCACTTGCAAGTCCTGACACACATTCATCCGGATGGTTTTGTGCTCCTGTGTGAGAAGGCGCAGAACAAATTTAGCAGCAACACGTCTCATGTGCAAATCCTCCCTCAAAATCCGCTCGCACGAGCTCCAACTGATTCCTATTGCAGCTGAAATTTGGTCGATCGTTTAGCGACGATCCTCGTTGATCTTTTGGCGGACCTTTTCAATGTTCTCCTCATTTCGCGATGTTGAAGGGCGTCCAGAATGAGCTTAGTCTTCAACACACAACTCACCTTGTTTAAAGCGCCCAAACCACTCGAAAACCTGTGTGCGTCTCATAGCGTCCTCCTGGAAAGCTTCCTGAAGCATTTGGTGTGTCTCCGTCGTAGTTTTTATAAGCAGGAAACAAAATTTCACTCCTTTTAAAGTTGACATAACGACTTCGCAGAGGTAACCCGAAAACAGTCAGAGAAACACAATACCACACTTGCACGATCAGCTCTACACTGTTTCATGAAGTTCTCTACTAACACCATATAGCGTGAGAACCCTGCACTACGTCTACGAGTGGTAGCGCCCTCGGAGTCCGGTTTCTTTTGCCCCCCCCCCCTCGTATATTGATTTTCTTACAGACATGCAACCCTAAGTTCTTCAAGCAAATTCTCCCTACCCCGACTACGCTTTGAATGGAACATTTAAGGAAACTTTTATTTTATCGAAAATGGCTCAATGATTTGTATTAAAATATCATATGTTTAAGACATTTTCATGACCAATAAAAGGTTCTATTGCTGTTACTGTTTTATTCATGATAAATGATCTACCAGTTTTTTGTAGGCACTCACTCAACCCTGTACGCAGATGATTCAACTTTTCTTGACATCAGTACAGATTTGCAGGCTCTAAAATCTACCGCGGCTAACACAATAATGCAAGCTGAAAAGTGTTTCAGAATCAATGGGTTTTTACTTAATGAGAGCAAAACGCAAAGTATAATATTTAATTTAAGACAGGCACCTGTAAATAATAGTTTAGAAAGTCTAATGTTTTTAGGTATAGTAGCAGACGATACATTTTCATGGACACTAAATATAAATTGTGTAACATATAAACTCTACAGAGATGCTCATCTAATTAGAAATTTCAAAGTTGACATACCTGAAACATACATAAACATTCAGAAAGGTAATATCGACTAATAATGCAACTTACAAACTTACACATGAAGTGTTTACTGCCTTAAATGATAAAAGACATGTAGGTGGAATTTTTTTAATCTAGCAAAGGCTTTTGATTATGTTAATCATGACAGTCTTATAATAAAATTGGAGTTCTATGGGCTAGAAACTGAACATTTAAGATGATTTGTATCATATCCAAATGAAAGAAAACAGAGCGTTGAAGTAACTGTCAAGGATATTGCTTATGAAAAACAAACTTCGAACAGGAAAGTAGTAACTCATGGAGTACCCCAAGGTTCCGTGTCAGGGCCTTTATTATTTCTAATCTATATAAATGACCTCTCATTTTATATAAAGGACATTGCAAATACAGTTCTTTTCGCTGATGACAATAGTGACCCTGGTGACCAGTACAAATTTAAACGAGTGTATAATTAAAATGAATTATATTTTGAACTATATGTCATGCTGGTTTAAAGCGAACAAATTATCTGTGAATCTAGGAAAAACAAAAGTGGTCAAAATTATAACCTGTCGTACATCACATACTGAAATAGAAATCGGGATTAATGATAAGTTATTAGAAGAAATTGACAGCATAAAATTTCTGGGGCTTCAAGTGGACAGATGTTTAGATTGTAAAGCTCACATAAATTATATCTTACCTAAACTCAGCTCTGCCTGTTAGGCTATTCGAGAGCTGGTTAATGTGAGTTCCATTGACACACTTAAATTAGTATATTATGCATACTTTAACTCTATTATGGAATATGGAATATTGCTTTGGGGCAACTCAGTAGCAAGTAAAAAAGATATTTCTTATGCAAAAGAGTGTTATAAGAATCATTACTAACACCCACACAAGATTGAAGATATTAACGCTTCCTTGCATGTATATATTCTCGATCCTAAATTCCTTTGTATGCAATCGTGCCTTATTTGCAACAATTAATGCAATTCACAGAATAAACACTAGACAAAAGTATAACATCCATTATCCCAGTGCTAAACTTTCTTGCTTCCAGAAAGGTGTACATTATGAAACTATGAAAATATTTGGTGCACTTCCTAATGTTCTTAAAGAAAAAGTTAATAATTTCGGTGCTTTTAAAAACCCTGTTAGAGAGTACCTTTGCTCAAAATCTTTTTATTCTGTACACGATTATCTGAATGACAAATTATCCTGATACTGCTTCTGTAACTCTATAAGTAGTATCTAACTATTCCATTGACAAATGATTACTAATAAATATTTGATGCAAGTTGAAAGTTTATTTTTAGTGTATATGTATTTAATAAATAACAAGAATGGTATCCATTGCAAAAATGTTGAGACGTACTGGCATAAGCCAAGTGAAAGCTGGTTTAAAAAGTGTTTCATTTTGTATCATATATAACTAACTACCTCTGCTTTGTTTTCCATAATGTTGTTCATGTTGCCTGTATACTAATTGTGTGTCTTATGTTAACTTTTGTACATATATATGCTATTAAACTTTATACCTCTGGACATGTTCGATGTTCACAGCCTTTTCTGGCTACAAGTGAACCTACTGAACGCAAATCAATCTAATATAATCTACATTATATTTGTTTGTTTACTTTTTTCCAAAACATTATACCAAATGGAATCCTGCTTTGGGGAAACAGCTCGCACGTCAACAATTTATTGTTATTGAAAAAAAGGTTATTCTAATAATCCTGGACGTTCCAAAGCTTACTCATTGCTAGCAGCAATTTATTAAATTAAAACTAATGACGATGGTAAATTTAAACATCTGTACGGTGTTATTTTATGTAAAGAATCACTTACCGGAACTTCAAAATAGGATATTCACGCTTATAATACCAGAGCGGCAAAGCATGTTAATCTTCCATACCATAGACTGACCACAACTGAGAAGACTTTTGAAATATTAGGTATTAAGCTATATAATAAACTACCGTTAGCCATTAAAATATATCCATCATTAAATTTTTAAAACAAGTTGAATGAATGGTTAGTTGCTAGACCTTATTACTCAGTGCAGGAATATTTTGAAATGTAAGAATTGAATTGCAATTCATATGTATGTAATTCTGTAGTGTTAGGAGTATAGGATATGTAAGGCATTTAATTTGTTACTATTACAAACTATCAAGCATCCTTAAATAGCTTTTCATTCTGTGTGGGCGCGTGCGCGCATGGACTTTATACAGATGTAACCAAAGTTGGTTAGAACTTTTATAAATATTTTTTATTTATCTGCACACATTAGCTGTCAGCAGTACTCTTTTGTAACAATTTTTGTAATGGAGGATAAGATATATTAATATTTTTTGTATTTTATGCCGTTGTCTACTGATTATAGCTCAATGACAATCATATTTTATTTGTTTATTTATACTTCGAACGTCTTGGAAACGACCTCAGAAGTCCTCTTAATTCTGGATAGCTTCTGTACTTCTGGTAACCGTAAAAGATATATACGCTTACTATACAAATATGTAGAACTAGTTGCATCATACAGTTTACTTATATTTTACGTCCCTTTAACTACGTAATGATGTACCAATGGATATCTTAAAATATATCTCTTTGCTGGGTGTGTTAGGAACATGCATGTATAGCCGCGCTGTTCGGTTACCATGGATTTATCTTTGGTAATAGATAACTCTCAGATAACGCGCTGTACTCCACGTGGAGTGAACAGTTATCTGTCATTTGTGATTCCTGAGATTCCATTGGCTGAAGTAATGCGTTCATTGGTGCTTAGCAAACGAACGAGGGGCGCGTTAGTAACCCTCTCTCTCTCTTACAAGAATAATCAATGCGTTATCTGAGAGGTTTCTGTTAACAAAGATAAAACCATGGTAACGGTTCGAGCAGCGCGACTATACCATACCATCTTCCTTCGTCATGTGTCCACGAAGTACGATACCTTTGGCTCTACGCGTGCATCCACGTTATTCTGTTTACTAAGCGCAGTTTTTCCTCCAACTTCCCTACATTTGCATAACTCAAAACAGAGTTGACGACCACAGTGCCTTACCAAGCAGTGAAGGAGCCTAACTTTCGAGGGCACATCAGGAACCCGTTATATCAGCCAACGGGACTACGACCTCATTGTATCCCATTATTAAGGCCCAAGATGCCTGACACCTTAAAACTGTGTTTCCGGGCTTTAATAATCACCGACGTGCTATATGCTTGCAAGATACATAGCACGTTGCTACCTGCTGCTGCGGCATTTCGTGCCGGATAGTGATGTCCAAACCAAGTCATTCTGTATTCCGCTCCTTCCTCTGTAAGAAGCCATATTTGAAATTAGGCGCCGGGCCACAAAGTTTTACGACTCCTTGCTATTCTATTGCAGCATCCTGGCACGGTGTCTTGGGACTTACCCCCAGACACCGCCACTTTAGGCGACATCGGCCTCCCGCATGGCACAGAGGCACATCTGGTAATCAGGGACTAATACAACAGCACCAAAAGCTGAGCTCCATGCTATCCTACCAAATGTTTGGAATCAAAACTCAAAGCAGTCTACTAAGAATGTTTGAAAACCGTATCAACCAGCGTAACTTCCACCCAAACAGCCGTTGAACCTCATTTGCTCCCGCCACCCCACGAACTTCACATTCTGTCGATAGCTAATTAAGCCCTTACAAGGCACACATCAGACACCTCGATCTATGCTCAGTCTGTCAACACTCTTGGTTATGTGGACATCACAATATAATGTCACTATATTAACCCTCTATGGCCCAATGTAACTCTCAAGTAACAACCACTTTTAACGCTCTTTTGTTATCACATGCTGAAAATTTTCCACTGCGGACATTGGTAACCTGAAAGTCACAACATGGACGCCTTGTATGGGGCTTGTTTGGCTATTTAGTTCATAATGTACTCATTAGGTTGAAGCAAAAGCAACACTCACAGCCACTTTGCATTTTGATGTTACTAGTGGCACTTTGAACAAATTTATTTTATATGTCTCTGCAATATAATTTGAAAGAAAAATATCAGGTACTACGAGTAAAAGTGAAATTATAGTTTAAAGCACTAAACATAATATAGAAGTGCATACCATCTATTATTTGAAATAAAATACTTATGTAACCTGAAAGTTAAGGTGGACCACAACAGTCATCATAATAAGTTAGGTTATGGGTGCAGACTGGAGTAGAAGGAAAACTATTTGTCCAAAATTTCATACTCAAATTCAGTATAGTTACACTCCTTTTGTATATAAAGTATTCATTTTGGAATTATATTTCTGATATACACCATTTATTTGATAGCTACACTTTGTGAACAAAATTAAGCTTTCAAAATCAAATTCGTTTTAGGTCAAATATTATGAATCCTCATATTTTTTATGGCATGAAGAATAAAAATAATATAATTTCTCGTCCAATAAATGGATATGATTCAGATGACTCACTTCCTGCATCTGACAGTGATGAAGAAAATGAGATTCAAGCTACTAATGCCAACTCAATTTTATATGAAGGTGAGGAAGATTTAGCTGATGAGGTATGTGTAAAGCAGCATCTCTGCCACTTCTGTTCTAGAGGTCGAAGAAACAATTGAAGATATTTATTATGATAATAATGTGATGTGGAAAACATCAAGAGGCCGATTGGCTCAACCAATACTTCCACGGAAAGAGCTGTTGTTTTCAGATTTATGATTCGTTACAGCCACCAATATCTTTTTCGAAAAATTCATTGACGAAAATTGTCTTTCTTCGATTTCTTGTCAAACAAATTTGTACAGCGTTCAAAATAATCCAGTCAACAGCATAAATGTTACTACTGAAGAGATTATAGAGTTCATAGGATGTTATTTTCCTATATTCATATGTCCCAGATATAGAATACATGGTCTTTCTTTTCATAAATGTTGTAATAACCTATAAAGAATTGTAATTTTTTGATTTAATACATTGTTTGGAAGTTCACAGAGAAATGGACAGTAAAAAGTTAGTTATTGCTTATAGGTTTTATTTTGATTTATACGTATGTAATGCCTTAAGTAATTTCTGATATAACCTTTGTGGCCCATTGTGACTTTAAAGTAACAAAATAATATTCTTAATTAAAATAACATTTTTTAATTTTGACAAATTCTTATAAGTTTCGTAATGCAACTTAAACAATAATACTGGGAAAAACATTTTTACCATCGCAGTAAACAAATTTGGGCTGTAAAGGGTTAACTATATTCCGTTGTTGAGGGATGACCCTATATACATTTCTGTAATAGCTAGCAATTAATAATCATAGAAAAGCTGAAATATAATCATTAACGTAACTGTAAAGTTGTCAAATGGCATAAAAGGGTGCATCTATAGTTTAAAAGTATTCTACCGTACTTAAACGTCTTTCACTCTTAAAAAAGGAAAGTTATCCAGAAAAGACGTAGCTCCTTTCGTAAAGATTTCTGTGACTGAGTTTAAAAGTAAATAATAGCAAATAATATAGTGTAACTGAGATGTCTGTTCACTAATTAATCTTTTATGTAACATTTATCTTTAATGTATAATATTGAGACAGAAATAGACACAAAATCACACCTATGAAGACGTAACAACGCAGTAAATTCGTTTTAAGAACAAATTAGTTTTGAGGTCCACGAATACAGGCAAAATAATTTTAGAAAGTGACCTCTGCTTACCCGTGAGCGTTTAAAACAAAAACTCAACTTTCAAAAACGAAAACATAACTAAATACCGGATTAGGTAAAAGTCCAACACCAAAGAGTATGCAACACAAAGATTTTCGCTGAAAATCCCTCCCCCCAAGCAAAACCTACCATGGAAGGATGGTTCGGAAAACTTTATTTCATTAAAACTCCAGCGATCTTCATACTAGTGTTTAAGGCATCTTTATGACATATTAGTATTCTCTGAAGTCTTTGTGAATGACTTTTGCATAACTTGTAAAACATAGACGAGATAGACCAATCATACAACACAAAAATGCAGTAAAAGCATAGAACCTATGTGATATTTTACTGTTGTGAGAGCCACTTTCGAGATAGGCCTTACTGCTAGTTTAAATTTTCAAATTTCGATACTTTTCTCATGAGGAAAGTACTTTTTTTTTTCTTTCACTACCGCCTACTTTAAGTAAAGGGAAGAATGGACTACGAAGGGGAACTCGGTTCTGGGACTACTAACACCCTACAGGAGGAAGGAAGGAATTGAAGGAGTCTCAAGAAACCATAGGACTATAAGCACGAAGGCCTCAGAGGCATTCGAAAATCCCTAATACAGTGGAGAATCCTTCATTCCGACATCAGGATCTGCAGTACATTAACCAGCACTCTGGGTCCATTGTTGACAACCTCATGCAGAGGAGAACAACTACTTAACGCCGCCCAGCGTGGAGAACAAAGTAAGAGTGGGCAAGCATCCACGCCGTCTGTCCAGCACTATACACCATAAGCCTGAAATCACCGCTAAAACATATAATGCAAATAGAATAAAGGGAAACAATTGAAAGGAAATCGCGGTATGAAAGTAAATACCCAAGCTTTGGCCAAAGTCACAAGAAAAAATCACTAGAACCGCAGTCAGAGTGCATACCTAACGGGTGTCAAACCTGCGACCTCCGGAATGTGTTTGTCATGAATTACCGCAGAGCCACCTCATTCGAAAGTAAGTAAGTAAATAACTGTATTCTAGCAAAAGAAAAAACTATATCGGGATTTTACCAGAAATACATGTTTTTGAGACTCTCTGAACAGAAAAGAAGGCGTGTGTGTATGTGTGTGAAAATGATAATTAAAAATAAAAACTTGGTTAAACACATAACTTGGTATTTAAGTTCAGCATCCTCCAAAGATGCGACACAAAGATTTTCAAGAAAATACGCTCTTCCCAGACAACATTTTGATTTTCTCAAAAAAAAAAAAAAAAAAAAAAAAAAAAAAGCTCCAATGGATTTAATTCAAATACCTTATGTTTAAGATATTTTCATGACCAAACGTTTATCAAGCATATTCTGTAAAAAGTTTATTTATTTATTTACTTATTTAGTTATTTAGTTATTTGTTTATTTATTCATTCATTTATTTATTCATTCATTCATTTATTTATTTTCTTTTTGCGGTGAACAATTTGGATACATTCCTATTTGAATTTGTTTGGATTTCTCATTACTTTTATTTTCTTAAAATGCAAAATCGTCATTTGTATTTTAACTCTTGGCCTTGCAAACAGAACGGAATTTCAAAATATCACATAGCGATAAGCACTTAAAGGATCTGGTACCTGACCAGAAAATCAGAATAACCTAATTTCTGCATATTTTTATTCCATTAAGGTAAAGCACAGGACAAGCATTTGTAAGAATGATTTGAGCAAAGATACAGAAAGTCATGTGAGTGCAACACGTACGAATTTGAGAGAAATGCGACTGTGTGTGTGCGTGTGCGTGCGCGTGTGTGTGCGTGTGTGTGCATGCGTGTGTGTGTGTAAACAGCATATCTCAAAGACGAGATCGGTTAAAATTTGGTTAAATGACAAAGTTACAATTAATTAGTAACTTACAAAAGGGCAGCGTGAACAATTTGAAGAAAATCCTTCCACGCTACACTACCGTTCATTGTAACATTTTGGAAAATGCTGGTTTTCTTAAAAATATTTTGAACCATTTGGCTTAACACCCCATATGTTTTAGATATTTCCATTGCAAAAGAAATGCATATCTTGAATTTCCTGGAAATGTCCACATAAATCTTCATTCTGAATGACTTTTGCATAACTAGTGAACCGTAAGAGATAAGATAAAACCCTACTACACAAGAAAATGTTTATCTCATTAAGTCGCAAATTCAGGTCAAATTAATTTTTACTGGTGAACCATTTCCGATATGGTCATTGTTATTTGCTGGAATTTAGCAATATTTACTCTTTTCTCAAATAGGAATGGGTACATTATTTGTTAGAAAATTTATATAAATGGCTTTGTAACCACACGCTCCTTCAGATTCGTTAAAAGACTGACATTGGTAATTTGTACTGAAATTTTCTTTTTGAAAGCACTTTGTGTTGGTTACATTAGTGAGATTAGAGGAAAGGAATACAAGTGATGTGGGTAAATTGGTAAAATGGAGAATAGAAGATATAGAAAGGCAGGAAATATGGGGAAGTCTAGAAAATATGAAATCATTACAATTTTACAAACAAATAAAAAGAAATTGGGGACCAGAAGCATATTTAGATTACTGCAATGGGCAAGAAACATAAGGGCTATCTTGGATGAGAACAGGAACAATATTTCTAAGAGGGATAAGAGGTAGGGAAAAGGGAAATTGTGAATTGTGTGAGGGAAAAGAAAGCATAGAGCACTATGTAACAGAATGCGAGGAGGTTGCAATGTGGAAAGGTTTATAAGGAAAAATGGGAGAAAGTAGAGAAGAGGATACTAGCTATAAATATGTTAACGGGAATGGAGGAAAAGAAGGTAAAAAGTATTGGTGAATTTTTATAGAAAGTAAAAGAAAAATGGGCATGGCAATGAAGCCATTAGCTCTCTTGCTCTCCAATATTCCTGTGTAGTGGCTCCGGCAGGTAGGGCTTCACAGGTTAAAAGATGTTCTTCAGTCATCTCCTCTTCTTTGTTGCACAGAGGACAATTTGGACTTGTATAAATTCCTATTCTGTGTAAGTGTTTGGCCAAATAATCATGTTCCGTAAGTAATCTAAAATTTGCTACTGCAGCTTTACGTGGAATTTCTGGAATAATTTCTGGATTTTTAATTAAAACATTCCATTTTTTATCTTTGGTTTTATTAGAAATTGGTTGATTTTGTTTGTTTTATATTTGCTTTTGATTAATCTTTTTATGGATGTAAAGGGTAAGTTTTTACTTTTCTTCTGAATTAAATTTGCACATTTTTTGGCAAGAAAATCAGCTGATTCATTTCCAGCAATTCCACAATGTGCAGGTATCCACTGTAATATAATTCTGTTCTGTAGTTTTTGAAGTTGTTGGATCATTTGGTGACATTCTTTAATTTGGATTGACATTTTATATGAACTTATTGCACATAATGCTGCTTTAGAATCAGCAAGTATGACAGCATTTTTGAATTTATCTATTCTGTATAGAAGGTGTTGGAGTGAAAAATCAATAGCCGTTACTTCTGCATCAAAATTTGTTGTGTGGTATCCTGCTGGTTGATAGAATGAGAACAGGGCACACTTAACTCCTGCACCTGAGTTGTTGTCCAAGTTAGATCCATCTGTGTAGATATGTAACCATTCTTCAGGTGGGTATCTATTGTTCACAGTTTCTAATGCTAATGCTTTTAGTACAGGTTTGGAAGTTTCATATTTTGTAACTATTTGTTCTAAATCTAATTGAATATTAATTGGTTCAAAAGTCAGTGGGTTTTCTTTGATTAAAATGTTTTTTTGGGGGGGATTAGGAAGATTCAGATCTGTTTTTAATGGGATTCAAGGGATAGTGATGTGCATTCCATAAGCCCTCCAATCCAAATCCCAACCTGAACGTTCCCGTGGTGCAACCTGCTTTTACCAATGAGTCTCTGGGGACCGAGCGTTAGCGGTATAACTACATCAGAAATAGAGGAAATGTTACTTCACCTCTTACGCTGGCCTGTCACGGCGTACAAATGTTCCACAATTGGTGCTTGTGAGAAAAGCCGATGGACTTTAAAACTCCTCCCGGCCAGGTCCGATGGACCCATTAACCAAAGACAGGTGTGGCCCTCCAGACATACTGGGGGTTAAAGTGAGTGGATGATGTCACCACCATTACAAGCAAAAAATTGTTACTTAAAACATGACAAGTCCTTCAGATAAATTTTCCGAAGGTAAAATAGTTCCCCGTTCGGATCTCCGGGTGGGGACATCTGTAGGACGTCAATTACAGAACAACCTCAAAATTCTCCAATGGAACGCAGGAGGACTTTCACAGAGTAAAAAATGGGCATGAAATGTAAAGCATATAAGAAAGGAAGATGGAGGGAGGAATGGGGCTAATTAAGTAACGAGGAGGCATGGATGTTAAGAGCTACCTGGCAGAGGGTGTTATGTAAGCCAAGCTTTAAGTTGTAAATTGTAAAATTTTGGAATATGCACACTAAGTAATTCATACATTTAGAGCAATGCCTTTTGCCTTGACTGTGCTACTTCTTGTATTTTTAATTTTTTTAAACACTCTTTATGGTCTTCCTATTGTAAAACAATAAATAGGAATAGTACAGAGATCGCAAAACCGATATTTCACTTCCAGTCGAAACAGAGTCAACTCTAAAATAAACATAAACTCTACAAATTGACATAGCTTCCTCATTACTGGAAGGAAATTGCAAAGGCACGAAATACTTATCCACGGGCCACTTGAAACTGGTTGCAATACTGCAGTAGAGGGCCTGTATGAATTCTACGAAAACTTCAAAAGCCTAGAAGCTTTAGCTTCTAGGAAATAGTTTAGCACATTGCATCTTGCTTTAGTATTGGTAGTTTAAACAGCAATTAAGTACCCTAGAAAAGCTAGATACTGTAATATCTATACAGAAGATCATACACATTTCATTTAAGCAGTATTTGAACGATTTTGCATCTGTGATTATAAGTGGTTAGAAGAATAAGAAGTGTAAGAATATAAATAATCATTACTTCCACACTAGCCGTCTGTAGGCTAAGGTTTGAATGAGTAGAGTCAGACTGAAATATTCAATGCCATAGCCGAGATTTGAACTACAGATCTCTCACTCTCCGTGCGGTTGCTCTAACCAACTGAGCTATTATGGCCAATACTATGATTATTTCCCTCAATTTACCTGAATAATATATTGGTTTAACTATGAACCCTGGGATTTAAGTACTTACAGCATAGTAAGTCGCCACAAAAGGTGCGTGTCTCATAGTATAGCAGAACACCTAGTGGTCTACCAGGAAACATACGAGTCAGTTGGAGAATTTAATGTCCTGTCGCCATGCTGACCATAGTAGCTCAGTTGGTTAGAGCAACCGCACGGAGAACGGGAGAGTCATGGTTCAAATCCCGGCTATGGCATTGAATTTTTCAGTCTGGCTCTACTCATTCAAAGTGTAAGAATAGTTTGTACAAGAGTAAAAACAGTCAACACATTATATTAAATTGTTTTATGTGATTTTGTCAAAAGATCTGACTGAGACAGTAGCGTCTGTGAACCGCATTCGAGGAAGCGTGGGTTCGATTACTGTGGTCGACCTTCCTAACAAGGGAACTATCAATATATTCATACCTGTATTCGCTTGAGAGTTTGATGGCATCATCTCTGCTCTATGTGGGGCCTTGTACCAAAAATCGGTTGCAGGATATATAGCTGGATGTACCCAAAATTGAGTCCAGAATACCTATTAACATATAGGTATAATAACACAGCATTGTATGGGAGAAACTGTTTAACCCTGACGGCAGCAGTCTGTCTACACATAGCATATATAAGGAGCACAGAACTGACGAGGGATGTCCAGTAGCTACTTGCAAGTGGTCGCATGCGATAATTTTAAGGCTTCAGTTTTGAGATTTGGGGTTCTACTGCGCAGCAAATGTTTGGTGCACATGGCTTATATACAGCAGGCATTAACCAACAAATGCTCCGGTCCATAGCCGTGTGAGTACGGTGATAGTTTCCTTGTTAGATAAGATTATCATCGGGGGTTTCCGTGAGTAGCCAGGTGAATTCCAGGAAGGATATTTACATCTTACGAACTTGTTATCCCTGCATTTCACCTCACTTATTATTTTATTTCACTTTTCATCCTGGTTGGCCATTTCAGCGTTCTAAGTGGCGGTGGGAGATTCGTGTACATGGGAGGCAATTTTCCCTCTGTAAACTCTCTTCATCCGGATCAGGGAGAGAACCCGAATCCTGGCACCCCAGGGAATCGGAACCTCTGACGTTACTAGAGGAACCTCGGGCCGAACAGCCGAGCCCCTCCTTCGGGAGTTGTTCGGATTGGGATGGTCTCGAGGGGGCAGTGTGTTCCCGATACCCGTGGGAGATTGGGTACGTCTTCGGACGGGGTTGAGTGAAGCCATTAAGTTTCCGGGTACTAGCCTGCAGAGCTAGTAGAAGGTGTGCTAGATCACCAGGTGGCCCCACCGAGGTCATATCGGTAGTCTTCACCTTGAGTGTTGACGCGCGTAAGTGGCGTATCCACTTCCGTCCCGTCTTGTGTCCCTAGGACCAGATGGGGGGGGGGGGCTTGTTAGGAAACTAGGTCTTGCCCTAATGGAAAGCTCCACGGAGGATGCCGGGCGCCCTTTAAGGGACAGCTCGGATAACTCCCTGGTTGAAAGAGGCCCGGGTCTTGTTCCTACGGGTTCAAGGCTAATGGGAGTAGACCCTCTGGACTCAACCCCAGGGAATATGTAAAACCTTAGGTGGGAGGGGAGCCGATTACGTCCACCACCACACAGTTTAAATCTTCAGCTATTAGAGACCCTGCAATATGCTGTCTTCTCTCTTTAGGCCCAACCACTCTTAGTACACTCTCACCTCACTCTTCGCTCTCGAGTGGGGGTTCATCAGGGGCATAGGTGCTAAAGACCCCTCCTCTGAACCATGCCATAACGCATACCTCAACACCTATTGTATTCCCGTATCTTACTTGCACTTACAAGAAAATTAGAAATAAAATAATTTATGAAAATGTTTATCTCAGTAAACGTGAAGGAATGTGAAGAAAATGTGCAAAGTATAAAGGATTTTTTTCTGGTCATATGTGAAAGAGTGTGAGATTTCAAAGCCATCACAAGGCGATCTCGTTTTTAAAATGTGATTAACGCTTCTCATACTTCTGAAAAGTGCATCGAAATAGTAAATGTATAAATAAAGTCTATCCTAATTAATAACAAGTTGATATAGTATTAAACTTTTCAAAGAATAATTTGTAAAAGAAACAATAAAGATGTTTATGTAAATGCAGCACATCAAATATGTTTGTATTCCTTTCTTCATATTCTTCACATTTTCTATTGACTTATCCTGTATTTTATCGGAACAAATCATGAGACAAGAAGGTGTCGATACGTTTGGTTATTCCCTGTACCATGTGTTAATCCTCCCAAATGAACCTTTAGTGCACTTGCCCATGCCTTTTAGCATTAGTTATCCAACACAGTATTAGGAGGGAACCCAAACTAACACCTGGGTCCCGCAATATGCAGCTGCATATATGTAAGTAAAGTGCCAAGTTTACTTACATCTTGTCTTGGTGCTAACATTGGTTTTAGCTTACTCCACCTTTTTGTTTACAGCACATTATTATTATTATTATTATTATTATTATTATTATTATTATTATTATTATTATTATTATTATTATTATTATTATTATTATTATTATTATTATTATTATTATTATTATTATTATTATTATTATTATTATTATTATTATTATTATTATTATTATTATTATTATTATTATTATTATTATTATTATTATTATTATTATTATTATTATTATTATTATTATTATTATTATTATTATTATTATTATTATTATTATTATTATTATTATTATTATTATTATTATTATTATTATTATTATTATTATTATTATTATTATTATTATTATTATTATTATTATTATTATTATTATTATTATTATTATTATTATTATTATTATTATTATTATTATTATTATTATTATTATTATTATTATTATTATTATTATTATTATTATTATTATTATTATTATTATTATTATTATTATTATTATTATTATTATTATTATTATTATTATTATTATTATTATTATTATTATTATTATTATTATTATTATTATTATTATTATTATTATTATTATTATTATTATTATTATTATTATTATTATTATTATTATTATTATTATTATTATTATTATTATTATTATTATTATTATTATTATTATTATTATTATTATTATTATTATTATTATTATTATTATTATTATTACTATTATTATTATTATTATTACTATTATTATTATTATTATTATTACTATTATTATTATTATTATTATTATTACTATTATTATTATTATTACTATTATTATTATTATTATTATTATTATTATTATTATTATTATTATTATTATTATTATTACTATTATTATTATTATTATTATTATTATTATTATTATTATTATTATTATTATTATTATTATTATTATTATTATTATTATTATTATTATTATTATTATTATTATTATTATTATTATTATTATTATTATTATTATTATTATTATTATTATTATTATTATTATTATTATTATTATTATTATTCAGAAACTGCAGCTATCCCTATATGATTCCAAAGAGCCCTCCCTTCTTCTTCTTCTCCTCTACTGTCTCTCCTTATTTTTGTTTCCTTCTGGGTTTTTTATTTTGCACCCTGTCTGTTAAAACTGTTACTTTCGAGATATATCAAGCTGACGTATTCTCATTCATGATCGGGTCTCTGTCACTGCCAATAGTATCGCTCCATCAATCCATAACATCATTTGTGTGGGTTTTATCTTTTTCTTTTTTCTTCTTTTCGTAATTTGCGTCCTCCAACGTTAAGTCATATCGGACGATGAATGGAATGTTTGAAATGATGCTTAAAAGAGTCAAGGGTCCATAGAACTTAGAGTTACCCGACATTCGTCTTTAAGGTTAAGGGAAAACAGCGGAAAAAGCCTTATCTAGGTAACTCACCCTTGCCGAGATTCGAACTCGGGACTTCTTGAACGTGAGGCAGACACGCTACCGCCACGCTACTGAGGCGGGACGTGTGTGTGTGTGTGTGTGTGTGTGTGTGTGTGTGTGTGTGTGTGTGTGTGTGTGTGTGTGTGTGTGTGTGTGTGTGTGTGTGTGTGTGTGTGTGTGTGTGTGTGTGTGTGTGTGTGTGTGTGTGTGTTTTAAGAAATCACTAGTATATTTGTGTTGGTGTAGGTTAAGCGGTTGGGTCCAGCCAAAATAACTTCGGAAGTTGTTTCTACTGTGATATATCATGGGCCCAACATTAAGCGGCACGTTTAGCCGTTAAGAAATCTTGTAAATATTGCGGGAGTAACGATGAAGGCTATGTATGAAACGGTTAGGAAATATCGAAGTCATTTTAGCATTATTAACATATTCCAAACTTCCGGCGGTAACAATGTACAATAGACCCAATGTCAACTGACATTTACGTGCCAAAACTTTGCTCACAACTCCTAATTCTAACGTAATATACATAAATGAAAATGTTTGTGTATAGAACGTGGTCTACAAAAGTACCTTTTAATATTCCCCTGATTGGAAAAAAATAAAACCTCTTGCAGTTCACAAATTAGTACGCTTCATTTTTGCTTTTGACCACTACCCTTCCAGAATAAATGAAATGGCAAGCCACATTCTTTCTCCAGTTTTGAGTTTCACCAAGGTACACTGCAACAAATATTTTTGTACTATTATACAAAGATGCACATATTGCTCATTTCACTTCAGAAAATTCAACATGCGTAATAAACTATTAACTAATTGAAAGTTTTTCATGCAATACTGTTAATTCTATCTGGAAAGTAAGATTTATTTCCTGTAAATTTAGTTATATGTGATACAGTATATTGACGTAATATAGCAGTTTCCCAGGAGAGTGCAGTGGATGTTTTTGGTCATAAAAACGCTCATCATGGCTTCATTTGGAAAGGGAGTAAATCCGGTGGTCCTATGCCGTGGATATACGTCACGTAAGGAACCTCATCTCTGATAAAAGGTAATCTAAGTAAAATTAAGTGGTCTGTCATTCCCAATATACAATGAGACGCTAAGAACTACAATTTTAGCACTATAGTAGAGGAAAAAGGAAATATTTCTTAGGATGGATTGCACTATGTTTATTGAATATTTACATACAGAGTATTTTATAAAACTAGACGTTCCAGTCATTTAATTTGTATAATTGTAATCTAGAATCAATAAACGTCAATTTAGTTACTGCATACCATCACGCACAGGAAGTATAAAAACAATATTTGAGATATGTCAAATTTCTTTATCAAAATAGCTGCCTACTAGAAATTTAATGAGTAGTTGAGAGCCTCTATCGGCGGCAATTTGCATTGGGCAGACACTTGCTTTATTGCCATCTTTGACACCGATTATCCAGATATAATAGAAAACGACGTTAAAATGTATTTCTAAAATTAACACTTACATCATTTTTTCTGGGATACCAAAAAAATTTAAGTATAATTCATTAAATATACAGAACTGTATAACTGGATTAGTTCGGAGGTGACTCGGCATGGAAACCACATTTGGTTAGTTGCATATGCCTCACAAGTGTGGCATTCTCGGTAGGAAGGATGATGTGAGAGAAGACACAGGGCGTCTGTCCCAAGGAGTCACAACAGTGCAGAGGGCAGGGTCCCTACATTCCTGCAGGTCAGGACAAGGGACATCACACCCTACTGTGGTTTGGAAACAGTCCCACCAAGAGACCTGGTTTCGGAGACCGGCAACCAACCTACCAGAGGGTGAATTGGTTTACTCAGAGCATATCATCTTGCTGTGCAGCACCGAGACACCCGCTGATACTACTACCCTGAAAGAGACCCCAGCTGAGACATGATGTTAAATAATGGAAATGAAACGGAGGTACAAGAAATTCTCGGGATGTAATTAACCTACCCAGCATTCGCCTGGTGCCGCGGGTCAACCCCCTAAAAGCCCATGGTTCAGATAGGTCGGCTACGGGAATCTAGCCCGGGCCTCCCTAATGCTGCACCAGACGAAACCACCTGAGCCATCCCTCTAGATAAATATACAGAAACTGTAAATCATTCATTAAATGTACATATATGAGATTTGCAGAGGTATTAAATCGCGTTTAGAATTAAATATGAAATAAACAGCCAAAGTGGAAAATGGTATTCCCTGTAAATGACAAAATGAAGGAATATAGAGAATGAATATATAGGAACCTAATTTAAAGAATTTTTTTAGGATGGACAAAATCCCATATACCAAAATGATATACAGGATGTCTCGAAACCACAGCGAACAAATATATAGAAGTAGTTGCTCACCTTCTATGTGACACATATCGATATCTTTACCGCCAATAGAGGAGAAAAAAAAAAGAATGCTCCAGAATGAGTGTGCATTAGGCAGTTACAGGAACAACGCCCTGTGCCTCAAGCTGTGGAATTTCGCAGATAGGTGCCACAGCGTGCCCTCTGCTGTAGCTGTTTGTAAACATACCTAAATACTCCAAGGTAGTTTGCTACTATTAAGAATTTCTCTGGCTTATGAAACCGCAATAAAGAACCTATCCCTTAGTTATTTGTTTATGGGTATTTAATGTGTTCCAACGTTCCCTCATAACAGTCGATGACGGAAAATAAGCTGGTGAACATAGGCAAGCTATCCTTTTAGAAGGAACTTAATATTACTGACATTGAGGATAGAAGCGTTAAATTTTAAAAATAACAGAGAACAATATCAAAGAATTTTAGATAAAGTTAACCAAAACTAAATGCCTTATGCAATGAGACAAGCATTGTGTTTAATAATACTAAATAAAGCATTTATAACTGAAAATGAAACTGTTGATTTTACAGTAACTGCTTGAAAACCCTGTACATTTAAGATCATAACGGAATGAACAACCTTGAAACTGTCCGAAACATTATTGACTTTTTCAAAAATAACTGCTCTTTGCCCCATTACCTGTAAGCTAGGCTAGGGTCACTGATAAAGAGCAAGGAACAATGCTTTTGTTTTCGTAACCGGTGCGTCCCAGTAACAGCTTTTGAACATCGCACACTAGTGGTTACTGCGCTGCCTAATCACAAAATGGTGTAATATCTAATGCTGCATAAAATTACACCTAGGAGAATTTGGAAGCTGCGACACCGAGATTCGAACTAGTTAAGTTATAGAGTACGAAACGGCTATATTCGTTAGGTGTCGTATCGAATCAACTTGTATGAATATCAACCATACGGAGGAGGAGACATTCGAAGACCGGTGAGAAGCTGGAAAGAGACATAGATTGGAACAGGCGACCTCCTAATTCACGAGAAGATAATGAAGCTGATGATTAAATATAGAAGATGAATCACTTAAACCTATCACCATAAATATCTAAGACTAAATTTGAAATGAACAACTTTTTCAGCATAACGGTAAAGGAGTCTTCATTAAACAAGATGATATAGCCGTTACATAGTATTAGCAAGTATGATATAAACACAAGCTTATAATGGATAGGTAGAGTCAGACTGGAAAATTCAATGCCATAGCCGAGATATGAACCACGGATCTCCTGGTCTCCATCTGGTTGCTCTTAACCATTGAACTACCATGATAACATGCCAGAATGGCATTAAATTCTCCAACTGGCTCGTATTTTCCGCGGTAAACCACTAGGTGTTCTCATATACAATGAGACACGCACCGTTTGTGGCAACTTATGCTGTAAGTACTTCAGCTCCAGGCTTTGTAGTTAAACCACTGTTAGTTTGTTTTTAATTATTCGTCATTTCACACTTACCCTGCATAGGCTAAGGTTTGGATAAGTAGAGTCACACTGAAAAATATAAGTCAATTGGAGAATTTAACATCGTCCTGGTATGCTGGCCATGTTAGCTTAATGGTTAAGAGCAACCGGATAGATAACGAGAGATCCAGGTTCAAATCCCGGCTATGGCATGAAATTTTTCAGTCTGATTATACCTATTCAAATCTTAGTATGGAAGAACGATTAATTTCCAACAAGCTTATAATGTTTAATTTGAGGCTTTCACAGCCGGCATTTAGTAGATTGAACATACTACCTGTGAGCTTGTAGGGTCGAGCTCTGACCTGCCACCGGATCACCTATGAAGACGCCAAGCGCAGTCCTTTGCGAAACGTCAGGAGCCTAGGACCCACTAGTCCACGGCTTACATACCCGGACAGTATGTTAAATAATCTTATAATGTTAAATTGGAAACCACATATTGTTTTGACATAATTTGTAAAATTAATAAAAATATCATTAAGAATGCTGCTGGTTGCGTCGCAGTAGGTCAATCTTACTCGATAAATGTTACGTGAAGTTTATGCTTGAGATGCAGCGTAAGAGGTACATTTTCAATTTTTGAAGTGAAAACTTCTTTGCGCGTTTAGCACTATTTGCGGGCAGTGAATTATTCCGTCACGCTGGAATATATGTCGCTCATTCGGGTGAAGTCGGCTCGAGCTGGCTCAATCCAAACTAACCCCCCAATACTCATTCGTTATTTTTTGTCTTATGTTGTCCATAGCGCTATACACGTAGATATTCTGTCGCACTCAACAGCGTATCAACAACACGCAGCCAGGTATGTTTTAACATATTTCAAATAGTATAACAAATTCATAAACCCTACAGGAGTTTTATTAAAAAAAATAATTGTTTTAAGGCCGTTCTTACAAACGTCTGTCAAGTGCCAGTAACCGATCCGATTAGATAATCTTCTGATATTTAACAAGTCGACAACATGTCAAATGCCACTTTAAACAATAATAATAGTCAAAAGGATTAGATAATATCACCGAAGTTCGGTATTTGGATAATTAAAACCATAATAACGAAAAATAAAACGAGTGTGCAAATAAAAGTGTTAGGAATTCGTGAAAGAGATGTTTCATTTAATAACTGGTTATTTTTATTGATAATTTCTCTTTATTGTGAGTATTAAAACGTAAATAAATTAAATGTAATAACACGTAAATAATAAAATTATCGCGTATTAAAATGACGTTTTGCGTTTATTTTCATTTACAACTTATAGTTTATGTTTTTCCACAAACTAAAAGACCGACTGAGGGTCAAAAGATTTGATATATAAATTTGATTTTTTATAGAAAAAAGATTTAAATATATATTATTTAGTTTGGAAAATAAACATTTAAAGACAAAACATAGGACAAAAACATCGAACAAAAACATTTGAATTGAATTGGAAATGTATTAATATCAGTATCAATTGTGACAAAACATTTGAAATGAATATGGCATTTAATAAAATAGGTATGAAAATATGTACGAACGTAATAAAATATGGAGTAATGAGTACATGTACGGATACGTAATAACTTGTGTAAAATGTATACGTAACTAAACATTTCCGAATATTCAAAAATATGCAAGTAAGCAAATATCATATAATTATGTTATAAGAATGTATGACCTTGTATTTGTATTTAAAAAAATAAAAATGCAGTGAAATATGTGTATCAGCAAGAAACAAAATATGAAAAATGATTGTGAAATAGCGTGTATTTTAATATAAAAATAAAGTACATGTTAAACAGTAGATTATGTGATTAGATTTTACTTCCTCTATACATCATTTATGTATAACCCTCTTCGGACGGTCGCAAGGTCCGTGGTCATTCCGTTGTTTCAGAGTATTTTCATTTGCGAGTACACTTAGCGTAAGGCATGAAATGTGTAGCTCCTCACAACTGGCCACTTTGCGGAAGAGTGAGTGCCAACATTAAATTTTTGAAAATAATTTTTAAGAATAATTTATAATGAATAGTTTTTAAGTTTTCACTTCTGTCGTGTGGTCTTAAGCATACACTTTTTTGAGTTTATGTGCTGTGTTTAATATCTTCAGCCCTTTGGGGGGGGGGGCTTTTAATTTGCAACAATTCCTCAACAACAATGATCTTCACTTGTTTACTATTTTATTTATCTAAATTTATTCACACTCACATTAATACTTCTAGACTCTAAGAAGGATAAATAATAATTCTGGTAGAAGAAACATTTCCACCTTCCAGCCGGGAATAGAACCATAAACCTCTATATTGGGAGACTGGCCTTGTAACCGCCAGACACAGACAGCTTCGTTTTTAATGGAGATAATTACGTGTGCGAGGGACGCTATTTATATTTTGCGCCTCAGCAACCTTGAAAGTTGTAGGTGCCATGTGACGTTTCCAACGGAAAGTTTGACATTGTTGCCCATAATATTCTTCAGACATTTTGTTAATAGAGCGTCATTTGTTTTATTTACATTAACTTGAAAATTGTGTCTCAACAAAATCGTGGAATTAACTCGTGAAAATGTTCGTACAATGATTTATTACACCTTCGACGTGGATTATCAAGGCAAGAGTGCATCGATCAAATAACTTGTACACGAAGTTCCATCCTTTGCCACTGTGAAACTCTGGTATAACGAATTTAATCGTGGCCGCCATTTGCTTAGTGATGAAGTTCGTAAAAGTTGTCCAAAATCAGTTGTTGTGCCAGAGAACATTGATGCTGTGCAAAAACTAATAATGCAAGATATCATGTGACATATTGTGAGATTGAGGCAACTCTAGGCATTAGTTCCACCAGCACATATAAAATATTGCATGATTATTTAGCCGTGAAAAAGGTATCCTCTCGTTGGATCCCATATAATTAGATTTAAACTAAAAAAAATGCTTGTGTCAATTGGTGTACAAAAACGCTCAAGAAATACAATGGCGGTGCCTCAAAAGACGTATATAAGACTGTAGCAGGTGACGAATCATGGATCTATGCGTATGGGCCGAAGCGTAGACAGCAGTGTACTGTATGGGTGTTAGTTAAGTTGGTCAATGTCAGAGGTTCTACTCCCATTAGTCCTGGACCCGTAGGACAAAGGACCCGGGCCTGCTTCGACCAGGGAGTTGCCGAGCTGTCCCTAAAGGGCGCCCGGCGCCTCCGTGGGGCTTTCCATAGGACAAGACCTAAGACTAACAAGCCCCCCCACCCCCATTCGGTCCTATGGACTCAAGACGGGATGGAAGTGGATACGCCACTTACGCGTGCCAACTCCAAAATGGGAAGGCTACCGATATGACGTCGGTGGGGCCGCCTGGTGATCTAGCACACCTTCTACTAGCTGTGCTGGCTAGTACACGGGAATATTAATGGCTTCCCTCAGCCCTCCGGAGACGTACCCGATCTCCCACGGGTATCGGAAACCACTGCCCCCTCGAGTCCAACCCAATCCGAACAACTCCCTATCAGGGAGGGGCTCGAATGTTTGGCCCGAGGTTCCTCTAGTAACGTCAGAGGTACCACGAGTGCTAGGGGTCCGCAGCGCCCGCACAACGGCAGCTGAATGGGACGGATCCCCTCCCCTAAAAATCCAACAAAAGTCGTTCGCACTCAAAGCACTTCGAAGTAAATGTTCGTCTACTTTTTCAGCAAGACTGGCCATTTGGCAATAGTGCCTTTAGAGGAACGTGCCGAGTGGTACACAACCATTTGTTTGCCGGAAGTCTTCGGTAAAGTAAGCAAAACCAACAAGAACCATAGGCTGTTCTTCAACAAGACAATGGGAGAGCACACACATCTCGTCTAACAAGAGTTTTTCAAGGCTCAAGATATCGAATTGATGATTCATCCACCATACAGTCCTGATTTGGCACCCAATCCCGAACATCAAGATTAAATTGCGTGGATAACGATTTTCATTGGAGAAGAAGCGTCGATGCCTTCAAAAACCATGTTTTGGAGGTTCTGAAGAAGACTGGAATAAATTCTTTGACAAATGGTTCAAACGGATGCAAAAGTGTATTGATCATAAAGAAGAATGTTTTGAAAAACAATAAAGCAGTTTTCAATAAGAAATTACTTTTTAATTATTAGACTCAAAATATAAACAGTGCCCATCGTAAACTGTATACTATTTCTAGAGGAATTGATAAGGGCAAGTACAAAATTAAGAACAGGTTTCGTCGCCCCATTGTAATACAGCAGTTACCTCACAATTAACTGCAACATGAAGTTCGCATTGGAGATTTAACAAGCTCTTGAGCCTCTGTGCACAATTAATGTGCATTTCCTGTATCTCAAGCATCAACTTTACATTACAATTTCTAGCTATGTAATTTATATTTCACGTTTCAACAAACGTTTTGTTTAATACTATTTTCGTTGATACCATCTACTTTAATGACTTCCTTTCTTCACGTCTGTGAAAGTCGTTTTTCAGCTCCTATTTATTTTTTCAGATATATTTTTATGGAAGTTTTATTTAACTCATCCTGTATAGTTAATTGCTTATTAAACATAAGCCAAAAATGAGAAAAACATTATGAAAAGCAGAAAAGGTTAGACATTTCTGCACAGATATTATATAGTTAAAAAGTCCCTTAACGGGAAGTGACTGCAACTTTCCTTATTTTAAATAAAGCACCTTATGAATTTAATTTTCAGTTAGTTCTCCTTAATTGCTTTTCAGCAGGTGTCTATATGAATAACTCAGTCCAATTTATACTGTTAAACATAAAGCAAGGATATAGGCTTAACGCAATAAAACGTTTCCTATGTTGTTTGCTTACTAAAGATAAGCCAGAAGGAGAAAAACATTATGAAAAGCAGACAAATGTCTGACATTCATGCGCATAAATTATAGAGTTTGTTTAGTTAACTCGTGTGCACGTCGGCCGCCTTCTTTGACGAACCCTTATAATCGTTTTACAACAGCGGCCCTCCTTCTCCCAGACCTTTCTGCAAGGTTGCCACCTTTCTCGATACGTCATGGATATCGTACGAGGTTTCGTCTAAATAAATTATCTTATGTCCATTACTTTGAAACTTTCTTAGTTGTGATATATATATCCAAGCTACAATTCTACTAAATTCCATAATAACCCTTATCTTTTTCGAAGTGCGGTATTTGAAACCCAGCTCCTTTAGGAGACCGCGCAAAGTGCAGTGCCCATAAGAAAAGTCACAAATTTCTTGCAAATGTGCAACCAATTCGTCTAAGGTGGGCGCCCTCCCTTTTGCATAGAATTTATACATTTCTCGGTGAATTAAATCGTATGTCAAATTAACTACTTTAGAGATTTACTTTCACACTTGATCGGCGTCTTTGGCATTCCTTTCGTCACAATATTTCTTACTGTATTTCTGTGAATAACCAGAACTTATCATCAGGTTCATTGCATGACCCCTTACCAAGATTATTTTTCAACAAATATTTATATGTGTGTTCGGAACAAGCGTTTGAATTTGTTTAGAAAGAGTTCCCGTTATAACTTTGTTTTTTTAGGCTTCTCCTGTAGCATAGCTCGGCCCAGCAACACTTTCCAATTTATTCATAACATTGTCATCACTTTGATTATTTTCACTTGACTGAAAGTAATGGTACTACTTCATTTGCATTTACCACTGCATTTCCCTCCCACGGTCTCCACATCGTGACACACAACGAATTTCTGCACGTAATGAATCAGATCAACTGGAAGTTGGAACTTTGGTAACTGAGACTCCACGTGGAGTAAACATGCGACTGTCATTTCCAGAAAATCAGGGTTGATATTGGTCCTCAACGACAGTGTTCCATTTCTGAAATGTGGAGATAGATTTATGACGGCCATTAGTGGGCGGTAGGGTGAGTTTCCTTTCTGAGGCAAACTGAACTCGCGTTGACTAGACAGACTTTACAGGTTTAGTCAAAAGTCCCTTACCGGGAAGTGAATGCAACTTTCTTATTTTAAATAGAGCATATTATGCATTTACATTTTTGGCTGCCATATGTTTATAACCGTGGTTTCTCGTCGTAGAGTGGAATCGTATTAAGGACTGTATGATTGAAGTTACAGGACAGAAGCAACCATCGGATGCATGGATACAAGCAATAATGACACGTGCTTGCTGTTTCTCTAACCACAGTTTAATTACACTTACTATACACATAACATGAACTAATAACATTATTATAATGAATTTGAAGTAACGCGGAGGAGTGATAATGCACAACAAGGCTGCAAGAAAATATAAAATTTGTCCTTACTAAACCACTGACAAAGGTTGATTGTTGAGTTTCCTGCCAACACATGAAGACACTCTACTAAGTCAGACGTTCCCGCGATTCGACACATAGTTTTGTGTTCAAGCTGCAGTTCTTGTACTGAACACCGTGGAAACTATATTATTTATCTTAGGTGTGTTTCCATACGAAATCAGTATTACTTCAGTCAGGGACGTTTTCTGAAAGGTGATACCAAAGATAAATTTTCGAAGAATGTTTCTTTCATTACGAACTTTGCCTTAAATTGAATTCTAATGCCAAGTTTGTAGTAAATAGTTTTCACTTTTCCACACTGTAAACAATATCAAATGAAGTACTCTTATTAGATAAAGATGTATTATTTTATCTTGGCAGGAATCCTGCGAGGTAGGGATGAGTAGCTACTGTGGTGGGGGTATTGCACGCGTCACACGCGTAAGATTGCGAGAGGGCGTGCGGTGGATAAGGGGTCTAAAACAAATCTCAATCTCGAAGCCAGTATTGCAGCTCTTATAAACTAAGTTATAATTCTTACTATGGTAGTGATCTCCACGATTTTGTTGGATCTTAAATAGTATATAGGCGTTTGTAACAAAACTCTGTTCTCCTCCAGCAGGTATGATAACCAACTGTCGGCCTTTCGACATCACTTCAGAGTTCCTGTAATAAATATCACTTCAGGCATATGGTCTGTTATGTGCTGCATTGATATAAGTTTCATCCATATAAACTATATAAAGTTCACTGCTATATCTCTGAATGTTTCATAAAATACTTAAGCATTTTTGCCCGTATGATACGATGTTCAATTAAAATTTGTCTGTCACGCTTAGTGCTTTTTTCCCTTGTAAGTTCTAGCTTCAAAATAACTCTTCTTAACGTTCAGACACTGCCTTTGAAGCTGCATAAGCACTTTCTTCAGAGTTGGTCTTTGTTTTTCTGTGCTTTAAAAATTATTCATAGTTCGCCTAACTACTTCTGAATTAAAACATCCAAATTAGATTTTATGCTTGTTTACTGGGCATAGAGAAGGTCGTTGTTGCACTAGCACCAATGGCTTTTCTTTCCTTAATAACACTCCTAAACTGCTTTCAGACACAAGTGTTGCCTCGGATGCCCTTTCCAGATTTTTGTAGCAGACCCAGACCATTGTTCCTTTTTATATATCTGTAGACATTTGTTATTACTTCTCGTTCTTTTTTAAATGCAGCACTTTATTTCATAATGTGCTGCTAGGAGGCGTCATTTCTAAATTCTCTCTTGGTACCAGGAGATACGCACATTTTGAAACAATCTGTAGTATTACTGAGTAGCTCTGCACTTGTTTACTTGCTCGCAACTGATACACAACTGACCCGCTCCCCCATCAGTAGAAACCGTTCTGTAGTGGACTCGTCCAGATACCACTGCGCATCACTCGCCATCGTCAAGATATATAAATACATCTGTAACTTTTTCGGTAATCTTGACAGGTACTTTACCCTTTCAGTTTCAGCAAAGGTTCTTAAAATTCTTCTCACTGTTGTACATAGATTTGGAGCATATATATTATTAAATAAATTCGCAGCCTCACAATGAGATTTTTGCTTGTCTCCATAGCCAATTTTCTTAAATGTATAATATTTTATTTTCAGTCAACATTGGATATAATATTATGAGTAAATATGAGATACAGTCCCATAAATTTGTATCTCAGTCACTTGCAATTAACTCGTTTCCATTTATGTAAACAAATGAGAGTCAAGTAAACACTTTTTATGAATGTAAACCAAGGATAGAGAAATAAATATATTTTATCAATATAGAGCTGGGCCATTTAAGTTGAAACTGTACATTATCTCCAAAACTAAGCATTATAGAAAGAAATATCTAAAATAGAGGTTGCTTAAAGTTATAATAAATGCCATTAGTGTGTTTTGCTTTGGGGACATTATATTACCTTAAGGTAGATGGTGATACTCTATGTATTTAATTAATTAGAGCCAACTGAAAAATTCAATGCCACGGCCGGGATTTGAGCCACGGATCTCCTGGTTTCCGTCCAGTTGCTCTAACCCATTGAACTACCATGGCCAACGTGCCGTCCTGACATTAAATTCTCCAATTGACTCATTATATTTTCCCGGTAGACCTCTTAGAGTTCTCATATTCAAAATAAACATTTGTGGCGACTTACTATTGTAAGTACTTAAATACCAGGATTTTTATCGCTGAATGTTTTTAATGTAAATTTATATTGAGGGATTAATGCTTAAAGAATTACTCCTTTTAAATACATTACTCAGGTATATGGGAGATTTTTAATTAATTAGAGCCAACGGCACGTTGTTCATGGTAGCTAAATGGGTTAGCGCGACTGGACAGAAACCAGGAGATCCGTGGTTCAAATCCCGGCCGTGACATTGAGTTTTTCAGTTGGCTCTAATTAATTAAAAATCACACATATACCGGAGTAATGTATTTAAAAGGATTGAGTCTTTAAGAATTAATTCCTCAATATAAATTTACTCTATGTATTTACCTTTCATCAAAGTTTAATTGCCTACATTAGTGAAAGAACGTTTTCCATATAGAAACTGGTTTATAAAATGCTGTTTATTTTATTTTGAGGAATGGTAGGAAATAAAAATAATAATGATGTTTTCTAATTACAAAACGTAACTTGACTCCCAAATAACCATCCATGCATTGTCTAAACATTTATGCTCTTCTTAAAGAATCGTTCAGAATTTTTGTTTTTATTTTTGTTAGTGTAAGAGCAATTGCAAAGTGATTTGTATAAATTGTTTGGTTTTTCTGAGGATTGAGAATAAAAAAAAAATAAAAAATCAGTTTTAAAACATTCAATTAAACGTAAAACAATCATCACAACGTTCTACAAATAAAACCTGAGTAATCGTATTTAGAGATATTGTACAGTCTCAAATTAAATGCTCCATTCTGTATAAACAAATGACAGTCAAATCACAGAAAGAGAAACTTTTACTCCGTTGTGCCTAAACCTTTGTTTTGTAAATATTTTTGATAGTATCTAATCAATTACACAATCCACGTGGGTACTTGTTGAAAAGCTACTGAAGAAAACTAGATTAGATTAGATTAGATTAGATTGATTTGCGTTCAGTAGGTTCACTTGCAGCTACAAAAGGCTGTGAACATTGAACATATCCAGAGGTATAAAGTTTAATATCATATATATGTACAAAAGTTAACATAAGACACATATTATAGTAAACAGGCAGTGTATGTATGTGTGTGTGTGTGTGTGTGTGTGTGTGTGTGTGTGTGTGTGTGGTGTAGTGTAGTGTGTAGTGTTTAACGCCCGCTTTTACTACATATGGCACTGCAGGCGGTGACACTGATCATACATGAGATGAAGATGGAGCACCGGTGGAATGAGATGGCAGGGGAAACCGGAGGTCCCGGAGAAAACCTGCCCCAGCGCCGTGTTGTCCAGCACAAATCTCACTTTGCGGTCGCCTGGGATCGAACCCGGGCCGCCTTGGTGAGAGCCAAGCGGTCTAAACACTGAGCCACGGCGCGGCCAAAGAGGCAGTATGAACAACAATATGGAAAACAAAGCAGGGATAATTATATATGATACAAACTGAAACACTTTTTAAACCAGCTTTCACTTGGCTTATGCCAGTACGTCTCAACCTTTTTGCAAATGATACCATTCATTGTTATTTATTAAATACATATACATAAAAATAAACTTTCAACTTGCACCAAATATTCATTAGTAATGATTTGTCTTTGGAATAGTTAGATACTACTTACAGAGCTACAGAAGCATTATCAGGATAATTTGTCATTCAGATAATCTTGTACAGAATAAAACGATTTTGAGCAAAGGTACTCTCTAACAGCTTTTTTAAAAGCACCGAAATTATAAACTGTTTCTTTAAGAACATTAGGAAGTGCGCCAAATATTTTGATAGTTTCATAATGCACACCTTTCTGGAAGCAAGAAAGTTTAGCACTGGGGTGATGGATATTATACTTTTGTCTAGTGTTTATTTTGTGAATTACATTATTTGTTGCACTATTCACTATGTGAATATGTAAACTATAGGCTGTTATATTTAAAATAAGATGGTTGCAGTCAGCTCTGTTTAAACCGGAAGTTGCAAGTCACCGTTAATGTATTTTTAATCTCCCTGTGTATGAATGTCTCCGTACACCCGGATTCGTGTTAACCAGTCACAGCTTCAAACGTCAGTTAGGTACTGCGGGTTATTTAACTAATGCTCTATAAATTTGTGTTTAGCTAATACCATTTTCAAACTACAACCTTTCCAAAACTTTAATCTTCCATTTTATCCTTCTGAAACTTATAAAGCTAGAATTACGAACTTAACCATTTCTTTGAGCTGATTCTTATAATAGAAGCTTTCTGAAAATTAAACATAAATTCAGTTATATAATTCCAGAATAATAGCTCTCCAATTTTGCTCTAAAGCAGTATTCGAGTGTTATTATAGCCGCTTCAAAACAAAAAGGCTCTGACTGTAGAAAGTGCATTGCATTATAATAGAAATTTTGGATAATTTTATATGATGCAACACTTTGGAACCATTCCCGCTTCAAAATTCCAATCCAGGGCAACGTCCAGTAATAATTTTCCAGTCAGCTGGTATTCTACTGACTCCTCCGTTACGTATACACAATGCTGTTTTGGAACATATAGTCATTATGTCATGGGCATTGATACAAAGGTGATGTTAAAAATAAATTTTTTAACGTAAATTAAGTGAGTGGTAAGCATAGTAAGTATTTAAATGTAACGAGAATATGTTTTTAAAGGTAATATTCCTAACAGACGTAAAACCAGGAGGCCAGGCGAAAGTAATGCTCCTGTAAAGATCTTTTTACAAGATTGAAGATATTAACGCTTCCTTGCATGTATATATTCTCGATCCTAAAATTCTTAGTATGCAATCGTGCCTTATTTGCAACAAATAATGTAATTCACAGAATAAACACTAGACAAAAGTATAATATCCATTATCCCAGTGCTAAACTTGCTTGCTTCCAGAAAGGTGTGTATTATGAAACTATCAAAATATTTGGCGCACTGCCTAATGTTCTTAAAGAAAAAGTTGATAATTTCAGTGCTTTTAAAAAAGCTGTTAGAGAGTACCTTTGCTCGAAACCTTTTTATTCTGTACAAGATCATCTAAGTGACAAATTATCCTGATAATGCTTCTGTAGCTCTATAAGTAGTACCTAACTGTTCCAATGACAAATCATTACTAATGAATATTTGATGCAAGTTGAAAGTTTATTTTTAATGCATATGTATAATATAAATAACAATAAGCGGTATCCATTGCAAAAAGGTTGAGACGTACTGGCATAAGCCAAGTGAAAGCTGGTTTAAAAAGTGTTTCATTTTGTGTCATATATAATTATCCCTGCTTTGTTTTCCATATTGTTGTTCATATTGCCTGTATACTACAATATGTATCTTGTGTTAACTTTTGTACATGTATATGCTATTAAAATTTATACCTCTGGACATGTTCAATGTTCACAGCCTTTTCTGGCTACAAGTAAACCTACTGAACGCGAATCAATCTAATCTAATCTAATAGTGAAACAAGTATCACGCTGGTGAGTCTTACATAAATACTCGTGCACGTACTTGTCTGTTACTTTAGAACGGTTGGAGTTTTAGCTCAAAAATAAGAACTTTTCATCTCCGTTGCAAGTCATATGTCGTATCTCATTCCTCATTATTTATTTTATATTACTTTGTATTTTAATTGTTTTGCACATTGATCGCGTTTTAACCAGCAGGTGAGAGATCGCACATCCGAAGTTAATTTGTCCTGAATTTCGTCCTGAAATACTCAGAAAAGAAACAAGAATGGAAGCCTGAGCTTCACCCTTAATGAATTCAAATTCCGGATATGATACCATGTTGGATTGCATCTTTATTTTCCTAAAATTTCATTTCTATTTATTTGTTATGACTTCATACTTATACAAACGATGAAGAATGTATCGAGAATGGAAGCTTCTTCATGTACTATACCGTTATCCCCTCATGTCGTTCTGATGAAAACAGTAATACTTGCTTAAAAATAAAAATTAACGAAGAAATTTCATACCAAGAAAAGTTTAGAGTTAGGGAATTTTATGAAAATCTTATTGGTGCATGCTGAGACATGTTGACTCAACATATAATTTATGGTAAGCTACTGCCTCTTATACATAATATTTACATACACTTTTTGTTTAAAAGCTAGTCAATTTTTATGTTTATTCTGTGACACTAGCCAAGCTCATTTATGAGTTAGACTAATAAATGAATTAATAAATAAGTAAATAAATAGATAAATGAATGGATAAATGAGGTCCCTAATAGCAGAAGCACCGTTGTGAGTTCTGACTGGTCAGTCGCAATTTTGACGTCAGGAAAAATAGAAAAACATTTCAGAGGGCAGATCCACCGCAGCCGCAACCACCGAACATCATAGCCTGGTTCTGCAACCCTAAAACAGATGGCAATGAAGGAGATGACGGGGACAGAAAATGAGGGACAGGCAAGTTGTGTTAGATAAGGAACTACACCAGCATTCGCCTTTCTACCTGGGAAAACCGTGCATAACTGTGGGCGTTGAAGCAGAATTATCTACCTCACGATGCTTCACCAATTGGAAGCGGTTTTATTCTGTCTCACAAGGATGCTGTGCCAGTTTGAAGCAGTGTCTGTTGCGTACTTTAGCGGAGAGAAGACAGGAGGAATGATGCTGCGCCAAGTTGTAGCGGTGATCTTGTTTTAATCTCGAGCAGAGTTCTATCTCAGGGCTCAGGGTATAAGGGAGTGTGTAATAAAAGTAAAGGTTGACAGCCAAATCTCAGTTTGAAACGTTAAATAACTTTGTAAGTATTCACTTAAATCGAGAAGTTGTCGACTAATAGAAACTTAAGAATTATCAGGAATTAACGGATTTGAATCGTATACTGTGTGATAACACGTGATTCCCTGAATGAGGCAAGATTGACGACTCATTCGGCTCCGTCTTGCTCCATTGGCGACCAGTCCAGAAGTGTCCAAGGTTCTGCCCAGAATGTCCTATTCAGCTACCAAAATTCTCTTAATAACCTCCGCTTTTGTTAATAACTCTAAATCCCCACTCTTAGCTTCTAATACGATGTTGCCACTTAATTTCTACATTAGCTACTGAAAGTTTCTGCTTTCCATCCTAAAGGCTCTCTATAAATTTCTAAGAAATATTGTCACATATTCCACGAATTCCAAGCTAGCCCGCCATAACTAATGTGGCAACTTTGGATTAAAAATTTTACCCTCTCTAATGTAACTTAACTAGTTCACCAAATGGCATGAAACTAGCCCTCGCTGATTACTTTACTTAATGATATCTTACCCCGAGTTAAACTGCACACATAATGCATTGCCAAAGCTACAGCATCTTAACTTTCAACAAAAATGCACAAAGTATTTGTATTTAATGTAATTATAATTCATAACTTATTTAACCGATCCATAATTTCTGTATCAGTGATCACCGGGGATTTTTTTGTTGTAGTTTACGTCCTCCAACGTTAAGTCATATCGGACGATGAATGAAATGGGTGAAATGATGCTCAAATGAGTCCGGGGTCTATGGAGCTCAGAGTTACCCGACATTCATCTATCAGGATAAGGGAAAACGCCGGTAAAACCTTATCCAGGTAACTCACCCTGACCGAAATTCGAACTCGGGACCTCTTGAAGGTGAGGCAGACACGCTACCATCTACGCTACCGAGGCGGACTCACCGGGGATCAAACCCGGAACCTTCCGAATGCAGGTTGCACCGTAGCGCCATCTAGCTCGGTGGTTTTGTATTTTAAATCAATCTGTTATTCTTTTGCCATTTGTTTTCAAGTGGCAGGCAGAAGACAGAAAAAGTCATTTTCGCGGAAAAGAGACTACTTTTTTTCAGACTGGAAATGTTCCAAATTCCATCGGGAGTATGTATTTTCTTTATTCGTGTTTCGCTAGAAAGGAACTGGCATCAGTTCGGGAATTTTGGCACGGGAAGGTTGTCAGCACCAGCTGGTCTCTCATGCTCTGCCAGAGAGGATGGCGATGTTGTGGAGGCTGGTCGTGATCGGCCACCTCTTCCTGGGGTTCACCGATGCAGCACGGCCAAATAGTTTACCTATTGGTAAGTACAACATTCCAGATATCTTCCAGTGTTTATTGTAGAAAGAGTCCATCACTAAGTTTTACTGTGGATCCTTAAAGCTTATGTGAGAAAATGTTGCGGCTTTTGTTTACATTTCCAACAGCGATGTTGCTACGTTAGTTTAATGGCTCTAAGTATTTAAAGTTCAAGCAACAGAAAAATTGTGCAAGCATATGCTATTAACCATAGGTTACTAGAAACACATCCAGTAAAATTTTGTTGAAGCGAAAACATGTTTTACAATTTCCCCATTAAATGACGTCTAAGGCGTTGTTTCATTAGATAACTTGTCTATAACCTTAAAAGGGGGATAAATTTAAATAAGCAAAATTGTGGATATTACACTTTTAGGCAGCTATGGTGTTTGTTGCGTTACGTTTTATTTTGCGCAAGGTAAGAATGTAACTGCAAGAAAGAATAAGAATTCGTCCTTGTGCCCATATTAATTCACAGAATTAATCATATTTTGTGACGAATATAGTAAAGAATTCACAAATATGCTTGTTAGAATCAAGAAATAGAAATTTCTGCCTTATGCGCCTTATTTGTATACACTTATGTAGCCTTTCAGAGCATTGGTAGTGCCCGCCTGTGTAGCGTAGGTGATAGCATGTCTGCCTCATGTTCAGGGGATCCTGAATTCGAATCTCGTTCAGGGTGCATTATCTGGAAAAGTTTTTCCCGATATTTTCCCTTATCCTAAAAGATGAATGTCGAATAGCTATAAACTCTATGTATCTAGGCTCATTTGAGGCTCATTTCACCCATTTTATTCTTCCTCCGATATAACTTATCTTTGGAAGACGTAAATTTAAAAAAAAATTTGATTACTAATAGTTTTTTGTTAGATATCAAATGCTAACAAACGCAGAATGAAATTATTACACTACAAAGCTACGATTTAGCTCTAAATCCAATCATAACATACCTCCTGATCCTTGTTCAGAGACTTTCAGGTTCTTAAAAACAGGTGAATGTTAAATTGAATGAATGTCTTATTCAAATGTTTCTACCATCTTTAATTGGGTTTTCTATAGTGAGCCATATCTGACTGCGGAGAACGCACCCATTTTTGGGTTGACATCAATTGTACAGGTATACCATCTGTTTGTTATTTCGAAGAATTGTAATGTAACCTAACGTGCCATCATAAAATTATTAGCGACGCCACATGTTGAAATCTCTGCCGCGTCGGAACGCTAGAAATAGCACTGCGACATTATTGGCCCGGCGCCATGTTGAGGGATGTCCAAAATCGATTTCATCATACGTGAAAAACACACGGTGCATTTTGCGTTCTTGGAACTGCAGATATAATAATGGGAAAGAATTTAATAGACAAGCATTGCGAAAGAAAATTGTTTTTAAAGGGGCATACATGTTCTTTAGGTATTCAAGGTGTTCATCACAGTGGGTTAATTAACTGATGCCTCCAGTTATTCCCGGAAATTATTCATATTTTATAAGCCAAAAAACGACACATTACAGAATGCGAATATTTTATTTTCACAAAAACATTAGAGGTGTTCAAAATGTCCGTCAGAGTATGTGATAACATTTTGTAAAACTTGTATATCTAAAATCTGTGCTATAAAATTCTAATTTTATATTCGGTATAGGTAGTGGTGTCCTGCGCCGTGGCGTAGTGGACTAAGGCATCATGCCTTGGTTCCTTTCCACGGAATGCGGCCCGGTTAAGATCCCACCCCTGTCATGTCCCGGATATAGAACCAGTGCTCACTTAGCTTCGTGAGGAAATTGAGGAGCTTACGATAGGTCAAGAAAGCCAACTTTCCGGCTAAGGGATGCTGAGATGCTGATCACATCTCGTCCCCGTATCGGTTGGATGATCGGCCACCTCCACCTTGCGTATGTGGGCGTGAGACCGGCAGTCGGATTGGCAGGCCAGGTCCGATATGGACTGTAGTACCACGGGAACAAAAAAGAAAGTGGTACCAGCGCAAAACGTATCGCTTCTTTTTCTCATTTTGTGTGATGACTGCACGAGACTCGTGTTTTGCTGCTGTGACTGCAGCCTACTGTTATGATTTCAAAGTAGTTGCCTATTTTTTCACATTTAGCTGCCATTACTAAAAAATTGGTAGCCTGCCCTTCTATTTTTTGCTGTGGCGGCTTATATCTTTATCTTATTATCATCTGTTGCTGCCATTATTGCAAACTGACGTATCTATTTTATCCATTGCTGCCGCAACTGAAAACAGATTACCTGCATGATGTTTCACTGTTGCGATGTCAAAATATTTGCTACTTCTCCTTTCTCTGATATTACCTACTACATGAATTGACTACTTTTCCATGTTTAGCTGCGATAATTTAGTTCTCTAACTCGCCATTCATATCATTTGGTGTCGTGACTTTAAAGTGATTTGCCTGACTTTGTGTCCTTTGCTACCGTAATTGCCTATCTTTACATTTCACGTTGCCGTGACTACAAAATGATTCGCCTTTGATACAAAACTCGTTGCTTGTGTTTTATTCTTTTGATGCTTTAAATGCAAATGTTTCTTTATACTTCCTATTCTTTTCTTCTTGCAAGTGTCACAAAGCGTGCTTATTATAACTTAGCACTCCTATAATTGGAAAAAGCTTTCTTATTTCCAACCTTTGTCCTTCTGAACCAGCCGTGTTACGTGGTTCTTCTTTTTTCTGAATTTATTAACTTCATATTTTTGGAATAACTATTCCTGAAGTCAATGTAATTTGAAAGTATTTTCATGCAATTTTGTGTGACTGATAAAGTGTATAAATACACAGAAATCGTTATTTTAAAGAGGGATATCTATATTTTCTCTTTTCATTGCTACCTAAGGAAAAGATCAATGTGAAATTCATTTACCAGGTTTTGTAAGAAGTAAACATAAACGGTAGATTTTTAAGTGTGGTTGTATTCTTTGAATTCCGCTATAAAATAATATATTGTTCAAAATTTAGTAAAATTAAAAGAAATTATTGAAATATTAGAGCCCAGCACACTCGCGCAGCGCCAAAAATTTTGCAGCAATTTACATACTCACTCTTACCCTTAAGCTATCTCCAAGATATACACCTGTAGGTATCTTTTCCGTTTTCCCACATTTTAAGCAATAGTTTTTGATTCGATAGGTAGCCATTCCGTTGTTTCATATAAACTCATGGTTAACATATCAACTGAGCTTATATGTGAAATCTGGTAATTGTTTCATTTCCTTGCGCTGTGTCTATTAAATAAATAAATACCCAATATATCCTTTAAGTACAAAGGCCTCCCTAGTGCAACTCTAGCAGGAAGTGGCTGCCGAAAAGCTCATTGGGGTAACAAATCCGAAGAGCCGATTGCTTATTTGCTGGTGCTTAGGAATTTGGCGTATTTACATTTTTGACCAAGATTTATCTCTTAAGCCACACAGTTTAATATACATTTTCGTGTTCTCAATTAAGTGGGCGATGAATCTGTGAAATTTTCAAACCGAACTATTATAGCTATTATAGATTTTGCGATCCATTGCCTCAAGTTTCCTTCTACTTCACACATATATTATTTCATATTGGATTGACACTGTTTTTCTTGAATTGGTTTAAAATCTATGCACTGTAGCTAACAGCATCACTTAGGCTGAAGGAAGGAATTATTGGAATTTATTGTAGCCCCTTTTTTCAAGTCGTCTGTCTTTGCTAGTCTTGTACAGTGTTCCCTGTTAACCACCTGAATTCGTCTGGAAAGGTAGAGTCAGACTGAAAAATTCAATGCCATAGGCAGAATTTGAACCACGGATCTTCTGGTCTCCGTCCAGCCGCTCTAACCCTTGAGCTACTATGGCCAACGTGCCGATATGACATCAAATTCTGAAAACTGACTCGTATTTTTCCCGGTAAACCACTTAGGAGTTCTCATAAACACACGAGTCAACTACCTTAATGGCCACTTACAACATGTAAGTACTTTAAGGCCCGGGCTTTATAGTTAACCACTATTAGGTCAATTAATGGAAATTCACTTTCCATACTTTAGCCTACACAATTAATTGTGAAAGAACAATTAATTTCCATTAATTGACCTAATATTGGTTAACTATAGAGCCCGGGCCTTAAAGTACTTACATGTTGTCTCATGTGTTTATGAGAACTCCTAAGTGGTTTACCGGGAAAATACAAGTCAGTTGGAGAACCTAATGTCATATCGGCACGTTAACCATAGTAGCTTAAGGGTTAGAGCAGCTGGACGGAGACCAGAAGATCCGTGGTTCAAATCCCGGCTATGGCATTGAATTTTTCAGTCTGACTCTAACTTTTCATACTTTAGCCTACACACGGCCAGTGTGAAAGAAAAATTAATTTCCTGAATTCTTCTGTCCATCAAGTTTTTGGCCTTTCCATTATTCCTAAACCTATTGTTAAATCCCACATTGTAGTTCTCTGGTTCCATCGGCTG
Source organism: Mantis religiosa (assembly GCA_030765055.1). Lineage (NCBI taxonomy): Eukaryota > Metazoa > Arthropoda > Insecta > Mantodea > Mantidae > Mantis > Mantis religiosa. The sequence goes on from JAUKNK010000155.1 coordinate 1,035,819, forward strand.
GGGTGTGACGTGCTTTCCCCATCTCTATTACTACAGCACCACACATCCCTGTGGTCTTTACTATCGCCTAATTTGTCATTCCGTCTGGCATCGTTGTGTGCCGTGTTTTTCTTTCCATATTGCGCTGGCAGACTTGCAGGATGGTTCTTTGCTTCTTTGTTAGATACCAGATTTGGCATCCATATACTAGTGCTGGTATTACACAGATGTCTCTCATGTCTTACTTTAAAATTACTTTCAAGAGCCTACTTTTGAAAATAAACTTGAGGATCCGCATTTATTTAATACCAAGTGGATACACCTTTTTTCCCTGGTGTAGATCTCTTTGAAAACGCTATTGTTCCCCAAAGTAGGCGTAGCCACCAACGTGTTCCAAGATGTCACAATTGATCCTGATTATCTTCTCAACGGTGTTGTCACTAATTTAGTTTTCTTGGAGTTCATATTAGCTTTTAAGCATTTAATCTACCCAACTCTTCCGGTATCGATTCCAGATCCTTTGAATACTTCTGGTCCCAATTTACTTTCCAAAAACTGGTACTTCAAGAAGCTGCTGAAGAGTTTTTGCAATATCAGTTTTCCTGCGAGTGTGAAACTCTTACCTTACTCCTCGGCCTTTACCAATAACCGTGTTACTGGTATATAAATTGAAGGGTATTCTATAGTAATGGATCAAAGAATTGAAGTCGTTTCAAAAGAATGCTTTCTCCTTTGAAACTGTACAGTAACTAATCCACTGTTTGAAATCAGAAATTTCTTTGGATATCGTTTTATGACGCATACTTCCATCTCCACCGGAGTAGTTCCAGAACATTTAGTTCCAACTCCGTCGGACGTACTTCTACAACTTTAATTCCACTCCGCTGGAGTACTTCCAAGACATTTACTTTCAACTCTATCGAAGTTACTTCCAAACAATTGTATAGGATCTTTGAAAGGTCACTTCAACTTTTATAACGTTATAAATGCAATATTTGAGACAGGCAAAAAGCAAAATATTTCACATACTGAGCAACAATAATGTTTTGCAAAACAATGGAAAGATGCCCTCTGTTCTCTTGTTCAACGTACCCATTCTTTATGCGTCTCCATGTACAGCATTTTCCATATAGTATCTTCAAATGTTAGCAATTTCTTACGAGATAGCCTCTTCCAGTTGCTGTCGTCTTGTTGGATGTGTCAGGAAAGCTCGTTCTTTAAAGTTGCTCTACAAATAAAATACTGTCGGGTTGAGACTTGGGATCGCGACGGCAACATATTTTGGAAAGTGTCTACTGATGACACGATAGCCAAACATCTGGGTAATTAACTGTTTTTGTATGTGTATAGATATTGGGTGGAACACCATCTTGCAAGAAAATAATGTTTTCCCTATCGTAATTCCTCAGTCTAGGGTTGAAAATGGTACGTTCTTTAATTAAAATTTGTGGGTCATTTTCTGACCAAATTCTGCAATTAAGTTTTAACTTCTACATTAATATAGAAATACACTTCGTCTCAAATAAAAAAGGTATCCAACCAATTTGAAGTTTACTAGCACAATTAATGTGACATAACGATTGTCCCACTTGTCAGCTTCTTTGAAAGTAAACGTCGGTTTTGGTTTATATATAAGATGTTTTCAAAAAATTCTGCGATCTGTGGTATTATTTATCTAAAATTACACCGGTACCTGCGCAAAACTGCTAATTCCAAAATTATTCCGTCTATTTACTTCATTATATACATGAAAACCTCTGCAACAGAGACATTATTGAGTACCTTGGGCCTTTCAGATTTCGTTTTATCAGCTACAGAATCACTTTCCTCAAAGTTCCAGATTAAAGCCACAAAATAATAAATGGGACATGGTCCTACTGTTAAACTGCTTAGAGCTAAATTTACTGTCTATATAAGGAAGATTTACGAGGGCTGTTCAATAAAGAATGATCATAATATTTTTACGGTCATAATTTCTCGCACTAAAATTCAATCTTATTATATTCTATTAGCTTAATGTGAAACAAACACGCCGTAGTAGTTTCATTGTTGGTACTCCTGGTTCCCGCATGTGAGAATCAGACGAGTTCAGACATGTTCAGTATCGCCTACCACTGCAATGGAAGTAACATGCAGTTAAAGTTGATGTCAGAGGAAGATCCGGAATTTCTTTCAAACGTAATCACTGCTGATGAAACTTGACTACATCATTTTTATCCTGAGAGCAAACAGCAAAGCTCAGTTTGGTAACCTCCTTCATCACCAAACCCCCCAGAAAGCAAAAGTGGTTGCTTCTGCTGGGAAAGTTATGGTCATCTCATTCTTTGATATTCATGGAATGGTTTATCAGCATGTTGTACCTGCACACACATCAGTAACTGGACAATAGTACAGGGATGTCCTGAAAACATTGCAAGTCCATATCAGGTGCAAAAGAGCACATTTGCATTTAGCAGACTGGATGATACACCACAATAATGCGCGGCCGCATACTGGCAATGTTGTTGCTGAATATTTTGCAAAAATCAACGTGAAGTACATCCGTCACCCTCCCTATAGTCCGGATTTGGCCCTATGAGATACTTTTCTGTTCCCTAACTTGAACAAACGCCATCGTGGTAGGCATTATCGATCATCAGAAGCAGTGGTGAAGGTTGCGGAGGCGATTTTGAAGGATCTCAAAAAATGTGCCAGCATATCTTTGAAGACTGGCAGAAACGCTGGGAAAAATGCATCGCATTCATGGGAGACTATTTTGAGAAGGGCCATCAAAATTATGAGGATGAGTAAGGGTACGTTGTCAAAAAAATTATGATCATTCTTTATTGAACAGCCCTCGTACATGTCCCTTTAAAATTACTAAGATACATTGCGGAAAATTAAATCATATCAATTGACTCTGCGTCATGTAATTTCAGAAGAAGTGTTAAAATATCTTAAGCTAGTAATTCTAACTGAAATAATGTTAAACAAGTCTTTCATTTGACGAAATTTTAGAATATATACAGCGTACTTAATCATACAAATGTAATTAAAGTTTCTGTTTAACTATATATATATATATAGCTTATTTAACCTTATAATGAGTAGATGATTCCTTGCTGTGAGCAGCGCAACTTACACAACAATTACCATTCACGACAGTATTTTGTCTAATTAAATTGCCGTTATACACGAATTAACAACTGGTGGCACAGGGAAACGCTTTAAAAGCACCATGATACACAATATAAAGCTGCAATCGCATCTAATTATTAATTTCTCTGCAGTATCATTTAGTAACTTCATTTAAAATCAGCTGATACAATTATAACTGTATCATATTGTGAATTCACTTTATCCGCTTCTTTGTTGAGTATCGTCATGAAATAGATTAGTAGACGTAGACCGTAAATTTGTCTTATGAAGATGTGGTTAACTATTTTTGTAATTTTATTCTGCTGTCCTAGGATTTTAATAGAATTTTAGTAACACCTTGAGAATCAGCGTACTAAACTAAGTAAATTATGTATATCCTGCCAATATGTAGTTCGAGGAGTAAAATAAAAGAGAATCGAAGTGCACTATTCTTTCTATGTTTCTTTCCTTCCTTCCCAAAATGCTCCACTTTACAATTAAATAAGAGAAAGCTATGAGATTATGAGCATACTAATGATCATTTACCGAAATAACGTCTATATTTATCTCTACCCCTTCGAAGCCTATACCTTTAAAAGCAATAAAGCGATATTTTGCTAATTATCTACAAGCTTCTCCTTTAAATATGCAGTGTTGCGTCTCGTTGGTTACTTATAATATTTTGCTTTACAGAAAATAGAATTTCAGTTTATCCATAAGATTAATGTGATTACCCAGGGATGTACTGCAATATTACGGATATTACTTTGTGGTTTATTATGCAATAATAGTAGAAGCATAGCGTAGCATATTTCTGTAAGCCTTCAAATGAAAAACATTTATTGATTTTAAAGGAGATGTAATCGTTAACACATTATTTTTACGTCAAATGCCAATATCATTAAAAAGCTTTCTGTTTATGGAGTAGACAAAGTCACTTCGGCAGGACTCAGCTGTAAAACTGTGTGACTGATTCTACCAATACTCCGTAGAAGTGCGCTAGTTAGTTCAAGCGAAACTGCTTCCACTAAAGGCGGAAACTGCATTTTGGGAGTAGAATTGGTACTGCTTCCTTGAAAGACTCCAGCTATGTAGTGGAAGATGTGGCAGTAGTTCTGGTACAATAAGGCTCTCGACCCTTCACTACTACTTTGATATATGTATTTCAACTCAATCCCTTGTTGTGTCAGCACCTGTAGTAAATAGATGTGTTCCACGGAATCGAAAGCTTTGCCATAGTCCAAGATATAGTCCGCTATATGGAGTTTGATGTTGAATTTTTGTGCTTTTTGCATGACATGGTTCACTGTTTAGACATAGTACTTATATGGTACTGAATCCCGATCAGCTTGTTATACAGGTTGGTTCTGTCAAGCACTTTCTTCAGATGTGTTGTTAATGAGTTAGTAAAATTGTTGTGCAAATTTGTTACCACGCTTAGGAGTACACAGTCTTTTATGTTGTCCCTGGGTCCTATTTTTGAAGCAAAATTATCATAATTGACTTGCTTCAATGGAATCTCTTCAGACTCTAGCGTTTTAATGAACAGAATGGTGATGGATATGACCAATTGATCACTGTCTAATTTCAGATATTCCTTCCGGATTACATCTTTGCAGAATATTTTCACGTTTCGCTTCATCTGTGGCTACTGGTACATCGCTAGATATAATTGCCTTTATCCTGCTCCGGTCTGGTACCCTTTGTTGCACAGGCCCTTAGTGTACTAATTCTGGAGTACAGTCTACTATAGAACTCCAGCGTTATTTATTATTTATTGTCTTGTGTATGTTCGCCCTGCTTATTTTTATTTTTACCGGTGTTTTTTCCGACAGATAAACTGTTATTCTTGATTGTTTTATATCCTTCTATGATGTTCCTGCACATGTATGTTTTTTGATCTTGGAGATATTGCAGGTTTCCCTCTTCGTAAGTTTCTTCATTTCGTGTCAATTAATTATACTGAGCCTTTAGTTGCTCTTTAAAATGGTTGGATTCTATCTCACAGATTGCGCTGAGGCACTGTAATAGCTCTGAGTAGAGTGTTGCAGTAATGCTGTACTTGTAGTCCTCGGATCTATTGAGATGTTAAAGTTTTGTTTGTAATAGCTCCTTGTACGGTCATAATTTTTCGCACTAAAACTTAATCTTATTATATTCTGTTAGCTTAATGTGAAACAAACACGCCATAGTAGTTTCATTGCTGGTACTCCTGGTTCCCGCCTGTGAGAACCAGGTAAGTTCAGACTTTTTCAGTAACGCCTACCGCTGTAATGGAGATAACACGCAGTTAAAGTTGATGTTAGAGGAAGATTCGGAGTTTCTTTCAAACGTAATCACTGCTGATGAAACTTCGCTACATCATTTTGATCCTGAGAGCAAACAGCAAAGCTCAGTGTGGAAAGCTCCTTCATCACCAAACCCCCAAAACGCAAAAGCAGTTGCTTCTGCTGGGAAAGCTATAGTCATCTCATTCTTTGATGTTCATGGAATGGTTTAGCAGCATGTTGTACCTGCACACACATCAGTAACTGGAAAATACTACAGGGATGTCGTGAAAATATTGCAAGTCCATATCAGGCGTAAAAATCCACATTTCCATGAAGCAGGCTGGATGCTGCACCACGATAATGCGCGGCTGCATATTGCCAATGTTGTTGCAGAATATCTTGCAAAACTCAACGTGAAGTGCATCCCTCACTCTCCCTATAATCCGGATTTAGACCCATGTGACTTTTTTCTGTTCCCTAACTTGAAGAAGCGCCTTCGTGGGAGGCATTATCCATCATCAAAGGCAGTGGTGAAGGCTGCGGAGGCGATTTTGAAGGATCTCTCAAAAATGGTTTCCAGCTTGTCTCTGAAGACTCTCAGAAACGCTGGGACAAGTGCATCGCATTCAGGAGAGACTATTTTTGAAGGACCATCAAAATTATGAGGATGAGTGAAGGTAACGTTATCAAAAAGAATTTGTGATCATTCTTTATTGAACAGCCCTCGTACTTTACTAGGATTCTTATTAACTATTGGAATCGAAAAGGATCGTGTAGATAACTAAAAGTAGTTTTATGTATTTTATTGTGATTACAATGTAGTATAAATACAAACTGAAATTTTATTTATGGACGCTCGTTACGTACTATAGTTCTCAGACTCTCATTCGATATTGGGCATGAAATATCACTTAATTTTGTTCACAGTCCTTTTAATCACGCTTGAGGTATTCTTGCTGCAAAAGAAAGTCATATAAATATTTTTACGTCCGAAAAATTAGATCGCCCTCACCGGGTTTGAGCCCGCGAACTTGGGAACCAGAAGATAGCATGGAGAAGACTCTAATGTAATAGATGTAAAAGGGCAGTTAAACACCGTTCCCAGTAATGTGGGGTTACATAAATATGCCACATTATATTAATCCGTCATATATAAGTATATATTCCCTACTAGATTTCAGGATCACCGCCAGAGTTTGGCGGTTCTATCCCTGTTTATTGCTTGTTTGTGGGTTAGATGTAGCGCCAACCGCTCACTGAGTTATGTTAGCTACTTTGACTACGTGGTGCGTTTGTTTAGTAAGCTTCCCCACCCTTATGGTATCCTTTATGTAATTTGCTTTGTCGTTCATGTTTCTTGTGTTCCATCTCAATCTTTTATGTGTTTCACTGCCGTTAATACCACTACTTTAATTCTTAATTCTGTAATCCTGGGTTTGTGGGCCTATTTATGGGTATTAGAAATTAATTGTTCTTTCACACTAGCCGTGTGTAGGACGCACTATGAAAGGGTAGAGCCAGACTGAAAACTTCAATGCCATACCCGGGATTTGAACCACGGATCTTCTGGTTTCCGTCCAGCCGCTCTAACGATTGAGCTACTATGGCCAACGTGCCAACATGACATTAAATTCACCAACTGACTCGTATTTTTACCGGTAAACCACTAAAAGTTCTCATAAACACATGAGACAACTAGCTTAATGGCGACTTACTATGCTGTAAGTACTTTAAGGCCCGGGCTTTATGGTTCTGACCACTATTAGGCACAATCATTGGAAATCAATTGTTCTTTCACACTAGTCGTGTGTAGGACGCACTATGAAAGAGTAGAGCCAGACTGAAAAATAGAACTTTGTGGGTAGCTGTATAAACACATATATTTATGCATTCATTTTAATTCCTATTCTCCTAGCTATGTATTTGGAGAACACCGTTTATACAGTGACGGTCTGGTTTTAAGTCAAGAAGTCAATCTTTAAATTCCATGGTTTGTATTTTGGTTTTGCAGGAATACGCCATAATAATGTAAAATGTTTTAATAATATTTTTCGTGTGATTATTGCGACTGTTTTTTTTTTTTTTTTTTTTTTTTTTTTTTAAGTTTACGTCCTCCAACGTTAAGTCATATCGAACGATGAATGAAATTGATGAAATGATTCTCAAATGAGTCCGGGGCCCATGGAGCTTAGAGCTACCTGACATTCGTCTTTAAGGATAAGGAAAACCCCTATCCAGGTAACTCACCCTGACCGAGATTCGAACTCGGGACCTCTTGAACGTGAGGCAGACACGCTACCATCTAGCTACCGAGGCGGGCGATGCGATAGCTCTTAGGTGACTTCTTTCCCTTCCTTAGTTATGACGTAAGGAAAGTGTAGATATGGTACACAGGGTAGAAGTGAAATAAAAGTACGGGTTGGAGGAAGCGATGGGTATGATAACAGAAAGACATTTTTTAAATTACGTATAAGTTTAATTATTAAATCGGGTGCAGGTACACCGTTTACGGCAACGCTGCAGAAGCCTGGAGGTGTCAACAAGCAGGAACGACAGCTTGTGTCGCTCTAGTAAACAGAGCCCTGAAGGGCAGCAAGCAGAGATGAGGGCTTGTGTCACTCGTTTAGCATGTAAACAAAACTGCCAACCTCTCGTTTTCTCTCTACCACGTATTTGAACATTTTCAGCAGCCGGAATTGTAGAAAAATAAATCGAAAGTTTGCTTAACACCCTTGGGCACACTCATACCATCAAAGTCGTGTTAAACTGAGCAAACTAAAAAGTTGTCTTGAATTCACATAACTTTCTCTATTCACCCTTCTACAAACTAGTTTCACAAGTGCTTGGTTTTCTGTCTACTTTGCATTAAACGAGACAAATGTTCATTACCTTTTCGTTGTAAATAATAAGAAAATTACAGTAGGTTAACGTGGCAGACTTTTCAAAAGCGGTTTTGTATATGATGACTACGAAATACCATGACTTTTTAATGACCACGAATAAAAACAAGCAGCAACTTACAATACTGGAAAACTAGAAGCATTTGAAAATTCAACTCAAATATAAAGAGTAATTAACGTTACAAATAAGTTTTATTTCACATAAGCTGTCTGTTTTAACATCTATATTTGTTTTTGTTGTGTAAGATTTTTTGCTATCTCTTAATTGTTTCTCAGTTAAGTAAAATTCATTCAGAGTGTAGAGTGCTTTTCGGACTATTTCCAGAAAACGCAAACACTTACACACATCTTATTTTCTATGAAAATAAACTGGTGATGTAAGTTGAATCAAACTCATTATACCTACTTTTAGCAAAATATTAAACAATAAAAAGTTTTACAAGTAAAAGCTAGTTTTGTGTTTTGTATCTTAGAAGATGTTGAATGTAAATAACAGGTATATTATTTAACTGAGTTTTCCTTTTTAAATTATGTTTTTACAGAGACCCACCAGCACCCACCCCCCACACTTACACACAAATATGGATGTTTTATAATAACTTTTTCTCCTTTCATTCAAGGAGTCTAAAACTGTGTATTTCCAGTGAAAACTCGGCACTCAAGTTTTAAACAAAACTACGGCGCGATAACCCTAAGAGCAGGGAAACACAGGTAGTCGGTGTGACGTCAGATCCGTCGGCTGTAACCACCAAATATGTCTCCGAACGAAAGGCACGTTACCATGTGACGTCACCGCGCTGATTTCTGCAGCCCTAGAGGAAGGAAATCGTTTGGTGTTTCGGAGTTCTGACAGCGTAGGAAAGATAGGAAACCTATCGGGTATTAATAATATGTACAACTTACATCTTGGATGTTGTAATATTAATGCTGACTGCTTTAATTGCACAATTGGTCACACTTTATAAACAATTACATTTTTGCTTTGTTCTATGAGAAAATATATAAAACTTCAACTCGTAGTTTATCTGAAGGTCAGACATGTTATAAAGTAAATAAAACATAAAGTAATTTTCTCTGCAATTACGTGAACATTTTCCGACACTTTCTGCTTCGTTTTTCTTTAACTAGTTTATCAATATCCGGATGTAAAATTGCGAAATTTGTAATCGAATGTTGCATATGACCCGATAAGGTACTTTGGGGGTTTGGCCTTAGCTAATTTCATAACAGAAAAAAAAATTCTTCGCACACATATCTCAAACCAAACATACACAATGTCAATGTAGCAATTGCATACAATCTCGGAAATCTGGTTTGGGCGATATTCTTGTAAACCTCAGCCAAGTCTTTCTTATGTATATATTTGTGCTTCAATAAATCGTCACATTGTAAATTCAACAGTTCCATGAAGTACGTGGCAGCTACATTGTTGTTATCGAGTGTGCTACACCTGACTGAACTCTCAGATTCTGTACTCACAGCGCTATTTATATAGGCAACTTGGTACTACACGGCTCTTGCCTGACGTCATACGCACTGCAGGCCTCGCTCCCGGCTATAACACGTCACAACTCTCGAAGCTATCTTCCTCTGCCTAAGAGGGTCAAGGCCTGCCAACCCAATAGCCTATGTGGCCTGCTGTGGTCAAACTCCTGGGGCTACTCCGACTGACTAATCTTAATCCTAATTGTTTTTTCCTGCATTTTCAAGTGATTTGCCACTTCAGCGTTTAATAGTAGTGGTAGTGCATTATTCGGAATGGATTTGTACGTCGACTAGAGTAGATCCTTTGTACCTATGCCCCAAGTGGGGCCTCCCCGGGAGGGAGGACGAGGTGAGAGGAGAAAGAACGTGGCCGTCCCCAAGGAGTCAATACGGTATAGAGGGCGAGGTCCCTACACTTTACTAGATAGAAACTCCCCAGCGTTGGCAGTCATCCCATCTGCCGCGGCTCCAGAACAATCACGAGGCCGGTTCGGCGAGCGGAGGCAGCCTCCCAGAGCAGGATACTCCAGGCAGTCTTGCACCACCGGCATCCCGCCTGTCGCGTTGCTCAATCGGCCCACTAGGCCGGCTCGGAGACCGAAGTCCATCCCACCGGAGGAGAAAGCGTTTTCCTCAGAGCATATCATCCTGCCATGCACCGCCGAGACTCCTGTCGACATTTATACACTGAAAGAGACCACCAGTTTAGAGATGATATGAAATGATAATGGAGATGAAATGGAGGAACAGCAAATTCGGGGGATGTAATTAACCTACCTAGCATTCGCCTAGCAACCCTGGAAAAGCCCCGAGAAAACCCATGGATGAGGTAGGTGGGCCACGGGAATTGAACCCGGGCCTCCCGAATACGGGCTACAGACGAAACCACCTGAGCCATCACGCTTGGTTTCAGCTTTTAATAAAATACTCCCCACTGGTATATATTGAGCCAAGATTGAAATATAAATTATATGCATCGGCAGGGCTGTTGCTTCGTTCCGACAAAGCAGGAATTCTAATGTTCCATGTCCATTGAATAAATGGAAAATAATTGTTTATTTTATATTTAAAAGCGTCTGGTAAATATAAAATATATTTTATTAGAACTGTTTTCATTGAATCGGAAGGTGGGCTACGTACAAAGAAGGCCCGTAGGTTTTTTGTTTTCTTTTTTTAACCAAGATTCTTTCTTGGGTCAAAATGAATATAATTATTAGTAATATCTTTGGTTGCTTGAGAGTTGCGTTGATGAAGTCCCTCCAGAGTCCCTATTTCGCCTTTGTAAACCTTAATTGTGACGCCATACAAAAAGTAAATATCCAGCGGAAAAGGTATATGCTTCAGAATTTTAGACAAATCACGATTTAAAAATCTATAACAAATGTGCAGAACGTCCAAAAATCTCCAATTATAGCAACCCTGACTATAACGGAGAAACTATACTGAAGCTTCTGGCTTTTCCCAACAGCACGTGGGCGTAAGTGAAAGTTTGTAATACGATTTCCAATGAAAGGCGCTATACTATAACCATGACGCTGTCTAGAAAATAAATAAATAAAACTCTGCAATACCATATCCCGGCACCTAACTTCTTAAGCCGGGGTATAAATATTCCAAACCTTTACATTTATTTAACATTTTATAATTTTACAAAAATAGTTCTACAGATAACATAAAAAACAAAAGTATAAAAATCAATATACGGTAGTAATAATAATACTACCTAAAAACAAAACTTATTTTTACCCACATTTTAAAACCTCTATGTTTTTTATATAAAACAAAACATGTTCATCTTCAAGAATATTTAACAAAATAAAACAAAACTACCTAAACTAATATTTTACTGGTATCCAGTAACAATTAACCTGAAAGCCGGTTATTTAAAAACAAACAAATTCTAAATCTACCTATCTAAAGCCGCCCGAATCCTGCGGCAACTTATGTACTGGTAACCAGCACAATCTCTAAATTTCTCCAATTTTAACTAATGCTTCAGTGTATTTTAATTTAACATAAGCATTCTAATATCAAAATGCTGCAAATAATAAATAACATATTATATAATTCAAATCAAAATTCTTATATATAATACATACCTTCCATACAACTCAAAATTCATACTAAACAGATACAAATCCTCAAAAACTCAAAAAATATTATAAAGAACCATTATCTTATCTATTAAAATATATAGCAGCATTGGTAAATATTAAACATCAAAACCCAAAATTTTACAAAAGGATAAATTTAAAAAAGTTACATATACAATAAAGACTCGCGTTAAAAAAGTCATTAACCTCTATCTCCCTATATACAATACATAAATATATATAAAATACTCAAAAAACAAAATATCACTAAATATTAAAATTTACAAAAATTTCAAAATTAATTAAGTGGTATAATTAAAACAACCAATCTCAACAAACAATTACTTTAAATTTCTTTCAAATATTTAACAACACAGTAATAATATAACGGCCTTTAAGTACTAATGAAACAACTAAAATTTAGATATGGATATTCACACAAACAAACAGATAACTTACAAAATCAGAATTAAATTTCAAAATCAATCACTTTCTTCCTCTTCAATACCCACAGTATTATTTTCACAAAATATTATTCCAATAGTTATCCACCATCACTTGCTCCCTTCTGGGAGCTCATTATTTTATCTCATTTTATACTTTGCACAAAAATGTCCAAAACTTAGCACTCATAAGACACGCACACTAATTACCACCCTAAGATCACCAAAAACTGCTCTCTTCTCTCCACACCAAATCACCAGACAAAATACAATAACTGCATCTTCCTACTCCACTCCACCCCTGGGCTGGTTGATCGGGACAGCTTCTCCCAATATGGAGCGGTTACCCCCGGAGCACTCAATAAATGGTGATAAGTGCACAGTGAAGAACATTTATGCTGGTCTTCGTCAAGCAGTTAGAATTACCCCGCAGGTACAGATAAAATACCCGCAGCTGCCCTGGCAGCGCATATGGAAATCTTTTGGCTTTCAGCAACTGAACACCACATGGTTAGCGGTGACATACGAAATTGTCAATGAAATTCTTCCAACGGCAGACAAACTGTAACGCCACAGAATGGCTAACTGCCCGAGATGCCCTATTTGCTCGGAAGCAGATTCACTTCCGCATCAAGTAACGGTATGTTCCGGAAAAGCTGGGATATGGAAGTGGGTGCTAGACAAATGTAATGGTTGGATACCTGCCGGATGGGATGCTTCACATGAAGATATATTACACTTGAATCTTCCTAAGGTGAACCGTTCATTACAATGTGCACTGCTCTGGCTGATAATGGGTACATTTGCATGTTTAACACACTGGACACGCCGGTTGATTGTTCTAAATCACGTCTCAGACGACTTTTACACGATGAGAGATGGACAAGAATCCAGCTTAAGAAAATAGCACCCTTCAAACCGTGGATACTGCAAGTATAAGAGATATGAGCAATATAATACCCCTTTCCGACATCATTCCCCTCCATGTAAGACAGTGAGCTAAAATAAAATAAAATAAAGATATAAATAGGTTCCCTCCCTTCCTCCCTCCCTTTCTCCCTCCTTTCCTCTCTCTCTCTCTTAAAATAAAAAAAATAATACTAATAAAAGCTCCGGGAGTCCTTAAAAAGAAAAAAACAGAGGAAATGCTTAAAAAAACGTAAAATGAGACAGTTGGTTCTGAAAAAAATGCTTGTATTTTAAAATAAAAATAAAAAGAAAAGAAAATAAAATATCAGCTCCACCATTTTGTAAGTTTCCTTACAAATCGCCTCCAACCTGGATAACAATTCCAACAAATTCTTCTCTGATTCTTCTTCTCTGGTTTATTCCTCTGCCATGTATGAATCTGCTTCTCTCCATCCTCTTATTTTCCAATAGATATAAAATAATATCTCATTTGACTGAGAAATAAAGCTTCATCTGCTTCTTATTCTTATTATATTATACGATTCATACATTATCAATAATTCTGGTCCGACTTTCTATCCTCTCCGATTTTCCAACTGCTTCTTCGGGTTGATTAAACGCTGTCTAGCAAAGTAGACTTCTGTTGTGTACATCTGTGTAGTAGCAAATCAGAATCTCACAGATGGTTACTATTACTTTGTGACAAACTATCTACTCCTGGATATGTAAATGGTATAATAATCATTCTCTTGTTCGTTCTAATAATCGTTCGTTCTCTTGTTTATGACGATGATTATTATCATCAAGCCCCACATAAATTCTAGTGGTATTATTAATATTCCAGTGCGACATCCCAACATATGAGCAAGCTCACGACTTCTACTAGAGTTAAACTTCTTGCTTGTTCATAATTTTTGTGAACCGTCTGCCTCGATTACGCACCCTGCCACCACATGTCCTATACCACTAACCCAGTGACACTTCATAGCGAATGTTTTTGTATTACGCTTATTTGTTCATAGGCTTGGGATGACCTCCAGGAACGGCCACTGCTATCGGTGATCTAGTTGCAGGTATCCAATCGGCACACATGACCACAAAACCTTTGACTTATTACACAATTGTAGAGAGCTGATACCTTTAATGGAACTTCGAATAAAGCGCAAAAATAGTTCAGTTTTAAGTGAACATATGCAAAAAGCATCGTGATATTAGACCTTTCGCTGCGTTTAGCGTACTGGTGAAATTTGCATAATTATTTCACTTCCAGACTGTATTTTGGGGTTTCTATTTTCCTTCTTATCTCTTATTATACCTATAGCTGACTTTCCCCTCTGAGTACAATTAATGGACCTCGCACTGAAGATAATGCTGCCTCTCTAAAGCAGAACTCAAGCATGTGATTGATCTTGCATCAATGTCCGCACTTTTGCCACATTACCTCACAGCAATCGATTCACAGAAATGAGCTGATCTGACTTGTTCTGAAGATATCCCCTTCTCCTTAAAGCTTAAGGGACATGAGGTTGAACATTCAGAAGTGTGTGCCACCAATAATTCTGCTGTTTCACTTGCTTAAAACATTTCCTCGTGAGATTAGGCTGACTAGGTTCCGCCACTTACAAAAACTTCATTTAATTCGCAGCAAGACGAAAACAGAACTCCCACACAAATACTGGCGACCCTGGTTTTGTTCATTTACAGCCATCTTCTTTTATGATGACGGAAAATCATTTTAGGGACAAGATGGCAAGGAACTTGATGTCAATGGTAAGAAAACTAGTACTTCAGAGTACCATTCGAGTTTATAAATGCAACCTGAATATCTCTAAAAGGGCTTTATTGTGAAACAATTATCCTAAATAATATCCTGCCCAACCATCTACCTCTATCAAAACGCATATGTAATTAAGTATAGTATACATTTCCAGAGTTCCAGAATTCCTCACGTTGGTAACCTGCCCTTATCTGTAAGCTACTCTAGCTGCCCCTTAGCTACAGGTGCCGTCTTTTTCAATAGCATCAATTGATATGGCAATATCTATTTCAAGGGAGAATCGTGAAATTCCTCAAGTGAGATTTTAATTTAGGTTTGTGATTTGAAATTTTTGAATTATAATTATAGCTGATTTACGCTTGGTGTTTTACAGGAGTACTGTTCCATCCAGAGGACTATCATTTGCAGTACATCGCCTTCAAGTATGCCCTTAACCGAATAAATTCAGACACAGAGATCCTGCCTGAACATGAACTAACACCCATTACCCTCAATGTCTCTCAAGATGATAGCTTCGCTTTAGGCAAGAAGGTCTGTAACATGGTAGAAACTAATGGTGTCGCTGCCATCTTCGGTCCCAGAGCTCCTGTTTCCCTGGGTATCGTGCAATCCATATGTGAGACGTTAGAGATCCCCAATCTGTCCACGGCAACAAGTCACGGCGGATATCCTGCAAGGTGTTTTGTCAACCTATACCCAAGCCAGGAGGAGATCTCCAAAGTAAGTACGAAAACATTGTTCTGCTTGTTATTGTTAATATGAATATTCCATAAGGATGTTTGTCAAGCTGTATCCAGACTAGGACAAGCTCTCTATGAGAAGCTCAATACCGGATGTACAATCTCGGCTATGAAATTGAATGTTTCAGTCTAATTCTAGCTGTTTAACTTTAGCCTAAACGCGGCATGTGTGGAAGAATAATTAATTAACTTTTGCGTAATAGCAGTTAAGTATACAGCCCCGAACTCAATATTTAGGATGCTGCAATTTGTCATAGATTGCTGTCTCAAAACGAATTTCAGAAAGGTTATTAGTTATCGGGAGAAATCCCAGTCTGTTGGGAAATTTAATGTTTTCAGGCAAATGGTCACGTTGCCTCAGTTGTTTAAAATAACGGTACAGGAAGCTAAGTATTCGTGGTTGGAGCCCCGCTTGTTTCATTGAGTTTTTCATTCTGGTAACACCTTTCCGCGGTTTACGTTAAGGATATTTAACTAGCTTCAATGCTATTTTTCTGCCTGATATTGTCAATTTGGGCTTTCATCTGTACCAAAGCCATATTTATCTAGTGCAAGCTACAATTTCATATTCTGTAACTGGTTGGGTTACGTAGATACGGAAATCTGGTTTGCAGAAATTTAGAACAACTTTTGCTACAGTAAAAAGACGTGAAATTGACAATCAGCTGTCTTCGAGGATGACTCGGTGTTTTGCTGCACGAAAACAAATGAAAGAAATCACTACGGTACACTACAATCGTCGACTGTCGCAATAACCAACAAACAACCTTGCAGGGTATTTATATTTCCCCAGCCATTGTTTCAAGAAAGCTGCAGAACTTCCGACGACTTTCGCGGCCACAGCAATGGACAGAATATTCCGGAGCCTTTCTCTGTCTCTTTCTCTCCTGGCCACGCGCCCGGCTCTGGCCCGTGGCAGCAGCACAACAATGCCACACGTTGACGATATTGTCTCGTTGGATATGCCATTAGGTTTGTCAGATTGTACCCAAGCCTGAAGGAACTCTTAAGGATATGAGCACCATTTTTGCTATGCTTGCCAATATTATGCCTTGATTTTACTTTAGTTATTAGTTTTGTGGTCGAATTTAGTTTACCAATTAAAAAGTAAAACTTGAAATTTTATTATGATCCACTTTCGGCACCTCTGAATCCAACACTCGACGACATTAGCGCTTGTGTAACAATTCATATTATCATTCCATATACATATTTTATTTTTGTAAAATTTATGTGCTAGTTTGTTTACACAGACATTTGGTGTGATAAGCCTTGTATTTATTCAGTTTTACTATGAATTTAATGTTGCTGTTCGATTAGTACAAATGTTTAGATCTTAGGATTATGCTTAGTCAAGAAGAAATGTAAGGCTGGATATAGAGAAGAAATTGGGTGAAAACGTAACTATCTTTTTTTGTGCGTCCATTGGCCTTCTTAAAAAAAATTACTTTAGAAGGCTTTAGTCACCGAATGACCATGAGCCAGGAATTCTGTTATTTCTAGGAGTATCCAGTTCATTCTCGTACGTTTCAAAGTAATGCCTGGCTGGCCCCGTAGCTCAGTCGGTAGAGCACCTGCCTGCCATGCTAGCGATACCAGGTTCGATTCCCGTCTGGGGGTGGGGATTTTTCTCAAACCAAGATGACTCTTCCCCGGAATCTGGAAGTATGAATGCGAGTATGAATGTGTGCGTGATCTAATGATAGAACCCAAAGTTTACGAGTTAACACCATCGATATGTTCCGAAGGAGAATGGCCGTCGATATGACCACTGCAGTTAAAGGCGGGGTATAAATCGAACAAAAAAGGTAATGCCTACTTGAGCATCCTTATACTCTTTACTTCCGTCTTCCGTATATAGTATTATCTAAAATTTATCATCCATTTATTAATTTGTACTATTTTACAACGGCTTTTCCGAAAATAGATTTCATAAATTAACACTTAGGAAATTTGTGCTACCAAGTAAGAAAACACATCGGCATACAAAGACAATGTATCCTGAATTCTCGTCAAGGAGAGAGAGATGGAGGGGAAGGGGCACTGATACAGAAGTTGAGTGCAAAAGGAGAGAGAAACCAATAAATCGGCCTGACTAGTCTATTCGTGCACACACCACTATGTAGAAATGAGTGTGTTGGAAAGATAAGAAGTAGAAATACGTGCTGTCATGCGTTATGAATGGGCGCGTGGGACTAAATATTCATCGACGCCTACACAGGGTCTAAGGCGTGAAGTCATGTTCATCACATGTTTCGGAACTGGTGTTTAATGTTCAATGAAGGAAGGTAGAATGTGATCTGGAGGTTGATCATGTTGCACGACTGCAACAAACATCAACACCGTATTGCGTGTTGCCGTGCTCAAGTACTCCCCATGATTCATGAATTGTTATCATGTTGGAAGTCTGCCATTGAACGCAAGATACCAAAGTCAAGGCGTTTTGTTCTTGACCGATAATGCAAAATCCCACTCGGTAAAACATTGCAAAATGCAGAAGCTGTAGCTTTCCTGGCGGCGTGAGTATTCCAAGTTTTCTCGGGTTTCAAATCAGTTGTAGACGTGGTGATGTACCGACGTTTCGGAAGCATACATTATCCCCGTCTTCAGGGTATGCTGAATTAGCATACCATTACCATTAGCATACTCTGATGTATGCTCACGAAACGTCGGTACATCACGTTTACACCTGGCTTGAAGCCCGAGAGAACTTGGAATATTGCAAAATGCATTTGACACCCACGTTGGGAGAAATTGAAACATCCGGCCTACAGTACCGATCTTACCCCATCGGATTTATGCTTCTGTCCTGCGTTGAAGTTAGCACTATCGATACTCTTTTCAAAAGCACTGAAGATGCCCCACATGCTATAAAGAACTGACAAAAATCGTTGGGCACCGATTGTTGCTAGAAGGCTTCGTCCAAATTGATTTCCCGATGTAATAGATGTATTAGTACAGTTACGTCCGAAAATAGCCACAGGTTCGTTAATTAGCATGCTAATATGTTTTGTATCTCACAAGGAACTATCACTGTACTGTCGCAGCAACAGGCATATAAGTTTCGGCATAAATATAAAATAGACGGCGGCTATTGTTTCACGGTAATAAAGAGTTTTCATAAGCAGCTAACGATAGCGCGGCTAGTTTTAAACAAATAGCCGGCAAATAAAGATAGCTGATGTAAAGGACTTGCCGGCCCAGATAGGGTTTCAGTGTTTGGAAGGTTCTGATGATATCTCGATTGACAGAGAAAAGTTGTTTTTCTTTATTGTTCCGGAAATATCCCGAATACAGGAATGAGTTATTTAAGGAAGTGCCGACTCGCCGTCAGTTAGTTGTAAACAGAGTGAGTAAGCAGAGAACAGCTGAGAGTGTTGATGTTGTAAACAGTGGAAGCTGAGTAAGCTGTTTGTTATTGTCAACGACCTTGGTAGACTGATTCTGTATGTTACGTAATGCTGCTGTAATCTATAAGTGTATTTCTACAGAAATAAAGAACATTTAGAATTTCGGCAAATTGGACTTTTAATTCTACGAACCCACAAAGCCCGCCTTGGTAGCGTAGAGGTAGCATGTCTGCCTCACGTTCAAAAGGTCCCGAGTTAGAATCTCGGTAAGGATGAGTTACCTGGATAAGGTTTTATCCGGGGTTTTCCCTTATCCTTCAAGACGAATGTTGGGTAACTCTAAGCTCCATGGACCCTGGACTCATTTGAGCATTTCACCCAATTCATTCACCGTGCGATATGACTTAATGTTGGAGGACGTAAAAAAAACTCAAAGTCGCAGTACTCAAACCGCTACGCATCTGAAAATTTGATGGTATAATGTCAGCTGTATATAAACCATGTGCACCAAAAATCTGCTGCAGAATAGAAACGCAACGCCCAAAAGTGAAGCCTGGAAAGTGCTGCATACGATCACTTGCAAGTTACTCTGTACTGAGTGTGGGGGACGGCACTCCTTAAGTAAGTCATGTGTAGGACGATAACAGTCAGGGGTAAACAATACCTCCCGTACAATGCTGTATTACTATGCCTATGTGTATAATGGATTCATTTTGAGTACTTTCACCTATACTCCGCACCCGATTATTGGCACACAGGCCCCCAAATAGTGCAGAAATGATGTCATCAAACTCTCAACCGCGTACACGTGTAAGCTTAGTAATAGTCAATTTTGTAACACTTTGTTACTTTATGAATTAAAATGACGGAATTTATTTTCGGAATGCCCCTCGTAGTTACTTAGCACCGTCTGATTTTGGATGTTTACGCTTCTGCTTTCAACAAACAAAAGCGGATCAGAAATAACATTGTTTTCTGGAAAGTTAATTAAGCATTCACTCGGAACAAATTCCCTGCAGTGTTAATGCTAAATACCGCTGCAATATCACTCCCGCATGCATTGAAGTGTATGCCTTTAATTTTGTTCACACGAGCGTGAAAACGGCTTTTACCGCGGCGAAGTTTGTGTATATTATTTTTCTGATGCACAATTATTCCCTTTTATACCTTTAGTGAGTGATATTTTAAAAGAATTATTACACTGATTATACTCATTGCACACTAACCTGGAATGCCGTTTACATAACATTCTCTACCTATTACTATTTTAGAAGCCCTTGTATTCATTATTGTGTTCGTATATAAATCAAATATTCCACCTACTTTACCTCAATCACGATAAATTATTGCTCAGATATGATTTCAAAATATAAATTTGGTTAACTATTTTAAGAGTTAATATTTGTTGTTAATAATGCGTAGAAAACTCAAGCAAAATTCTATGTTCAAAAATTCTTTATAGGTACCCCATTGCGTTTGAACCTCGGAAAACTTAAAAAATTTAGCAACAAATGTTATCGAAGCTACAAAGCTTCAAGAAATATTATGACTGAGATTGCATATTTAAATTAACTCCAAATTTTTTCAGAGAAATTATTTCTGCTTTTGGTTTCTAAGGAAGGGTTGACATTTTATGTCTGGTATTAGGCAATTCCATATATAAATTTTATTTCGAACACAAATAGTTTTATATAAGCATATAGGCATTAAAGCAATGCAAAATGTTTCATGTACCAATGATTTTTAAATGCCTTTGTCAGTATCTGGTTCAAGTATTGTCCGATATCAGTCCGAATTTTCATTTTAAGTTAGTTCACAGACACAAATGTACATTTTTATAAAAAGAGATTTAGAGGGGTGTCGATACTGCGACTTTGTAGGTTCGTGAAATTAAAATTCCAATTGCACAAACTCAAAATGTTTTTTATTTCCACCGAATCACAGTTGAAACACTTGCCGATTACATAGAATTGCGTAGCGCACACAATTACAATCCACCAGTTCGTCTGTCACAGGTCCACTCCTTACTCACAATTACTTACAACTCATCTGATGCACGTACGCAGTCTTTCCAGTCCGTTCGCTAGCACGGCTGCTCGCCAAGAACTGAGCTGACTCGTCCACTGCAGCCCTTATATAAGAAGATCGCTTTTTCTGGAAGCTTCGCGGCTCGGAACGTCATCCCGATGGTTCCAGACGTCAGGGGGAGGGGAAGAGACGGCTAGTGATGCTTTTCCAAACATCCCCTCAGTTAGCGCTACACAGATAAATGCTTCCCGTCTGGCCCCTACCTGCCAGCTGCTGGTTCTCTCAGGAATTCCGATGTTCGGGTGACAATACTGTTATTTCTGCTGATATCTCAATATATTATTTTGAGCTGGAATACACCCTTTACGGACCATGTTAGTGCATATGTTTCAAATTTCGTAAAAGCTTAATTTATAAATTCGGAATAAATCACGGAATCTGCTCACCCAGTGATGAAACATTGCGGTAATATGTAACTATGCATTTCACAAGACATGCATACGATGAAAAATGGACTCATTCATATCTTGTAGTACACAAAAATGCTGCACTGTACTGTAAGTTCTATATGAAGTTCTGTTTGTTTATTTTCCTGCAAGTTTATTAGCGACATAGTATTTATTTCTTCAATTTGATGAGAAATGTGCTATGCTTCAAGTTTCAAACCGTTCTTGTAAAACGTAACCTATAGGTCATAAATTAATTACGGAATTAATTGTATAAATAGTATAGTTATAAAATATAAAAATAGAAGGAGAAGGAGGAATTAAAGAAGAAGAGTTAAGATGAACGTTGCTGATTAACATAATCACTTTGTAATACTCGTAGAAAGATATATTAGGCAAATATGAATTGAAAAGCAAAATCTCAAGAAATAAAAGTTTTAAAAGGGAAATTATATTGAGATCCATATAAACCTGAACCATTTCAATGGACCAAGAATAAGACCGATGTGCAACTTTGGAAGAATATAATACACAATTGAGAGATTAAATTACACTATTTACACCTCAGAGAAAATGTTGGAAGTGTCCTCCACCAGCATCTATACATGTTTACACTCGTCTCACCATAATCTCTGGAGTTTTAAGGGCACTGGGAGGTCGATATGTTTAAAAAAATCCATTTTTTGTTTTTAATGTTAAAAATTATATGATTCTTCAGCTTTAAAATGATTATATATAACATAGGTTGTCAGCTGGTATTAAAGTCCTTTAATTCGTCAATTTAAACATGGCGGCGTAATGATACGCCCTTTCCTGAGAATGGTGCTTAATCTTTGATCGTGATTTCCCAAAACCTTGATTTTTCATACTTTAGGTGCATGTTCCTCAAAAACTATAAAAGATATTGACACAAAATTTAGAGTGGTTATCTGTCAGTATTCCTTTAACACATTCGCCTAACGATTATGTTCATGTGATTTATAAAATGGATGAAAACAAATATCCAGTCCTTGAAAATGTTATTCTTTTTTACTCAAAACTATAAACTATATATAAACTATATATAATGTTCATTTAGCCGATATTATAAAACTGTATCTTAGGTTATTTAGGATAAAACTTGGTGCAAGTAGCTTTAAATTCCTACAAGTAAAGTGGACCTGAAATATAAGGTGCAATATTTTTTTCAGGACACACGGTGTGATTTATGCCACTTTTCCATGGACCTATGTGAACGTAATTTAAATATTATACAGTAGTTTAATGCACACATCCTTATACAGTAATCGTACCGAATTTTAATTTCTGATAATGTTTAGTTTTCTATATATTCAAATTTTAATATGGGTAAAAATTAGCCTTGTCTGTGTAAAAATAACCTCCCAGTGCCCTTAAGGAGAGTATCGTCGCCAATGTTACTTAATCGGTTCGAATGGATTCCTCGAGAACATCAATTGTCTGTGGCCTATTCTTGTACAGTTTATTTTTTAGATACCCCTACAAGAAAAAATCCGTTGAGGTTACGTCAGGTGATCGGGGTGCGGAGGACATACCTTTTGAGATTATTCGATTATCAAAGAAACTGTACAAAATAGAGTCTACAAGAATAGGCCACTGACAATTGATGTTCTCAGCGATTTCACTCGAACCGAAATAAGTAACATTCAGAGAATATGATGAGACGAGTGCAAACATTATAGATGCTGGTGGAGGACATTTCCAACATTTTCTCTGAGATGTAAATAGTGTAATGTAATCTCCCAATTTTGTATTATGTTCTGTCAAAGTTGCACGTATGTCCTATTATTGGTTCAAAAGTTATGGCCTATTTATTTTTTTTAATTCTTTTTGTAATTTTACGTCCTCCAACGTTAAGTCATATCGGACGATGAATGGAATGGGTAAATGATGCTGAAATGATCCCAGGGTCCATAGAGCTTAGAGTAACCCGAAATTCGTCTTTCAGGATAAGGGAAAACCCCGGAAAAAACTTATACAGGTAACTCACCCTGACCGAGATTCGAACTCGGGACCTCTTGAACGTGAGGCAGACTCGCCACCACCACGCTACCGAGGCGGCCTAAAATGGTTCAGATTTATATGAATCACACTATAGATTTTTTAAAACATCATTGAAATAAGTATAATATTAATATGTATAAATTATAAGCAGTCGAAATTTAAAAGTAACGGAGGAAAACCAACGTTCGTGTTGTTAGAGGATGAGAAAACAGACAGGCTTCGAAACAGACACTATAGTGAACTTAAACACAGGGTACATCAATTGATCAAAATATAAATTGCTTAATACGATAATGTTGTAATCCTCAAAAATTTCTAGCTATTTTTAACTTTAGAGTCTGCAGTAGAAATTTTCCAATCTTATGTTTTCGTAATTTTAAGAACTTTATATTCTAGAGAAGTCATTGAAAAGGTCAATATTAAACTTTGCAAGTTTCAAACAATAGAATACATAAGACGCAGAAGAATATCAAGATGTACAGTATAGTGATTAATATTTTGTGTGGCCGAGATGATCCCTACTTCATGGATTAGAATTAAATGTAAGTAGTGCCAAGTGTCATCTATAGTGAGAACGCGGAATATTTCTAATCATTGGATATCCAAGTTTTAATACGTTTTAAGTGCATAGTTTGAGAAATCTATATAAAAGTAATCATGGTTAGAGAATGTCATATGAATGTATCACATTAAATTACTTTTCTCGTGTTCATGGTAAGAACATAGAAATTCAAAGTCATGACATAACAACACACTTGGGAGTATTGTTAGAGTTAAAGTTGCCCCATTTTAGTTTTTGAGTTATGTTCGTAAACACTTTCCTTATTCAATGCAGTTTATGGGTGCTCAAATATCTATTTTTTGAACTCAATACTGCACTTTTAGTGGAATTCAAAACTTCTTCTATTTGCTGTGCAATAGGTAGCTAGATTCTATTGCTGTTTTACTGATTCAGTGCTGCTTATTTTCCCAAATAGCAAAAATTAATTATGCCTTTCACACTTTCTATAAGGCTCTTGTAAGTGACCCAAAGCAGAGGGAGGCATTACAAAAGCATAAAATGAGTTTATAGATAGAGTCAACATGAAAAATTCAATGCCATGGCCGGGATTTGAACCACAGATCTCTTGGTTTCCGTCCAGTCGCTCTTAGCCCTTGAGCTACCATGGCCAACGTGCCGTCCTGACATTAAATTCTCCAGTTGACTCATATATTTCCCCGGTGGCCTACTAGGGGCTCTCGCTTCCGAGACACGCCATTTGTGGCGACTTACTATCGTAAGTACTTGAGTCCCAGGCTTCATCATTTATCTATCAAAAACCTTAGCCTATATACGGCTAGTTTGGAGAAATGATTAATTTCCTTCAATTAACTAAAATAATAAGAGTTAAATGATGAAGCCTGGGACTTAAATACTTACGATAGTAAGTCGCCACAAACGGTGTATCTCGGATGCGAGAGCCCCTAGTGGTCTACCGGGGAAATATATGCGTCAACTGGAGAATTTAATGTCAGAACGGCACGTTGGCCATGGTAGCTCAAGGGCTAAGAGAGACTGGACGGAAATCAGAAGATCCGTGGTTCAAATCCCGGATGGCATTGAATTTTTTATATTGACTCTATCTATCAAAACCCTAGCCTATATACGGCTAGTGTGGAGAAATGATTAATTTCCATCAATTAACTAAAATAAAATGAGTTATTTGAAGATTGTGAGTGGTGAGTGTTGTTACTCTATGAGCTTCGCTGGCGCCGCTCCCTGCCAGCTTGTGCTCTATCTTTGCCTTATCTCTTCCTACTGGGCATTTCAGGGATTAGCTCACAGGAAATCCCTGCCGGATCGCAGTGCGCGAGGTGTTCCCCTTCGTTCTTTCAATCTCATCACAATCTCGTTAGTTCTTTAGCCCTTTGCATGACTGCGAGAAGAAGCTGGTGTATTCTTTTATACTCATAACTTAATTTTACATATTGTGATTTATTTGTATATAGCTTCCACAAACTATTTTAAAAAAGAATCTTATACATCCCAATGAAAGTTTCGTCCAATAAATAAATGAAGAAATGAAGCTTATTTGTCACACGAGCTTAAAAAGCAAATCACACAAGGTGGAAAAATTGCATTGAGTTTTTATATATGGACGCTGTTCAATTGTTATGGTTCTCAGCTTTCTATTCTCTATCGTATTTAAAAGATCACTTAATTTCGCTCAGAAATCTCTTTATCAGATTTGGGGTTTATCTAATCTCTGTTTCATATAGCCTTTCCCCACTGACATGTATCACTCAGCGTGCAACTACCCTTCCCCTCACCCTAATTGGCTAATTCTTTCGCGCCATAGGCGGTGCCTTCGCGTCACATTTAAACCTGCAGTAAACGTCATAATAATTGCCGGCAAGATAAATAAAATCATACAAATAAGAATATGAAGGCATGCAAAAATACACGTTTATAATGAAACTGGGCAAGTTAAAACTGAATGAATGAGCAATGAAACTGAAACAAGCTTATAATGAAAGACCTTCCGGCTTTTCCACTGGGATTTTTTAAAACCAGCACACATACCTTGAAAAATGCTAGTCTTTCAGTCTTAAAAGTCGTGTAACGTCATACTTTACTTATCGTGTGTCCTTCATTCACCCAAGTCTCGTCGAAGTAGTATATTTTGCGATGTGTATCCCAGTACAGTCTGACTGTCCTTAAATAATGTCTTCGCCATACAGCAATATCGCCCCTGGAGTAGTAAGTTTTCCTGTTGTCTCAACTTCTCTGAGAGAAGAATCTTTTTTCACCGCTTTGTAAAGGTTTTCTCTTGCGATGCTTTAGCGAAAAACTGGCGGTAGACTCTGCAATTATACATATAAGTACACGCGCAATAAACGATCAATAAAATAATTTAGCTCTCGCATTTGACACAATACACCTTCGAATGGCGATATATGACCAATCCAGTTTAAAACAAGGTCAGTGACAAACGTCATATTAACAAATATGTCATCACTACCGCTAAATCACGTGCTATCGTGCGATGTGAAAGACGCGCTTGAGAGCAAAGGAACCTCCTCTTTACTTCGTATAAGAATTAACATACATTTCAAATAATTCAACTCCGTTGCGTAATATATTTAATTCAAAAAGTAACAAAAATATAAATTTGACATTTGACAATAGCAGCCAATGAGAGGTGATAAGGTCACGTGACCGTAAAGAGATACGGGGCAAGCTTATGTGAAACTAGGATAAAGTGCCGTAAATCCATCAACACGGGCCCACCAGATTTACTTCCCTTCCGAAAGTAACCATGCTAACAATGTTTACGCGAAAAATGTCCATCACGTGAACTTGGTACCCAGAGGCAAGCATTTTACTTGCAGACACGGAAGACAAAATTTATTATGTGGAGCAGTCAGTTAGTGTCACAAAGTAACTTACTTTACTGTGCTACGTTTTCAGTATCTTAGACTTTTACTTTGATTTGGTTATTCTCAATATCAGCACAAGAAGCAATGTTGATATTGCAATAGTCAACGAACTACTTCAGGCTGTCTGTCCAGCGAATCTGCAATCACCATCAGTTTGACGAAGTAGTCTGTGACCTTTAACCTGCACTTTTCTGATAAGCAAGCCTGATTGTCTTTCCTGGAAAGACAATGCCATTTGATATCTACAAAATAGATAAATCTCCTTGATATTAAGTAAATTGTAGTTAGGGAAACATCAAAGTATGAAAGGTTACATTTGCAAATGACTGGCACTGTTTTGGCTTTAAAAACAGAAGTATAAACAAAACATTCTGATTATATGTTACACAACAGCGGGGGAAAATTTCGGGCAATGTGACCTGTATAAATCTAATTCCCGCCCCCCCAACGGAGGAGATGAAGTTAAGGAACTACAGAGCAGAGCGGGGAATGTGGATTCCTACTAAATTAGAAGCTTAGTGAATTCCTATAACGCCGCGGTTAGCATCATTAAAATTATTTCAAAATTACAAGATATATATTTCTCCAATTAGTTGGATATTCGTTGGTGTGGTTGAAAATGCTATGTTGGTCAATCGCCAAAATTATAAAAGTAAAAAAAAAAAAAAAAGTTTTACTGATATTTTCTTCCTGAACGACACTTTGAAGCGGAAACCACAGGTTTCCGATAGAAGAAGGTAAGAAAGGGATGATAAAACTATATAAATTATTAATAGGCAATTGGGAATGAATAATATATGAAATAAAGTCAAAAAGAAATATTGTAATAGGAACAACGTGCAAATGAATTAAATATAAGGAAAAAGTTGCCTTAAGCTAGAACGGGCAGACGAGGCAGGATACGTAAGCAATAGGACAATAGAAGCCCAAAATTCCTTCGCCAGCACGGAGCCTCAGACAATAGCGAGGTTTAAGGAAAATAGGTACAGATGTATTATTTTATCTTGACAGGAATCCTGCGTGGTAGGGATGAGTAGCAACTGTGATGGGGATAGTGCACCTATCGCCACAATGCGTCACACCCGTAAGATTACGAGCCAGTAGTCATGATAATAACTGTCGGCCTTTCAATGTCGCTGCAGAGTCCCTGTAACGTATTTCTCTCCAGGTATATGGTCCAGTATGTGCTGTATTTATATAAGTTTCATCCATATAAACTATATAAACTTCACTTCGATATCTCCGAATATTTCGTGCCTTTTTGCATGTATGGTGCGATGCTTGATTAAAATTTGTCTGTCACGCTTAGTGTTTTTTTTTTTTTTTTTTTTTTTTCAAATAATCCTAGCTTCAAAATAACTCTTCTTAATGTTCAGACACTGCCTTGGAAGTCAGTAGAATTTTTAGCTTCATAAGCTGTTTCTTCAAAGTTGGTCTTTGTTTTTCTGTGTTTTAAACAGTACTCACAGTTCGCCTAGCTACTTCTGAATTAAAACATCCAAATTAGATTTTGTGCATGTTCTTAATCTTTGTTTGCTGGGCATAGAGAAGGACGTTGTTGCACTAGCACCAATGGCTTCTCGTTCCTTAATAACTCTCCTAAACTGCTTTCAGACACAACTGTTGCCTCAGATACCCTTCCCCAGATTTTTATAGCTGACCCAGACCATTGCTCCTTTTTTATTAATCTATGGATATTGGTTATTACTTCTCGTCTTTTTAAATGTAGCACTTTATTTCCTAATGTGCTGCTAGGATAGGCCATTTATAAATGCTCTCTTGGAACCAGGAGACAATCACATTTTGAAACAAGCTGTAGTGTTACCGAGTAGCTCTACACGTGTTTACTTGTACGTAACTAACCTGCCCTCCCCTCCAGTTGTAACCGTTCTGAAGTGGACTCGTCCAGATACCACTGCGCATCGCTCTGCACTTTTCAAGATAAAAAATTACATCTGTAGAGGCAGGATGCTGTACCGTTATGACGCCAAAGGGTCATACAACTTTAGGGGGTGGGTCCGTGACTGCTGCACAGTGGACGGTGAATGAAAATGACCAATAAGGTAAAATCGTAGAAATAAATTCCCTTAATAAACTGTAGCGTAAACCACGTGATAGGCGTGAAATAGAGAACAAATAGAAAACGGGTGGAGATAGACAGATAAATCTAGGAAGAAGCCGAGAGTAGGGCGAGGTGAGAAGCCTCACTCCGTTGGTTACAACGAAAGGAAGAAGACACGTTAGTTTAATATCTGATGGCGAGGTAATAGTGGAGTTAGATTTCAAACGTGGTGGGATTAAAAATTCTCAAACAGACAAAGCGACGCAACGAGAGTGACAGCAAGTGAGAACAGCCGAACAACCAGACAAGTAAGACCTGTGGGTATAAACAATCCACATGAAATTGAAGCAGTACTTTTCATTGGCTGGTGATAATTGCTGGACCCTGAGAGAGTACTCTTGCTCACCGACACGTAATCCTTAACCATCCTGCCATACCACACCAAAATGCCACACCAAGATAAAGATACCACACAAACTTTCATAATGTAGTAAAATCATGTGATTTGCTGACTTGAATATTCATGCATGGCTTCTGTATCATTGTCTCTTTCTTCAACGCTTTCTTTTTTCTAATCGAGATATTATTTGCTGCACTAGAAGTCCTACATAGCTCTCACAGTCTTCAAAACTTACAAAAATGTGAATATGGGGATGATGATGATACAAATTTGCATTTAAGTGCGTATGGAAAGTCTCACAGATATTGGTAGAGTGCAGGTAGAGTGAAGAAAAAGAGGACCACATATCTTGGGGTCAAGCATTATCTTTGCTGACATTCGTCTTTACAATATAGTCACAAAAATCGTTTAGAAGGAACAACTCCTAAATTTATCATAATATTAAGACCCGTATACTTTCACATTTCTTATCTCGCAAAGCTGCGGAGACTAATACTATGTAAGTATTAGTAATGAGACCATGCTGGTGTGAAATTGGTAAGAATGTGGGGTCAACACTAGAATGTTCCTTCTCAGACTGTGAGTGAGTCGGAGTGAGCAACTGACCACGTGTTACTACATAAACAGGTTTATCAAGTAACAGATTTATAGAAATGAACATAACTCCATTTCACAAAACATTTTACGTGCTACAAATGTTTAGGAATTCACAGCGCGTGGTAGTCTCTATCAATTTTAGCTTTGAAAACCTTTTCCATGCTAGAGGGATGAACAACTAATCAACCAGGCAGATCTCTAGTATCCACGGGGAGTAACTCTTTCTTTGAGCACGCACCCACACCATCTGTCCAATATCGCCATATACTTCTAAGAAGCGCTCCGAAAAATGGGAAAGAAACAGAAATGATGCAAAGGGAATTGTGATAGATAAGAAACCATAACAGCATCCACCTACCAGCTAGAGAAAACCAGAAAATCTCATTGTCAGATTTGGCGAACGACAGGAAACGAATCCAGGACCACCCGAATGCGAGCCTCACGCTCTACCGCGGGTTTATCTCCTTCGGTTAGATACAATTTACATACCATTTTCAAATAAGTTCTCTAATGGAAGTTGTTGCTATTCGAGCTTAGAGGTTAACTGAGGAATACAGGTGTAAAATTCTTCCGGTTTGGTCAATAAAAAAATGCATCAACTTTCCCTATTTTCAATTGCTAGTGCGCTTTCAAGTAGGCAGAAGATGAATATACATGAATGCATGGATATTCGAGAGTTGAAGTCAGCTGGCGTTATTCCAAGTAAATAAGAACTGTGTGACATGACAGCCGTAATGGGCCAGAACCGACCAACTCGACTGTGCTTCTCACGCCCACTTGCACACTGCACAGGTGGAGGATCATTCAGCCGATACGGGGACATAATATGGTCAGCAACATGTTTCCCCCAACCGGAATATTGACCGCTACTCAAATGCATCACCATACTGAAGGCCGCCGTTTCTACACGTGGCGCGAAAAACCCTCACCTGCATAGACGGACTCGAACCCAAGCGTACTCCATAGCGGTAACTGGACCACCACATTCCTATTCACTTTCCTGCGGATTATAATAGAGCGCTGGTGAAGAACCTAATAAAAGTTTTATTCTATCGGCTGGGCCCAACCAGGATATGAATTGGAGTCGGCAGGTCCTGAGAATAACTCCTTTTTTAACCGACAAATAATAAAATTTAAGAGACAAAACTGAATAATCAGAACTGTACATGGGATTTTTTAATTTAGATGCCGGAAAAAGAAGCGATAATAACATGTTTAAAATGTAGATCGCTATATTCTGGCCTTGAAATTTCATACATGAAATCGTGAATAAAATCTTCAGGGACCAGCACTGCGTTCGTTTCTTACCTTGTTTGTTAGAAGAATGAAGTTATGAGTAAGTTGGCGTAGAGTAAGTGACGAAACACAAATGAAGCACTTTTGAATTGCGTATATATGTAAGGTTAGCCAATTTTTATACGCAACACGGGTGCATAATAATAAAAATAACTTTAATGATTATAAATAGATCAATTATGTATCCACGTAATTATTCATTGTAATATTTTTCAAATAAGGGCTTCGGGGTGGCACAGTGGTTGCGTTCGTGATGAGGATCCAAGTTCGATTCCCGGCTCTGGGTTATCGATTTTAAGTCGGCCCTATCCGCGGCTTCACCACTGTTTAGCTCATGTAAAGTGTCCCCTATCCCAACGTGGTTCGGAGTCCACAGTATAAACTATATGTCCACTCGTCTCTCCCTTAGGGGGGGGGGGGAGATCCGTCCCCTTTAGCTGCCGTGGTGCGGGCGCTGCGGACCCTTAGCACTGGTGGTACCTCTGACGTTACTAGAGGAACCTCGGGCCGAACATTCGAGCCCTTACCTTTGGAAGTTGTTCGGATTGGGTTGGTCTCGAGGGGGCAGTGGTTCCCGATACTCGTGGGTGATCGGGTACGTCTCTGGACGGGGTTGAGGGAAGCTATTAATATTCCCGGGTACTAGCCAGCATAGCTAGTAGAAGGCGTGCTAGATCGCCAGGCGGCCCCACCGAGATACATATCGGTAGCCTTTGCCTTTTGGTGCTGGCGCGCGTAAGTGGCGTATGCACTTTCATCCCGTCTTGTGTCCTTGGACCAGATGGGGGGGGGGGACTTGTTAGTAACCCAGGTCTTGCCCAATGGAAAGCCCCGGGCGCCCTTTGGGACAGCTCGGATACTCCCTGGTTGAAAGAGTCCCGGGTCTTGGTCCTACGGGTCCAGGAATAATGGGAGTAGAACCTCTGGACTCAACTATCCACTCGCCTCACCGTCATCTTCGCTATCACCCTATCATTGAAGGTAATGGACCTGACCTCTGGGTCCCTCCACCTGAGAAATGGGTTCGATCATCACGTCGTGGGGCAAGGTTACCCCGAAGGCGGTTGTTCTCATATGGGGAGTGTTGGTATACATACATAAATATATATATACACATACATATTTTTCAAATAACGAAAATGAGTGTAAACAACCCTATCTTCTGCAGCAATTTTCATAACGGATAACAATAATGTGAAAACCAACCACGATAAATTACTTACTATACCGTTGTTATTAAATGACTATTGCAACTATAGGAAGTGCACGGTAATATACCCAATTTTCCAATGCGATCTACCTATACAATGGTAAAGTGGTGATTCACTCAACTGGCAAAGGCGTAATGCCAGATATATTATCAGCAATGTTCCGTCACTGAAAGATGTCTCACTGTCATTGTCGTTATTATCGTTTACAAATCAACCTCAACCTTCTTGTTTTGGTAATCCATTTATTTTCCCAATAATTATAAATTCTTTTAAACTCCTATTTGCAAAAAACTGACATTAACGAAAAGATTTTTTATTAAATATTTTCTGCTATTATGGGCAGTTTAAAGTATTTTGTAATATAATTTAGTTTCTAAAGCGTGATGAATCTCTTCAAATAGACCACTGCCGTAGTATAAACCAGATTTAAATGCCACACAATGTTAAACTATACAAAATTATGTATATATAATTTTATATACTATTATTGCGATCACTAATGAAACACGATCTCATGTTAGCTTTAATGAGGAATCTGAATGAATATATAATTAAAAATAGCGATATATTCATAGTTTTGGTTTACATAACATATAAAATAAATCCCGCCTCCGATATAGTTACTGAAAATCAATCCACGGAAATGAGAGATAAACAACAGTTCTACTGACTTTGATTAATGAATGTACCTTAAGGATTAAAGTGCTGTAAGTACAATGGCAGACAATTCATCAGCAGTATCTACTGACAAATCACAAAGGGATTTTTGATTCCATCTGCTTCCTCCTTTTCACAGTATTCAATCACGTAGTACATGATTTCTCGCATGATTTATCAGACTGATAAATTCAATGCCATAGACGAGATTTGAACCACGGATCTTCTGGTCTGCGTCCAGCCGCTCTAACCATTGAGCTACTATGGCCAACGTGCTGATATGACATTAAATCCTCCAACTGACTCGTATTTTCCCGGCAAACTACTTAGGAGTTCTCATAAACACATGAAACAACTATCTTAATGCCGACTTACAACATGTAAGTACTTTAAGGCCCGGGCTTTATAGTTAACCACTATTAGGTCAATTTGGTCAGTCTGACTCTACGTTTCCACAATTTAGCCTACACACGACCAGTGTGAAAGAACAGTCAATTTCCATTAATTGACCTAATAGTGGTTAACTATAAAGTCCGGGCCTTAAAGTACTTACATGTTGTAAGTCGCCAATAAGATAATTGTCTCATGTGTCTATGAGAACTACTAAGTGGTTTACCGGGAAAATAAGAGTCAGTTGGAGGATTTAATGTCATATCGGCAGGTTGGCCATAGTAGCTCAATGGTTAGAGTGGCTGGACAGAGACCAGAAGATCCGTGGTTCAAATCCCGGCTATGGCATTGAATTTTTCAGTCTGACTCTACGTTTCCACACCTAAGCCTACACACGCCCAGTGTGAAAGAACAATTAATTTCCATGTTATTTTTTTAATATACGTCCTCCAACGTTAAGTCATATCGGACGGTGAATGAATTGGGTGAGATGATGCTCAAATGAGTCCAGGGTCCATGGAGCTTAGAGTTACCCGACATTCGTCTTGAAGGATAAGGGAAAATCCCGGAAAAAAACCTTATCCCGGTAGCTCACCCTGACCGAAATTCAAACTCGGGAGCTCTTGAACGTGAGGCAGACATGCTACCACCACGCTATCGAGGCGGGCTTAATTTCCATGATTTCTCGCGTCTACCAATGTGTGGCACGTTGCTGTGATTGCATCTGAAGAGAGTGTTCATATACTGGACTCGCCGTGTATGTACGATAAGCTCACGTAAACATCTCTGTGTTTCGTATATTTTCCAATAAGCCTCCTCGTTTTGTCATGTAGTATGAATATATATATTTTGATCTCACCGGAGATACATATTCTTCAAAATAAAAATCCTTTAAATCTTTCTTTAAAAAAGTCTGTATTTTGTCAAATTTATTACTCAAACATTTAGATATCGTTAGTCTAATCTCGCTGTGTCAAATGCATTTTTTTGTTAAGTTAGCCATTTTCTAGATATTCACTTTTCATTTTAAATTATGTTTACAAATCCGAAGACATTACCCATTTTTTGTGTCATTATTTCTTTTGGTCATGCAAAACAGAGAGAAGGTAATTTCAAAGCCCACACATAGCGACCAGCACTTGAAAGATTTTTCTATCGTTTAAGCCTACTGTACTCCCATATAGTACTGCATATAGAAGGAAATGTGCAATAAAACCATTTCTGCATAAGCTTTTCTGGACTGGTACGAAGTAGATGAAATAATAAACCAGGAATTCGAATTGGAACGTAACATATAAGATTTTATTATCTTTGTACCTTCCCTCATCTACAAGTCTGAAGAATCACTTGGAAGCTTAATTTTGCATAGAGCTTGTTAAGATGGGAAATAAAGGCAGTTTTTATCGGAAAGGTGAAAAGAATGTCGTTTTTGTACCGTGTTTTTCATAAATATTATGCAATGAAGCTATGCTTATTAGCAGATATTAAATATTTAAAGTTTCATTCTTCCACTTCACTAATTTGAGCATTTTCTGGTAGATAAAATGCAGAGAGACCGGGTGTTTCTGTTTTGATTGCAGGCAAAACAGTGCTGAAGGTATTGTGACTTCGTGGGTTCGTGAAATTAAAGGTCCAATTGCACAAACTCGAAATGTTATTTATTTCCACCGAATTACAGCTGGAAGACTTGCCGATTACACAGAATTACGTAGCGCACAAAATTACAATCCACCAGTTCGTCAGTCACAGGTCCAATCCACACTCACTATTACGTACAGCTCTCTCTAGAGCTGGCTAAAAACTCCTCTTATACAAGTACGCAGTCTTCCAGTCCGTTCGCTAGCACGGCGCTCCTCACGGCTGCTCGCCAAGAACTGAGCTGACTCGTCCACTGCAGCCCCTATATAAGAAGATCGCTGTTTATGGAAGCTTCGCGGCTCGGCACGTCACCCCGATGGTTCCAGACGTCAGGGGGAGGGGAAGAGACGGCTAGTGATGCTTTTCCAACCATCTCCTCAGTTAGCGCTACACAGATAAATGGGTAGGCGTGGTTGAATGCTTCCCGTCTGCTCCCTACCTGCCAGAAGCTGGTTCTCTCGGGAATTCCGATGTTCGGGTAACAGTATTGACATAAAAAATCCTACGTGTTACATTTACGGTATTTTATTATAATTTGTTATTATAGATACTGTGACTTATTGAATTCGTAGAATTTAAAGTCCAATTTGCAGAAAATAAAAATCGTTCTTTATTTGCGTAGGAATACACTGTTCAATTCTCACATAACAACATTACGTCACATACACACAGTCTACAACGTTCTGATCAGCTGTCAACACTCGTGTTACACAACTACCCCTGTTTCAACTCGTCACTTCCTTAAATACCTCATTCGTAATTCGAGAGATTTCCAGAACCATAAAGAACTCGAAATAATCCAGATGGTACCAGAAATTTCCATTTATCGTAGTTTGTTTCGGTAAGCCTTTTATCTCAGCTATCTTTGTTGCCAGCTATTTGTTTACACTAGCCGCGCTATCATTAACTGCTTATGCAAGCTCTTTATTACCGTGAAACAATATCCGCCGTCTGTTTTCTAGATGTGCCGAAAGTTATTACAGTTTTTGAGAAAAACTGTTATTTTAAATGTTCTGACAAGCAATTAACTAGTTTTCAAACTATAGATCATTAAATTCCGTGGTGTTTAGTCATCGTTCAGCGAGGTATATGATCCTTCGGTGGTATCAGTCACTGGTTTTTGATGCGAAGAATACGATGACACTCTTTCGCTGCTTGAAATTCGTCAAATTTTCTTCCACGTAGAAAATGGGCCATGGATAGAAAAAGATTGTAATCTGATGGTGCAAGATCAGGGCTGTATACTGGGTGTGGTAGCAGTTCCATTCATCCGAATTTCTGAATTTCTTCCATGGTTGTTCGTGCTGTATGGGGTGTTGCATTATCCTGTGAAATAGAACGATATTTCGCTTAACTGAAGCTGGGTATCTCCATCTCAAAATTTTATGAACTCATTCCAGTTGTCGAGAGTAAAACTCTTCATTAATTGCCTGCCAGTTTGGAACAAACTCC
>JAUKNK010000155.1:1077500-1214236 GCA_030765055.1 Mantis religiosa
CAATGGACGTTTTTCTACTTTTCTTTTAAGGAATCAGTAGTTCCACAACATGTACATGTAATTCTGATGAATTCTGAATATCGTACTGAATTTTTGCTGCAACGCAATACTTTCCTTTCTCTGAAGTATTATATTCATATGACTCTCTGTGCTAAGTCTTCAAAAATTATTCTTACAAACGCTTATTCTTCTACCTCTGGTATTTTGTATTGTGACTTTGTGAGTTCGTAGAATTAAAAGTCCAATTTGCAGAAATTAAAATCGTTCTTTATTTCCGTAGAAATACACTGTTCAATTCTCACACAACAACATAACGTCTATACACCACACAATCTACCAAGGTCGCTGACCAAAACGACGTTCTGATTACACCTGTTTACATCAGCTCAGCTGTTTACTGCTTACGACTGCCTCTCGGCAAGTCGTCGCCTTCTTAAATACCTCATTGGTAAATTCGAGACTGTTCCAGAACAGTAAAGAAACCGAATATTCTATCACCTTCCAGAAGCGTAGCTTAATCTATGCCGGCAAGTCCTTTATCTCAGCTATCTTTATTTCCCGGCTCTTTGTGTACACAAGCCGCGCTATCGTAGATAACGGCTTCGTAACACTATTAATCGAGGTAAACTTTTGTGCAAATGGCTTTGTTTGCTATTTTGTTGTAAATATAATACAAACAGGGCAATTCACCAAGCTTAAGCGATAGTCAAACCTTTTAGTAGTTGGTCGGTCTGTGCTGATTTTTGACATTTTGTTTCCTTTGCATGACGAAAAGAAGAAAACAAAGGAAGAAATAAGTACCAATTACGGAGAAGTCGTCCAGACTAAGAACTCTTCTGAGGTTATTTCCAAAGCATTCAACGTACACAGTTCACTATTAATTAAAAGCTATTAAAAGAATGGTAAATTAAAATCGTTGGAAGGATTTGTAAGAAAATAAATGTTTTTAAAAAGCTTCCATGAAATCTTCGCGATGAATCCTTCAAAGACATTAAAGTTAAATGTCAATTGCACTATTTAACTGAGTTGGTTTGCTTTAGATTCAGGGAGTATCGAATTTTTCATATATTTCTGGTGATATCTCGGCATTAAACTTTTGGTTGGAACACAATACTCGTACTTCCTCTACCTACTGTAAGGGTAAGTAAAATAACAGCTTAATCTATAAAGGTATTATTCTGTAAAGGTACCCCATGAAAGGCCTTAGACGACTTATGTTGTGATGACGGGTAGTTACGGCACCCATCTACGAGTATATAGATATCGGCAGCCGCCTTCACCCCTCCCCCAGGAATTACCGTGGTACTCATTACTCTTAGAGGCTGAGTGAATCCCAGAACCACAAGGTTTATACCAGGGAATAAATTCCAAAGGTACCATAGGGAATCAAACCCACGACCTCCTGGCTTGCAGTCTGGTGCCGTAACCACTAGGCTACCGTGCGCCCCATAGCTTAATCTATACTTAAATCAAAATCTACCTAACCATACACACAATAATCTAACTAAAATTTATATATTGTTCATAATTAAGGGTACACAAATATAATGTCA
This sequence comes from Mantis religiosa, assembly GCA_030765055.1. Taxonomy (NCBI): domain Eukaryota; kingdom Metazoa; phylum Arthropoda; class Insecta; order Mantodea; family Mantidae; genus Mantis; species Mantis religiosa. The sequence continues at coordinate 1,079,054 of JAUKNK010000155.1, forward strand.
CGGCAACAGGCATAAAAGTTTCGACACAAATAAGAAAACAGTCGGTGGATAAAGTTTCATGGTAATAATGAGCCTTGCTAGGCAGTTAATGATAGCGCGGCTGGCAAGCAAAGATAACTGAGGTAAAGGACTTGCTGGCGTAAATTAAGTTACGCTTCTGGAATGTGATAGAATATTTAGTTTCTTTATTATTCTGGAAATTTCTGGACTGATAGAGATTGTTCGGGTTCTGGTTTATTTTAGAACAATCTAGAATTACGAATTAGGTATTTAAGGATGTGACGGCTCGCAAAGTGAGTAGTTGTAGTTGTAGACAGAGTGAGTAAGCAGAGGGAACAGCTGATAGTGTTGCTGTAAAGACAGTTGTGTAACAAGAGTGTTGTAACGAGGGCTAATGTAATCAGCTGTCATTGTTTGATTTTTGTCATCGACCTTGGAAGATTGTGTTGTATTGGTGAAGTAATGTTGTTACATGAGAATTGAACTGTGTATTTCGACGGAAATAAAGAACATTTAGAATTTCATATAGAATATTTAAAATTAATAATCTGTAAAATACCTTTTACAATAAATTATAATATGTATAAAATATCTTGTAATGTTCACATTGTCAGATGTTTTTTATCTAGTTTAGTTTAGTTTAGTGGATTTCAATTCCGTAGGCAGTGACAGACGTAGTCCGTGGCTTCCTGCACTGGCGCTCTTTCACAATCCTGTACGAGGATGATGATGGCCTATTTCGGCTTCAAGAGCTGCTGAAGTCGCATGGACCAGATGCCGATCCCATCATTGTACGGCAGTTTCTTCCTGGAGAGGATCAACGGTAGGCTTATTTGCTCACGTACTTCTTTAAGAAGAGTGTGAAGTGTGAATTGGTTAGCATGATTTTTCCTATTTTTGAGAAAATAAATATTGTTCCTTTCCGATTGGCTGTCCAGTTTTTTAAACAGTACTTGTATAAATGGATATTCTATTTTTACTTTCTCTATCGCTTAATTATAGTAAGTAGAGGACAATTCAATGCTCATTCTATAGCTATAAAGACAGTAACATCATAATGCCATTAAAGATTAATTGTTATTTTATTATTAAATTTTGGGTCCATATCCGTGTCTGCCTCTCTGTGTGCTTCTGTATGCGTGTGTGTGTGTGTGTGTGTGTGTGTGTGTGTGTGTGTGGGAATGTGTGTGTGAGAGAGAGAGAGAGAGAGAGAGAGAGAGAGAGAGAGAGAGAGAGAGAGAGAGAGAGGGAGGGAGACAGATAGAACAGCGTATCTGAAAATTGGACTGAAATTCAATACCTTCGAAGGATGCGACCCGAAAGGTTTTCATCAACATCCTGCATCTACCAAAAAAAAATGTTATTTTTTCTTTTATTGTATAACTGATAAACCGTGGGTACACAAGCACACATACCTACACACATATATATGTACTTCTTTCTAACAGTGCTTTATTGGATTCAGGTAGTCTGGAAAACAGACTTCTCGTGAATTCTCGACATAGAATATTTTTATGGAATGCAATATTTCCTCTACTTGTTATACCTACGCGGAAAGAGAGATCAAATTTAATTTCATCTCTCGGATCAGGAACGACATTATTATTTCAGAAATAGAGATATGTTGTGAATGCTGAGTTTAATAAAATGGTTATTTGCCGGAAAATTGATTGTTGAGAGGATATATTCTCAAGATATTCCTTGAAAACCCGGAAGAACTAAGAAGTTTCTGTAACATAACTCGAAAGTCGTCTAGTTGGTGTCACGTGATTAAGTGTAAATAAGATGGTCGCAAGTTAAATTTGCCACTTATTCATTTGCATTTAAAAATTGTCAAATGTTTGTTATTTTCTTAAAATAGCTGTAACGGTTTCAATTTAACTACAGTTGGTTTAAGCTGTTTACATTATTAATAAAGTTGTATGTTGACTTTTATGCGAATAGCTTGAGAAGCTCTCTTCATTCGAAATTAATCGTTCGATAATTTATCTCGTAAAAGAGATGGAGAAAATCTTACTATACCAAAACAATGCAGATCCCTTTAATACAAAATGTTAATATAAATAAATTCATGCTTCAGTCCTTTTTTTTTTTTTTTTTTTATTAGTTTGAACTTTTCAAGACTATCAGTCTTTGAAGTGCTGTCTCCAATCTTTGTTTCTGAGATGTCATGGACGAAGTGAAACCAGCCTATAGCGATCCAATTTTCAAAGCCCTACCTGCCTCTTGTGTCCTCCTTGTAACTACTGTGTTGTGTAGTAAAACTAATTGTGCAAGCAATTATCTCACTGATTAACATGAAATAGATAGATAAGTGGGTGTTTCCAAGAATAGTTTCTGAAAGACATGTAAAAATAAATGTTAGTTGTCAAAGAAAGTATTTTGAATACAGTATATTAAATGTTCCTATCCTTACTTATTGTGCTATTTCTTGAAACCACTGAACAGCTCTATTCTGCCTTACCTGGTGTCCCTTCTTAGCTTAGCTGTGTTTAAGAAGAACCGACATATTCGAGGCTTTCAGTGGACATGTATTAATATATTTATCCTACACGTTTACCCGCATAATTATTACTAAAAAACTGAGAATTTTTAGAAAAGCTTTGACTACGCTGCCTGTGTAGTAAAATTGATATTTTCTCTGTTAAGTAGCTGAAATATTCTTTTTAGGATTAGAATTACTACGGAGGGGATTTGGCAGTGCGACCAGACTTGATCTATTGTACCTGTGTCCCACGAGGGACAACCCCGGGAAGTAGGATGAGGCGACAAGAGACAGAGGGGGGCTGGCCCAAGGAGCCACGACAGTGCAGAGGGCAGCATTCCTATATTTCACTTAGATGGAAACCTGCCTCGGTAGGCCATGACAGCAGACATTCCCCCTACTGTAGTTAGTAAGTTGTAACCGCAGTATCAGACAGCGATTAGGAGGCGGTGAATTAATCGAAGTCAAATAATTAAAAAAAGATAAATTAATAGAAATGCTTTGCTAAACTAATATAAAAATCTTGTTATAATAATATGAAATTAGAATGATTAAAATAGCAGTTGACTTATAGATTAAGAAAGGAAGAATATAATTGAATATAACATATATACTAGCATCCGGGCAAGAAAGAGAAAATATTCTTGTAAAAATCTGTACACGTCACAGAGACAGGAAAGAAAAACCGTTACCTTCTTTGTGTTAGAAAAAGTTCAATGTCTGAAGACTATTGTATTCTTTCAGCTAGGAATGTTTTGGGACAAAGGAATTTCCAAATGCAGTTGAACATGAACGCTAAAGAGATTTACTTCGCTGATTTGGTAACGATGTATACCGTTACAAACAACTCAGGGTAGGCGTTCCCCAACTCAGGGTGGGCGGAACGTCAGTGAGTCATATGAGTTTTGCAAACCAATGCGAAAATTCGGAATAAAATGAGAAACCAATAATAATGTAAAATTTGAGAAGGGTGATCTAGTTTAGTCACGTGATAAAGTTAGAGAGGGGGTTAAAATAAGATTCGAACTGAATGGTGAAGTAAGAAAAACCTTACTTACAAGTTGATACTACGACGGGAAGAACGTGCTCATGTGCATTGAGAAGAGAAGCGAAGATTTCGAAGTCTGAAAGGTGGTCACCGGTCCAAGTCGATAAGCCAACATAGATTCAAGAATTAAATCAAATAATTCTACCACAAACCAAGTATTATTAATACGACTGAGTAGTGAACGACAACCACAAAAAATCCATTTCCTACAACTATTCACCTGAGGACAAGAGAACTCATAGCTCCAATTAAGCTCCAATTAGAACCCAATTAATTTAACTATGGTGTGCGGGTTTGCCGCAAAGTGGTCCCAGCAGCCGGTTCGGAGACCGGCAACCGACCTACCGGAGGAGGAAGTGGTTCACTCAGAGCATATCATTCTGTCATGCACCGCCGAGACTCCCGTCGACACTTCCACCTTGAAAGAGACCACCAGATGGGAGATGATATGAAATGATAATGGAGATGAAATGAATGCAATTAACCTACACAGCATTTGCCTGGTGACCTGGAAAACCCCCCGAAAAAAACCCATGGGTCAGGTACGTCGGCTACGGTAATCGAACCCGGACCTCCGGAATGCGGGCCACAGACGAAACCACCAGAGTCATCCTGCTGGGAAATATTCTTTTTAACTAAACTAAAACAGTTGGTGTGTTTTGCAGGCAGTTGCTGAAGGAAGTTCAGGCAAGTAATGCAGTACATGTCCTCCTAGACTGCTCTACTGACCGCGTCATCAACGTCCTACAGCAAGCCAAAGAACTGGGAATGATGGGCGACTATCAAAGCTACTTCATTACCTCACTGGTAAGTAAGCAGCATCTCTGTACGAAACACGTTGATAGCGTTACGTGAACAACCAATGAAATATAAGAACACCTCATTACATTAACATCTACAAGCTGGTTAACATTAAGTAGTAGGTGTATGCATGTCCATTCAGAATATATTTTAGGTACAAATTATGTGGCATTAGGTTAAATAAAGCAGGCTTGTTCATGTATGATGTATCTCACATGTACGTGAAAAATCATCCAAAACACTTCCCATTGCTTTACACTTCAAATTTCATAAGAAAAACTGGCAAATAAATGTTTGTTCTTGCCCGCCGGTTGCAGTAGAGACCAGAATAAAACGAAAGAAAGGGAGGAGGAGCGTATTGCAGCAATATCTTGTAGAAAATCTTGGAAATCCCATAATGCACCGTTAATGCGGAGATTTTACGTGAAATGTGTAGTGTTTGACGCCCGTTTTTACTACATATGGCACCGCAGGCGGTGACACTGATGAAACATGAGATGAAGATGGAGCAGCGGTGGAATGACATGTCGGGGAAAACCGGATATCATGGAAAAAACTCATTACAGCGCCCACTACAAATCTCACTTTGCCGTCGCCTGGGATCGAACCTGGGTGAGAGCCAAGCGGTCTAACCACTTAGCCACGGCGCGGCCTGATTTTGCCTGAGATTAGGAGATTGATTTTGATGTATTTCAAACTCAAATCCTAAGACAGATGTTTTGAAATTATGTCTGAGGATTTAAGCTGATAATTTGGCAAAAAATATTTGGCCGAGATGAATAAAGGAGCAATTGATGAAGATTAAGTAAGGAAATGTTTGGTTTGAAACTGATTATCCTTTTAGGTGGTATTGGAAAGAAATTAGAACAATTTGGGAGAATGTATAAGAGCACATTTTATTTTCCCAAATGAGAAAAGAGAAATATCTACAGTTTTATAACAAAGTTAAGGAAACAAAGCATAGAAAAATAATTGTATATTAAATATATAACAAATGAGCGATTAGGTATAGCTTGGTTTAGATTAGGGATTTGTAAATTGAAAGAGTTGAGTTGTGAAACTGTATAAGGGCTATGGCCCATTTGTGGGTAAGAAGAAAATTCATCATATTGGGGCGGTTCCCCTCTGTGTGTGTTGGATTTATATCACACGATGCGGTGACATATCTGAAGTAGGATTCGCCCCGTCGTGAGGTCTATGCCCCACACGTGCAAAGGTTTCGCGTTCCCTCGGTGTGGCGACGCGTGTAGAAGCCAAACCTTACCTTGATGTAGGAGCGATGAACCTTTCATCTAAAAGCCGTGTAGATGAAGTTCTCGAAGATTTCTCTAAGTCCTCTCTCCGGCAGCTGCGGCGAGCGATGAGATGTGAAACTTCTCAGGTGTGGTATCGACACAAAAGGGATTTCACTTTTGGGCAAATATGGAATAAAATAAGTAATACAGTTTCACTTTACTTGGAATTATATTTCTCGACATCATTTTCTTCTTTACATGCGACTTTTTCCACTGATGTATGTAGCCCTTTACTATATTTTAATTTTCTCCTTTTATTTATAAATGATGCAACGGTGTTTTACTTAAATTATTTATCGTAGCGTCGTGTATTCGATGTATATTTTAAACCTTTACTAAACGTTCATAAATGATGAACTCCAATAACTTCTAGTTGTCACAAGAAGTATTTTTACCGAAAACACGTCTACCCTCTTCAAGAGTTAAAACCAGAAGAAAAAAAATAAGAATAAAATCATTGGTTCTTTTTTCTGTTTTTGTTGCTAATCCACCGAAATACTTAATTCTGATTGGTCCTACGTCACAATTTGGGATTTAAATAAACCTAAGCAGTTTTTTCATCATCTATATGGCCTGCTTGGTTATTAACTAAGTTGAATTACAGATGGCCATGTTTACCTAATATGCCCATGTATGCAATATCACCTTCAATATATAATATTTAAGTGCAGGAAAATTAAATAATGTAGAAATGAGCTAATAAAAGAATAAATGGCTAAACATAAAGTAGCCGGATTAAATACTGCTTTTTAAGATAAAGATCGGTTAAGAGATTTATGAAATTTCCTCTTATAGTGAAAATGAAACGGCAAGGACAAATATTTATATAATAGATAATGCACTTTGAATATGCTACCCCTACACAAGTTGGAATTTTTGTTAACAAGAAAGTGGGGACCAACTTGAGAATGGCCTGGGACATAAAATGTATTCTCCAGTTTAATGTACTTAGCCTCTATAAAAATAAATAAATACATAAAATATAAAATAACTAGAACATAAATTCTGTTATATATCTCCATTTTTTGTGTAATTTACATCCTCCAACGTTAAGTCATATCGGACGATGAATGGAATGGTTGAAATGATGCTCAAATGAGTCCAGGGTCCAAGGATTGCAAGGTTGCCCGACATTCGTCTTTTAAGATAAGGGAAAACCCCGGACAAAACCTTATCCAGGTAACTCACCCTGCGAGATTCGAGCTCGGGACCTTTTGAACGTGAGGCAGACACTCTACCACCACGCTACCGAGGCGGGCCCAGATCTCCATGGTTTATACTTTCTCTGGCTGACATTCACTTCTACTACCTATTTACAAAAAATGCTTCGTTTATACTGTTTGACTGATTAGCATTCAGTTTTAGAATAAAACAATATTACATTGTGTGACAGATAGAATCAGATCTGAAAAAGCTGTTGCATTGTGTGATCTACTGGGTTAAAATTCCTGGAAGTAATTACAATTACAGTGTTAATGAACTACGCTGGAATAATTTCAGTGATTGTAGACGTGACTAATATAAGAAAGTTGAGATAGGCAATGCATAGTATGCGGCTAAACATGACGTAGTTAATTGTATTAAACCTTCCTGGCATCAGATGCTGATAAGATGGTATTTAAACAAGGTGGGTGAAATTATTGGGTTCGAATCTCCTTAAAACTGCTTCTCTAGTATAGAAATATCCATTCTTAGTAGCTAGTTATTAGCGTTCTCAAGATTTAATGCCTCAAAGATCTCTCAAATCTCGAACTAATCACCTGTTTGCCCGCCTCGGTAGCTCAGATGGTAGAGTTTCTGCCTGACGTTCAAGAGGTCGCGAGACCGAATCTTGGTCAGAGTGAGTTACCTCGATAAGGTTTTCTCCGGGGCTTTCCCTTACCCTGAAAGACAAATGTCGGGTAACTCTAAGCTCTATGGATCCTAGGCTCATTTGAGCGTCATTTTACCCATTACATTCATCATCCGATATGACTTAACGTTGGAGGACGTAAACTACAAATGAAATAATAATCATCTTCCAGTGCCACACTGAACAGCGATTAACTCCATCTTGCATCATGTAGCCCACTCTAGTAGTTTTTCTGTAACTGTACTGTTGACCCAATCCTAGCGCCAAACTCTGGTATTCCAAAGGTCAGGGGATCAGTTCCTGTCATGCAATTACTTTTTTCTTCATGTTTTTAATGCGCAAGCACTAATTGGAAGAAATGGCATGATTCGTAACTAAGAACGTAAATGTGATTGGTCAGTTCAAAAACACTAGTACACTTTTCTGGGATGACCTCAACTCTCTGGTGTTATGAAACATATTTTAACTCAATAGGACCTAACTGCCCGCATAACGGCAGCACGTGAAGTTATTCGTCACACTCACGGAACTTTGACTAGAGTACGACAATAATTCGTTCGCCGCTGTCAAATTTACATTGAAAACGCAGATCGCCATTTCGAACAGTTCCTACACACTTGACGTAAAGAGTGGCATTTCCTTTTTATTTTAGGTTACCCTTTAAACCACCTCCAAATTAGACGTATTTTTGTTGTAATTTTATATCCTCCAATGTTAAGTCATTTCGGATGGTGAATGAATTGGGTGAAATAATGCTCAGATGAGTACAGGGTCCATGGAGCTTAGTTACCCGACATTCGTCTTGAAGGATAAGGGAAAACCTCGGGAAAAACCTTATCCAGGCAACTCACCCTAACCGAGATTCGAACTCGGGACCTCTTGAACGTGAGGCAGACACGCTACCTTCTACGCTACCGAGGCGGGCAATTTAGACGTACAGCATGTGAAAGTATTAAGCAGGATTCAACCTTTGTTAGAAATAATTGTAATTCATTGCACTGACAAGTTGAAGTTACGCCGTAAAATGCATAATTTTATACAACAATTAAAAGCTTAAACAAAATATTGAAAATACCATCAAACAAATAAAACAAAAATAGAAAAAAGACATACAATTTAAAAAGACTCGAAATCGTTAACTTGTTAACCATTGCGGCAGAGGGAGTGTTCCATCACGTCTCTTCATTTTTGTGTATTGTTCACTTAAGTGTTATCAGTGATGTACTGGCACTTAAGAAACTTATAGCCGTAATTTCCACATTTGAACCAAAAGGCCATGAGTCTCCTATCTCAAATTACTTGTTACAATATCTCCATTAGCTCTGAAAATATTTCGGTGTAATTTATTAACACTCTTTATATGAACACACTGTAAAATCTTCTTTATCTCATCTTCGGCTATCTTATATTCCATATTATCGAAATTATACATCCATTCATATCAGGGAACAAATTACTTGGCGTTGATAAAGGCATGAAAACGGCAAGCACAGATGAAAACCAACAACTCATTCTACCTATAGAGATGTGAGAATGTGTCTTTATAAAAAAAATCGAAATTTGGCAGCCAAGAAATAGCATCCTTCATAACACATAATGATCTAAACTTTGTTTAATCATCGCAGGACCGTACTTTTGCAGTGCATGTGTACATTTAACTTTAGGAAATTCGGTATCAGTAAACCCAATTGTATTTGCTCTACTGTATACTTATATCATGTAGAGGAAGTATTGCATTCTAACCAAAAATGTCAAGAATACATGTTTTCAGACATCCCTTTACATGGGAAATGTTTCGGAAAGTTTGCCTTTTTAAAAAAGTTCTAAGGACCTTTATGAAAATATGATATGTTTAAGCTACTTTCTTGACTAATGCAATGTATACCTTGAATATTCTGAGAATATCTGACGTTCTATTCGTTCTGGATATCTTTTGCATGGCTAGAAAACAGTCTTACTATGCAAAAAAGTTCGACCTTTTTAAACCACGCAATGACTCTATGGCTCTATGCCCGAGTTCGTAGGGGAAAGGGCTTAACACCTTCAACTATGAAATTTTTTGTGCCTATGACTCGACGGGGTGCCCTTCGGGTAGAGGAAGTGAGATGAGAGAATACAAAGGGTGACCGGAACTTAGGACAGACGACAACACAGGCCAGTGTCGCTATCAGCTGCGGATTTAAACTTCTTGGTGGCGGCTCATACAACAGCTTCATTCTCCTCTTGAGGTGTTAGGCATCTCCTAGGTAGCCCAGAACTCGGAGATTATCCCCGTTTCGAAGGACCAGGATATACAGAGGAAAACTCCCTTCCACGCATAACGAAATCCCCACAGACACTTAAAGCTCTAAAACAGCCATTGAGGACGAAGGGTAAAAAGAAATGACTAGTGAGGTGAGATAGAGCGACAGGAAACTTGGGGAATGAATTACGCTTCCCAGCATTTGCCTATCGACCCGGGAAACTCTCGAAAAATACATGGGTAGGGAAGGTCAGTCACGGAAATCGAATCCAGTACTCAGTCTGCGTCATAGACTAGCACACAATTTGTGTATTACAAATGTATAACACATCCTGTACATATACTGAACGCACTTATGTCGCCCAGTCCTTTGTGCTTCTGCCGTAACCGATTTTTTTTTTTTTTTTTTTTTTTTTTTTGAGACTCGAGGATATACTTGGGAGCCAAGGCTCCCTCTCTTAAAGCAGGGAGCTCGCGTCGGTATCGTAGATGATAGCATGTCTGCCTCTCATTCAAGAGGTCCCGAGTTTGAATCTCGGTCAGGATGAGTTACCTGGGTCAGGTTTTTCCAGGGTTTTTGTTTATCCTCAAAGACGAATGTCGGATAACTCTATGGACTCTGGGTTTATTTGAGCATACTTTCACTCATTTCATTCACATAAGACTTAACGTTGGAGGACGTATTTTCAAAAAAAAAAAAAAAAAACAGGGATATTCTTGCCAGAGACCGCCCCCTGGTGGTTAGGACTGGATACCCAGTTACGCGCATCATCTCATCCAGGAAGACTGCCGATAACCTCGGTCGGACCGCCAGTGATCTAGCACAGTGTTTCTCAAACGCTTCTGCCTTAAGGACCCCCTTATCATCTAACAACTTGTTCGCGGACCCCTATAGTTTGGCAACTCATTTTATAAGAACGAGTCGACTTTTGGTTGAATTTTATAACTGGAATTTAAATAATTACTGTATGTATAATTTAAGATATTTTCTTGCATATCTAGTTTGAAATGTAATTAATAATAAATTAAAAAGTTAAAATTAAACTAAAGAAAATAAACTTGTGTATAAAATGTATTTTAAATAAAAAATAAATGTTTAACTTGTATCTATTAATTTTTATTTTACTTTGAAGTGCATTTTATACAAGTTTGCTTAACTAGGTTTTTATTTAACTTTAGCCTTACATCAGTAAAAATTTGAAATACCACACTCTTTGGGTTACCCAAGAATTAAAACATTAGATATAAAATATGAAAAAAAAATATATTCATAATGTTCTGAATCCTTCATTTGACCTGTTCATCAAAGTTAATAATGGGTTACTAAAAAAATCAGTTTATGTGGAAAATGCTTGAAACGTTGTTCATTGTAATGTATTAATGTAAACATTGAAACTGATTTTTTTATTGAGTAATCTTAGTTAAGCGGGGCTTAATGTTGGTGATTATTACTCTTAAGTTAGTTTCTACATGTAAAGTCCATTTCTCTTCAATGGCTTGATGTTGCACAATACTGAAAAGGTTTGCTCACACATATAGGTGATTGGGAAGGGTACAATATACTTAAGTTCTTTGTTAGCAAGTTCATTAAATTCACTCTGCACCAGAAACCAAAATTTTGCAAATTAATTTTCCTAGTATACAACCTTCCAGCTATTAGTTGGTACTGTTCTTTTTTCGAAAGGCTATCAATGCTGACTGTTTCTTTTTCCTGGAAAGTATATTTTATCCACTCATTCTGATCATCAGCTGGTGCTGGAAAGTACTTCCTCAAAGTTTTTGATAGGTCATTCAGGTGTTCTACTTTGGCTTCTTCAATATTTTTAGGCCAAGTTTCTTCTGATGAAATCAGAAATTGTTCCAAAATTAGAAAGGAGCCTAAGGATTTATTTTCTACACAACCTTTCCACACTTGAAATTTCACTATTATTGCTTCAATTTTCTCATGAAACAAGAAAACATCTCGTTTTGGTCCTTGCAGTTTTCGGTTTAGTTCATTTAAGTGTGAGAAGATCATAGCTAGATATGCCACTTTTCATAATCATTCAGTCACACAGCCGTTTGCTGAGGGGAACCTTTTCGTGCTTGCTGTCCTCAAAAAATAGCCTCACTTCATCAAGTAATTCAAAAAAATTGCGAAACAACATTTCCATAAGAAATATCTGTGTGCCAGAACAGTTGTTTATGTTCGCTTCCAATTTCTTCATATAGTTTCTTGAATATCCGTGAGTTAACAGGACGGGCTTTAATGCAGTTCACAATTTTAACCGACTCTTCTAATTTTTCGTTCAAATCTAGCGGCTTCTTATTTTACAGCTAACACCTCTCTATGTATCGAGCAATGAGTCCATTTAATCTCAGGGTTGACAGCTTGAAATCGAGCTTTCAATCCAGTGTCGTGTCCAGAATTCGCTGCGGCTCCGTCGGTGCTTACGCCTATACAGACTTGCCATTCAGGACCTAGCTCTGAAATAAATCCATCAAGTATCTTAAAGACATCTCAGCAGTGTTATGCAAGACTTCCCTACAAAACAATAAGTCACCAGCAAGCTCTTTCTCGTGTTCGTAACGTACAAACGCTAACAAATGAGACTTGTCAGAGAAATCAGTACTTTCGTCAAGTTGGAAACATACATTGTTGTTGACTTCAACCTCATAATTAGCTGGTCCAGGACATTTTGAGACATATCAACAATTCTGCGTTTAACTGAATCATTTGATAGTGGGACTGTGTTCAGCTCTTTGGCAGCTGAGTCACCAATCATTATGCTACACACCTTTTTCGCTGCTGGCAATATTAATTCCTCTGCAATGTTACAAGGCTTGCCACTTTTAGCAATGAGTAGCGTTCCTTCATAGGAAGCTTGTGTTGCTTTTTCACTACTGGTTCCAGTAGAAATTTTTTATATTCCAGATTTACTCATTTTCATCTCTTTACTTTTTATTTCAAAATAAACAAGTGTCTTACGAATGCAATCCGGATATTTCGTCTCTAAATGTCTTCGCAGCTTAGCATGCTTCATTGCGTCATTGGACAGTATATCATAACACAAAACGCATCGAGGTTTTTGTTCATCTTCAGTTCCAGCTCGAACAAATCCGAAAGTTAAATACTTATTGCTGTATTTTCGCCGTTTTACTTTTCGCAGATTGGCAGAAAAGCAGCTAGTCAAACTAGTAGGCTCACTACTACAACTTGCCTCTTGATCGCCGTTATTGTAGGCTTACGTTTAATTGATCCAATCTGTAACCAACAATTCATGTTGAACGACGCGAATAAATTCTCACGATTCACAATTACAAACTGTCAGAACAATCAAACACTATCATCACTGGCTTCAACACAGCGAGAACGACTGGTTTCTTGTTGTGCGTGCGTACGTGTAGCCGGTGATAGTGACAGCGTTGACTCAGACCCACGCGCGCACAGTCTTGGCTGACTTCACCCGGGCCGCAACTAACCGCTCGCGCTTAATATGGTTCCGTCGCTGCCATTATAATGCTACACTACACGCTTCCAACTATTACTTTGATTGCACTTCTCAGCTGCGTTACAGCGTTACGCCATAGCTGCATAATATGATAAGTTAAACGTATATAGTTTGGCACCGAACAGATAAGTGACTCAAAATACAATTCTATGTTTTCTGTAGTTTTAATTCAACATTATAATACCGATTAAGATGCCCCTCGCGTATCCCCCTAGCACTCGTGGTACCTCTGACGTTACTAGAGGAACCTCGGGCCGAACTGCCGAGCCCCTCCCGTCGGGGAGTTGTTCGGATTGGGTTGGACTCGAGGGGGCAGTTTGTTCCCGACACCCACGGCGAATTGGGTACCTCCGGCCAGGCTACGGCCGCCCGGAGGGGTTAGAGGGTTGCCTCATAAGTCCTGGGTACTAGCCTGCAGAGCTAGTAAAAGGTGTGATAGATCACCAGGCGGCCCCACCGATGTTTTCGGTAGTCTTCCCTGCGGGGTTGACGCGCGTAAGTGGCTTATCCACTTCCATCCCGTCTTGACGTTGTGCTCAGCGGGGGGGGGGATATTTTTAAGAAATCAGGTATTGCCCTATGGAAAGAGCCTCGGAGTATTCATCGCTCCCGGATAGAAGGCGGCCCGGGTCCTTGGTCCTACTGATTCAGGACTAATGGTAATAGAACGTCTGCATTTAACTATCCCCGGATATCCCCTCGCGGATCCCGGTGGTCCGCGGACCACTCTTTGAGAAACACTGATCTAGCACACCATACTACTGGCACTGCAGGATAGTACCCGGACATTAAGGTGCCCTTCAACCCTGGCTAGGAGGCAAAACCTCACAGAAGTATCCAATAATCATGGCTTATTGGGCATTACTGCCCCACCGAAATCTACCCATCGGAACAACTCCCTTGTGGTAGTGGCTCGAAAAATTTGGCCCAACGTATCTCCCGTAACGTCAGAAACACCACGACAGCTAGGGGTAAGCAGCGCTCGCACCACAGCAGTTGAAGGGGTCGGAACCCCTCTCCTTACCTCTTGGGAGATAAGAGTTGTGAACGGCGACTACGTTAGGATGATGACATTTGCAATCACGCATGGGTTACCTAAGTTTCCAGACGAACTAATCCGACGCCAACCAAGACTACTCACAAGTGCCTGAGAGCACTTCGACGCGGCTCTTAAATGAGAAATCTTAACCGTCATCAAGAGCAAACCTCCACTACCCATCCGCCACCCGCCGCCTGTTACGATAACCCTGAAGCAGATAACATTGAAGCGAATTTTGGGCACAGGGAACTACAAACAGGAAAATAGTTGTGAAAGGGGAACCACCCTAGTATTTCCGTACCGATCCTTGGAAATTTGTTTTGTTATTTAAGTCCTCCAACGTTAAGGTCATATCGGGATCCTTGGAAACTATGAACATTGGTATCATAAGTCGCAGTGGGCAGTCGCCAGGAATGAACCCGGGACCTCTCAAAACGGAGTCATCTCACTTGGTTCTGAGGTGTGTACAACTTCCCGGAAAGTTTTGAAACTTTACTATTCATTATAAAAATGACATTCAAATCAAATCAGATATAAGCAATAAGGTCATAAATGTAATTTTAGACTAAATAATTGAAATAGTCAACATGCCTTTGCAAGTTCAAAGTAAATAAAGTAGCATAGTTTCGGCAGGCAAACGCCAGGAGGAGTAATAACTTACATACAAATATGTTAGTAGCTTAGGAGAGTTTTTTTTAAAGTCGTTGTTGAACTTTGTCATTAACTGAAATCAGTATATATGCATTTAAAACCATACAAAGCGGTAAATAGCACTATTGCAATTTTTAACTCGTTGAAACTATTTTGCTGCTTTTGCTTTATGCATAATTATCTAAGCAGCTTTCTTATAAAATTTCACGGCTCCATTTTTATTTTTAATTAATTTTTTTTCTAAATAAATGCTTCGTAGAGTGAAAAACATAAATTATATTATTAATATTTTAAATATTTGAACAGAATACTTTAAGTTGAATGGTATGCAACATTATTACTCTTACATTAAACCTATATGTTCTAGTATATTCACACGGAATAATAACTCTGATGAAGTGCAGAATGGTGGCATAACTTTCAGCAACCATCTAATAATTTGTTATCCCACCAAAAGGTACTGTCTGATGAAACTCGTAGCCTTGAAAAGGATTTATTAATACTATACCAAGAGGAAGCAGATTATATAAATAATAATTACTTGTAATGCTTAAAGTCATATCACCATTACAGAGACGTCACTGTATGCTAAATGAATTAACAATCGAATGTGTTGCGGAATACTAATCATTGTTGTCAATAGCGGCAATAAGTGAATAGTTAGCTTCAAAATTAAGATAAACTTAAAATTAAAACACAGTAGAGATCTTCTTTAGGAGCATAACGTATTCATAAATTGACACTGAATGTTTCAGTGATTAAAATTCAATTTTTAAAGTTAAAGGTATAAGGAATCCACTGTAAAATAAGACCTGAAGCTTTCCTGGCGACGAATATGCTCAATGTGTGTGCATCGCTCAAATATAAATTATAGTTGTGTTATATCCATTAATTCTTTTGTGGTAATAACATTTTATAAATATCCTGATGATGGCAGAGATGTACACTCCCGAAACGTTGATTTCTAATCGTCTGTTTACCTGGGTTGCTGCCCGAGAAGAAAGTGAGGAATCTAATGGTTTTCGGTACTGAAACAATTACGGATGAGTCAGGAGCTGACATTTTTATTTGATAAAATTTTACCATTGCACGTAAGTTATAAGATAAAGCCGGAAGCCGGTATCTGAGCCATTTATTATTATTATTATTATTATTATTATTATTATTATTATTATTATTATTATTATTATTATTATTATTATTATTATTATTATTATTATTATTATTATTATTATTATTATTATTATTATTATTATTATTATTATTATTATTATTATTATTATTATTATTATTATTATTATTATTATTATTATTATTATTATTATTATTATTATTATTATTATTATTATTATTATTATTATTATTATTATTATTATTATTATTATTATTATTATTATTATTATTATTATTATTATTATTATTATTATTATTATTATTATTATTATTATTATTATTATTATTATTATTATTATTATTATTATTATTATTATTATTATTATTATTATTATTATTATTATTATTATTATTATTATTATTATTATTATTATTATTATTATTATTATTATTATTATTATTATTATTATTATTATTATTATTATTATTATTATTATTATTATTATTATTATTATTATTATTATTATTATTATTATTATTATTATTATTATTATTATTATTATTATTATTATTATTATTATTATTATTATTATTATTATTATTATTATTATTATTATTATTATTATTATTATTATTATTATTATTATTATTATTATTATTATTATTATTATTATTATTATTATTATTATTATTATTATTATTATTATTATTATTATTATTATTATTATTATTATTATTATTATTATTATTATTATTATTATTATTATTATTATTATTATTATTATTATTATTATTATTATTATTATTATTATTATTATTATTATTATTATTATTATTATTGTTGTTGTTGTTGTTGTTGTTGTTGTTGTTGTTGTTGTTGTTTTACACTAATTCTATATCATTCCTTCACTGTAAACCTGTGCGACTATTTTGTAATTTCTTTCTATTCAAACACAACAAACACTCTGTAAGACGGAAATCTGTGTAAATGGAAAATAAATGCAGGAACGAACGCGTTCTGTTTTAGAGAGGTTTTACTGTAGTATAATCATTCACTGTGAGTAAACATGTTCTTATTTTCACTAGCGCTCAGTTATTGTAGAAAAAGCTGCATTGTACTCCAACCAAAAATTACGGGTCCAGATTTTCTCATAAATATGTAGATCTTTTGAGACTTCCGAAAATAAACGCGCGCGCAGACACACGCACACAGAGAGAGAGAGAGAGAGAGAGAGAGAGAGAGAGAGAGAGAGAGAGAGAGAGAGAGAGAGAGAGAGAGAGAGAGAGAGAGAGAGAGAGACTTGGTACTCTTTCCAGCAAGGGGCATTGATTTTGGAAAGGGTAACTCAAATTTGCTGTTTAAGTTTAGCATCTTCTAAATGTGTGACTCCAAAATCTTCAAGAAAATCCTCACCACAAACTTTCACATGAACAAAAAAGGTTATTTTTTATTGTCAGAACAATGCCACTAAAATTTGGATTAAAGAATTGCCTATTAAAATATTTAAATAGGAAATTAAATCTTTAAAGTTTGGACAAATATTCTGGGAACTCTATAAATAATGATAAATTTCCTATAAATCGAATATCTTGAAAATTTTTCACCTTATGAATTACTATACCCATACCTACTAATACTCTAGTTTACAATTTTACAATAAAAATAATCCTAGTTTATATTTTTATTTTCACAATAACCATACTATAGTAATAAATCTGAAAATAGTTCCTCTTTAATTTTTCATAACTTAATCTAAAACTGGTAAACCGTAAAATATAGACAAAAATGTAGTGCATAAAAATTACCAGTAAGATATTTTGTATTTTTGGTATTACCGTTTTCCGAAGAATCAGTTGTTATTTGTTTGAACGTTTAAATGCTACTTTCATTTTTTTAATTTTTGTCATCTTTCAGTTGTTTCTCGCAGTATGTAATAATAAATTAACATCTGTATTTATACAAGTTTTAATAACCTATAGGGAAAGAATGAGAAAAGGTCTTAATATTAAAACATGGAATTTCAAAACCAGCGTACAAAAAACTGATTTTTAGAATTGTAAGGATTACTTTAAACCTTATTCCTACAAAGAAGGGTACAATGAAACGATTTCTACAAAGATTTATATAGAATAATTTAATTATATTATAGAATAGACACTTTCAAGAATAGCTGATAGAAAAGGCATAACATTACAAAATCGTGGTTAAATATAAAGTAATTTGAAGGCAAAATTACATTTTAAAAGTGCTCTGTTGCTATTGATAGCTTACTAAAAAGTGAAAAGAATAATGTTTTATAATTTGTCTGTAAATAGAACGATCCTTTTGGAAACATTGCGGAGGTGAGGCAGAGAGAAATGTAGATATCTTAAAGGGACGCTGTTAGACTGTCGGTTGGTGGAAGAAAATTGATGGGAGTTTAGAGGCCAAGGCAATAGGGAATCACCTCTATAAATATAGCTACACCAACAAGCAGCCTAAGGGCGTAACGTTAAAGTAACTTTGTCTCTCTCTGTCTCCGCTCCCATATGTTTACAATCGGATCGTTCTATAGTTTAGATAAACCTCCATTCAAGAGAATGTGTTAATGCAGGACACTCACACTTTGGACTTCAGCCAATTGGCAGAGGGTCACACTAACATCACCTCGCTGCGCCTCATAGATCCCGACAACATCCTGGTCAGTTCCACCGTGAAGTTCTGGACGGACTGGGAAACACACTACAAGAGGCCCCTAAATGTGACTCCACATACTTTGAGGGTTGACATGGCCCTCATGCATGATTCCGTCTTCCTGTTCGCCAGGGCACTCCATCAGCTGTACCCGGGCAAGCAGAAGATAGCCGTACGTCAACTGGAATGTGACGGCGTCGATACTTGGCACCCAGGATTCGCTCTAGCCAGCTATATGAAACTAGTGAGTACTATTCCTCTTTTAACTACAGTAGAGTAGATATACACGAAATGTTTGAGTTTGGAGTATAGTCTGTGTCATCAAAAACATACGACGTTAACCTACAAAGCCTTCGTTGGACACGTGGCCGGCCTAATTAGAATTTTCTTGGCCTGGGAAGCACACTTTACCGGCGTATTTGGATATTCCTAGCCCCTCAAATGAAAACGTATATATTCCTTGTACAAATTATAACTAGAATAATTATGTGCCTTCGTTATAGTGCATGTTGAAAAGTATGCCTTTGTGATGCCATATATCCTTGTATATTTTAGGAATTTGTTTTAACATTCATTGGTTCTCGATGACCCTGTAAATGAAACCATGCTTCGTCTTTAAGAAGAACACTAAACGCAGGTCAGAAGAGCATTATCTAACATTAATATTATCCAACAACGCTATTCAATAATTTAGCTTTACTGGCATTATCAAGTGCTTGCAATCCCTGAACTAGCTGTGCTACAGGGAATTGCTTTCCCTGTACTGCACATCTGAATATATGTAGAGAAACAAGATTTATTTTGATAATAAACCGGAAGTAGATAGTCGTCTCTTTAAAGAGGGAAACCTCGATTACATCGGAAAAAAGACATAACACACTCGAAAACTTGCATAGGAATCAAGAATGTTGTAACTCTCGGCTTACAATGTCACTAGGCTTTAAAGTTTAGAGCTATAAAACGTAAGTATAGTTCAGGATTTTTAATTAATTAGAGCCAACTGGAAAATTCAATGCCAAGGCCGGAATTTGAACCACGGATCTACTGGTTTCCGTCCAGTTGCTCTACCCTTGAGCTACCATGGTCAACGTGCATTCCTGCCATTAAATTCTCCAATTGACTCATCATATATCCCGTAGGCTCTAATTAATTAAAAATTACCCATATACCGGAGTAATGTATTTAAAATGATTAATTCTTTAAGGATTAATTCCTCAATACAAATTTACATTAAAAATAATCAACGATAAAAATCCTGGTAACTAAGTACTTACAATAGTAAGTCGCCTCAAGTGGTTGTCTCAAATATGAGAACCCTAAGTGGTCTACCGGGAAATATGATGAGTCAATTGGAGAATTTAATGGCAGGAAGGCACGTTGACCATGGTAGCTCAAGGGTAGAGCAACTGGACGGAAACCAGTAGATCCGTGGTTCAAATCCCGGCCATGGCATTGAATTTTTCATGTTGACTCTAATTAATTAAAAATCACCCATATACCAGAGTAATGTATTTAAAAGGATTAATTCCTTAATATAAATTTACATTAAAATTACTTCAGGACTATCAATCACGTGAGAATGTACGAAGACTTAATTTCTGAACCTGGATATTGAGTAATGTCAATTATGGTCCTACTGGCCCAACCTTTAACTCTTTTACGAACGAAATCTAGTTTTATTTACTTGCCCATTAAGATTAATAGATCAGTATTAATGCAAATTTTATTAAAAGGCGTTAGCAATGAATGACGACCCAAAAGCATTATATCCAGCATCTTCTATGATAAAGGTATGGGGTTACTGTACTTTATAATTTGCATGATAAATGCAAATGTGGTGTAATTTAAGGGGCTCTGAATAGCCCATTCCACCAGCAAAGTGCCTTCCGGATGCAAGAATATTCCTGTTAGGTCAGCCACGCGTGCAAACGATGGCTCTGTACTATTAAAAATTTTTTCCTTGTCATGTAGAAAGTGATTTTCCTTATTAATTTAAGAAATCCAGAGCAAAAATGTCACTTTTTTTCTCCAGGTCTAAACGTATCATAAAACACTCTATGTTCATAATTAAACATTCTAAATCCCTGTTTTGTCGAATGGAATTATAATTTTATTATGATTATTATAATTATACTCCCGTTCACGTAAATATTATTTATTTATTCAGAATTTAATATTGCCAAAAGGTAATGTTTACATTTATTATATTCACAAATGAGAGAAGTATTAATTTTTTCTATCGAATTCAACTACATAATGTCAATTACTATAAAACCGCGATAAAAATTTAGCCAACGTTCTGAAATCCAGCAACAAGTCATCCATATAAACTTAATAAAAAAACTGGAAATTAGACTGTTGCTGTGGTCAAGACCTCTTGCTTCTGAAACCAGAGCTACATTTCACCGATTAATAATGCTAACACTTACGGCTTAAGTAAAGGTTCCCGATAAGACTTCTGAGTTAAAGAATGTGGCTCTTTAAATTAAAGAATTAAAAAGCTATTGAAATGAATTACGTTTAAACCGAATTGTTTCTTTGAGATCTGTACGTAGCTCTTGAGATATGATCCTAAGGAGTCGTTATATCATCTTGCGATTCATACATTTCTGTTACAGATGAAAATGGACGGCATGACGGGTGAGATAAAGTTTGATGCACTAGGCCGACGCTCTGGACTGCACCTCGACGTCGTGGAGTACTATGGCGGTAAATTCAGGAAGGTCGGCTACTGGGATCTGGAGAACGGTGTCGTTGGGACTCAAACTGAGGGAGAGAAAATGGCCGAGATAGAAAAAACTCTACAGACTAAAGTGTTTGTTGTTTCTACTAGACTTGTAAGTAACATTTGTTATGATGTCTTCTGTATGTTTGATATTCCTAGAACTATTTACAAGCAAGTTTACGTGAAGAGTTTAAGTTAGTTCTTTCTGTTGGAGTAGGGGATATTTTAATAAACCAGGCCATTAGTGGTTTTACTTAGCTTTATTTTAGATTTTCCATTAACACAGACCACAGACACACTATAACAACGGAACAAGAATGTCATAAACAACATGGAACAAAAGAAGGACGCATACAGTTTATACATAATCTCAATAGGTGGTGCTAGGTGTAACATTATGAACATCAAGAATATAATATTTACTACATAATACAACACTTTCAGATACTGTTTTCGGGACTTATTGAATTAAATGTTTATAATGCTATCATTGTTTTACAAGAAGTTTATACATTGGAAGCAGTGATTCAAGTAGCCGAGGTCGTCAATACACAGACTCCTAACGCTTAAATCGCTACCAGAACCATCCTCTCTGCTGATGTGTTTTCCAGCTGTTCCTCTGTACCCATAATTCAATTCATGCCAGAGGATCTAGTCCTGGACCCGTAGGACCAGGGAGTTACCGAGTGAACCCGAAAGGGTACCCGGCACCTCCGAGGCTCTTTCCATAGTGCAAGACCTAGAGACTAACAAGCCTCCCCCCATCTGGTCCTATGGACTCAAGACGGGATGGAAGTGGATACGCCACTTACGCGCGCCAACACGCTACCGATATGACCGCGGTGGGGCCACCTGGTGGTCTAGCACACCTACTAGCTATGCTGGCTAGTACGCGGGAATATTAATGACTTCCCTAAACCCGTCCGGAGACGTACCCGATCTCCCACGGGTATCGGGAACCACTGCCCCCTCGAGTCCAACCCAATCCGAACAACTCCCTATCAGGGAGGGGCTCGAATGTTCGGCCCGAGGTTCCTGTAGTAACGTCAGAGGTAAAGTCTGATTAGTTAATGCATGTGCACGTCGGCCTCTGCCTTTGACGAACCCTTATAATTGTTTTACAACCCCCGAACCTTCTTCTATCAGATCTTTTTGCAAGGTTGCCACCTTTCTCGATACATCATGGGTGTCGTACGAGGTTTCCTATAAATAAATTATCTTATGTCCATTACTGCAAAACTTCCTTAGTTTTGATATATATCGCCAAGCTACAATTCTACTCGATTCCATAATAACCCTTAACTTATTCGAAGTGTGGTATTTGAAACCCAGCTCCTTTAGAAGAGGGCGCAAAGTGAAGCGCCCATAAGGAAAATCACAAATTTCTTGCAAATATGCAACCAATTCGTCTAAAATGGGAGCTCTCCCTTTTGCAGAGAATCTATAAATTTCTCGAAGAATTAAATCGCGTGTGAAATTATCTACTTTAGGGAAACGTTTCCTTTTGTTTTCACACTTGATCGGCGTCTTTGGAATTCCTTTCGTCACAATATTTCTGTGAATACCCAGAATGTATCAGGTTCATTGCATGACCCCTTACCAAGATTATTTTTCAGCACATATTTATATGTGTTCAAAACAAGCACTTGAATTTGCTTAGAAACAGTTCCCATTATAACTTTGTTTTTTTGAGGCTTTTCCAGTAATTTAACTCGGCTCAGATATTCACACTGTCTTCACTTTGATTATTTTCACTTGACTGAAAGTTATCTACTACTTCATTTGCATTTACCACTGCATTTCCCTCCCACGGTCTCCACATTGTGACACACAACGAATTTCTGCACGTAATCAAACAGATCAACTGGAAGTTGGAACTTTGGCAACTGATACTCCACGTGGAGTAGACATGCAACTGTCACTTCGAGAAAATCAGGGTTGCTATTGGTCCTCAACGACAGTGTTCCATTTCTGAAGTGTGGAGATAGATTTATGACGGTCATTAGTGGGCGGGAGGCTCAGGTTCCTTTGACTCCGAACTGCACATGCGTTAACTAAACAGACTTTATCACAAGTGCTAGGGGTCCGCTGCACCCACACCACGGCAGCTGAGGGAGACGGATCCCCTCCCCTACGGGGCTCAGTACACATAAGCAGCAAATGCCAGGGACGTACCCTAAACTTAAGTCTAAAACGTTTCCTTTCCAGTGACCTATTCATTTCACATATAATCTGTGGTCATCGCCCGTAGTACCGTATGCAGTAGTAATGGGCAGAGAGGTTGCCAGAACATCAAACTGATAATTCTAAAGGCATCTATTCACCTTTTAGTATTGCTTCTCTTTTCATTACCAAATTCAGAGCTCTCTGTATTCAATTGTCAGCGAAGCTAATAGAATGGAACAGAAGACGGAGAATATGAGTTGACTATGGAAATGTGGTACCCTGCTCGTAACGACAGAATTTTCATGATATATGCTTCCGTAACTGATACTAGTATTCCCGGCAGATGACTGTAATTGCATTTAAGTCCGTTGCACAAGTATCTAAAGCGGGAACTGTAACATAAAGGAACGTTAGAAGTCAGGAATAGTTAGATGTAGGGAACACCATCCCGAAGTGGTTGCGCTATAGGTAGTTCGAGGAATGTGAATTCCTACAATGTCGGGGTTAGTAGAATTTAGATATGTGAATTCCTACAAAGTCCCAAATAATTTCAAAATTACAACATAATACTTTCCCTCATATTTTGCACAGACCTGGGACTGATGTTGGTTGGCGTGGTTAAGCATGTTATCTTGGTTCAACGTCAAAATAATACAAGTAAAAAAAAATTACTATAACCTTCCATGGTGATGCAGGCGCCTATGCCATGGTAGACTATTGACAATTGACTGTCAGTGAGTCGCGGTGAGTACTGTTCGCCAACACAAAAAAGTCCCTGACAGGAATGTACCACCTTTACACAGTGCGACAAGGACAGTGAACGTGTGTGACAGAGAACACATGCTACACAAGGAGTAGAACCGTTATAAAACATACGCCCTATTCACTCTGTACACTAAAACCGAGAAGCTAAATTCACAAAATTAGAGGACTGTTAAGTTAAGTGCAGAAGATCTACTCCCATTAGTCCTGGAACCGTGGGACTCCTTCTACCCGGGAGCGATGTATACTCCGGGGCTCTTTCCGTAGGGCAATACCTGATTTATTAAAAAGTCCCCCCTCCGCTGAGCACAACATCAAGACGGAATGGAAGTGGATATGCCACTTACTCGCGTCCACCCCGCAGGGAAGACTACCGAAAACCTCGGTGGGGCCGCCTGGTGATCTAGCACACCTTCTACTAGCTCTGCAGGCTAGTACCGGGTACTTCTTAGGCAGCCCTCTACCCCCTCCGGGCGGCCGTAGCCTGGCCGGAGGTAGCCAATTCCCCGTGGGTGTCGGGAACACACTGCCCCCTCGATTCCAACCCAATCCGAACAGCTCCCCGACGGGAGGGGCTCGGCAGTTCGGGCCGAGGTTCCTCTAACGTCAGAGGTACGAGTGCTAGGGGTCCGCAGCGCTTGCACCACGGCAGCTGAAGGGGATGGATCCCCTCCCCTACGGGAAATTAGAGAACGTCATAATGTTTTTGAATGATCTGTAACTGAACTGACCTTGGTGTCATAAACATGTCGAGACAGGGTGTTGAAACGTTCTCCTATCTCCCTGCGTCTCTTTCCCCGGTAACTTTCTTTGCTGTGGTAAACAGTAATTGTTCGCCTGTTATAGGTTTACCAATCAACAAATTTTGGAAGTTAACAATCTCCATTTCTCAAACATTTCTACCTGCTACCAATTTGTAGGAATTTCCAGCGATCAATGTAGTTTACTCAGTGCTAACTGAAAAACTATTAACGTTGTAAATCCAGTTTGCGTTTTGCTGAGTTTACAACCTTAAAACATGGGAGTTTCTTTGTCACATGCTTTGGATATAAAGCTTAAAGTACTTCACCATTTTGAGCAGTTTACTAAAATAGTGACAACGAAGGGTGAGGTTTTTCTACGTGCGATAAAATTAGTCGCTAAGTTCCAATGGCATTAAGTTATATTCGGTCCTCTTTTTGTCTAAAAGCTTTTGGATGTGTCGACAAAGCCAGTGTGGGTTACTAACAACTATCTGCTAAAGTGTTCTTTTGAACAATGCATGCCAATTCTATAAGTATTCTTTGGTTGAGTATCTGCCGAGTGTTAGTATTTTCGCGACTTATCTATGTATATACGCATTTTTCTAACGCGTAAAGTGTAATATGTATCATGACAAATGAAATGTTCATCTTCTATTTTATGGGAATAACATCTAAGACGTTTTCTTTCAGCAGGAAGTTTTCATAAATTATAAACCATAAAATATAACAAAATATAGCTACATTATAAGTGTACATCTCGTTAAAGCACACAATTTATACCAGATAACTGTTTTGTGGAGTTAAGATTTCTCAGATGTTCCTAGTTATTGGTTTGGATTTCTCAGTACTTATAATCTCATGAAATGGGAAGTCGCTATTGGTTGTTTTTTCTCTTGATCATCCAAGAACAGAATTTCAATGCTATCACATAGCGAACTGTTCTTAAAATGTAACTATTAAACTATTTACACAAATATCATCTTAATTAATATTAAATAGATAGAAGAACAAGGTATGTAAGAATATTTTGTGTAAGGGAGTGTACGGAAGTACATGTAAATGCAACAGGTCACATTTTAGTAGTTACAGCTTAACATCATGTTCCGGGTTTTTGTGGATACGGTCTCCAAGCAGTAGTTTCGCTCCTATTTGTTTGAAAGTTTAATTCAGGGGACTTTTTCTTGCTTAAACCTGAAATTGGAGCTGCAACGGTATTCAGTAAACACGGTCATTTCGGAAATAAATGTCGTTTTAAATGTAACGTTGCTGTTCTTTAAAATACAATATCAATAAACGCCGTTGCAAAATTTGTAATCTTAAAAGTGAGAGTTTCTTTTGAGATGTTCTATACTTCCAGTGAAATAAATAAAGCCAAAATATCAACAGTATCCTGTTCTTCCAGGGTAAACCCTTCCTGATGGAACGTACGGGTGAGGGTCTAACTGGAAACAATCGCTATGAAGGTTACTCCAAGGACCTTATTGACGAAATTGCCAAAGACCTGCAGTTCACTTACGAATTCAAACTGGTGAAGAGACATAACGATCTCGTCCAAGACCTCATCGCTAGGGTAAGTTGAGTTGTGACCTTTTTTTATTTCTTTATGTTTGTTATTTCCCCTTGTCCTTTATCGAATACTGGAATATCAAAAACCTCATTCTGTACAGAGTCATAATGTTGTTGCGAGTCAATTTGTTATGAATATAAACGTTGCCTTTATTTTGTCTTTGTTTTTCTTTATGTTTTCTTTGATTTTTATTTTTTATTTTTTTATTTTTTTCTACCTTATTACCACTTTGTAGAGATAAAATAAGAGCCTTACAGTGTGATCAAATTCATTAGCACCTGCCACTTGTGTGGAGAAAAAGTGGGTCATTCCCGCAGTCACATTAATGTCTGTCAACTAGGGGGAGGGCTATAACAATGATTAAAGACTTGACCTTATAGTAATTGAGAAATGTCACAAAATGTATAACAAAGGTCTTCTTTTCTTCTGAAATAAATTGCCAACTTAAGAAAGGTGACTGAAAAGTACTTAAAATATATCTTGATTAACCACGCGCCTTTGGTTGCAAATTCATTAAGAGAGAGAGAGAGAGATAATTGCCAATGTTGATAACTGTTCATATGTGATTGAAATATGTGTGCGCCAGTTCAGTTAAGTAGCAGCAACACACATAAACATCGAACAGCTGTAAACAACTGGTAGGGTTTCTAACGTCGACACTTTAAGGCGTGTTTTCAAGCAATATTTAAGCTACATTTTAATCATTAATTGCTTTATAGGCTGAATAAAATTTTACCTCAGCATTAATGCTGCAGATTGCAGTACAGTTAGGTTCTCCAAAAAGATATTACGTAATCGTTTCAGTATAAATCTGCAATTAAGCTCAATGAAAGAACCTGAAAATATAGGGATGAGCAAACTTAGTCATACAGTTGCACATGTAATGTTATGGATGTGCAATAACGATAAAAAGTTCTATATTCAGCAAGATTGGGCTTCCGCTCACTATGCATGGATTTTTGTGGGGATTTTAAAGCAAAAAAAAAAAAATCATACAAGTAAATAGCAGGAAGGGATTTAGTTTAATGATCACGAAGATCTTATCTCTATGGACTTCTTGCTTACGATGTTTTAAATACATTGTTCTTATAGGAAGACATGGTCCGGTTCATAAAGGAGGCATGCCAAGATAATAATAATTGAGGAATAAAATGTGCTCGAGCGTTAAATTTAGATTACACTTTGCATATTTGTAAGAGTAATGTAATGTATGTGTTAGTCCATACACTTGTATGAACTTATACAAAGTTGTTATGGTGTCTAAACTAGAACGACCCTAATGTAAACATACGGTGGCAATGTAAGGGACAAAGATACTTTAACGGAAATTTCTTAGGCTGCTGATGGTAGCTCAGCGATAACAGCATCGACACGAAGAACTTAAACTTCGTGGTTTCAATTCTGGCCGTGGCTTTAAACTTCTCAATTCTTATTTACCTTCCCAGATTTCATTTGATTTAGACTTTTAAATAAGGAAGTGCAGTAATTGAGAGGTTGATTTTCTCTAAGGGAGCAGCAGTTTTTAATGGGATCTCGGCAACATGGGATCTTCGGAAATCCCGGAGAAAAATAACCGTCCATCGCCGTATTGTCCACCACCAATCTCACTTCGTGCTCACCTGGGATCGAACTTCTTGGTGATTTAAAGTTAACTAAAGGAAATGCATGGTGACATAATAATGAGCTAAGAAAATCTCAGCGAATGATGTTAAACAATAGAGGAACAAATGCACATAATACAACGCGACCCGAATGTCCATCACTTGTCGCAGATGAAAATAAACAGTAACAACCTGTATATAACGTTTCTCACTCTTTGCTTGGTGAAACTGTTTCCGAACATCTTGGCTTGGACCGGAAGCATCCAAAATCACTGGGCTTCTAAAGCTCGTGCACAGATACACAAAATGTATAATTAACGGAGGTGAATAAGTGGTTAAATAAAGTGAGCTTCAGTTTTATAAAAACATGATTTTTTAAGTGGCATGCTTTTCCCCTTTGTTTTCTTAATACCTATATTAAAGTCAACAATCTTTATTTCCTGAATTATTTTCAAATCTATGTAAGAGATCAATTTATTTTGTGTTGATACGGCTGCTAAGTTCTGAGATTTTACATTAATATGCAAACGTTATAGCAATTTGTCAGCGAAGCTCTTATCACTTAATGTATGAATCCTTTGGTACTGTCAGTGAATGTTTCTTAGAAATTAATAAAGTTAGGCAGCGGAACATTTTGCACAAGATGTAAACTGCATTGCGCTATACAGCAGAGGTATATTTCGGTTAATTGCAGAAAAACAATTGTTTTGATAAATGTTTGGTAAAATATTGCTGTCAAAATGTACATATTCTTTAAAAAATAATATCACAATAAAATAAAAATTAAAAATACTGTTGGTAGGACTGTTCAAAGAATATTGTGACTTTGTAGGTTCGTAGAATTAAAAGGCTGAGTTGCAGAAATTAAAAATCCCCTTCATTCCCGTAGAGATACACTGTTCAATTCTCACCTAACAACATTACATCACCCCTTCATTCCCGTAGAGATACACTGTTCAATTCTCACCTAACAACATTACATCATCCCTTCATTCCCGTAGAGATACACTGTTCAATTCTCACCTAACAACATTACATCACCCCTTCATTCCCGTAGAGATACACTGTTCAATTCTCACCTAACAACATTACATCACATATACAACACCAAGGTCGATGACAGTAACAAACAGCTTACTCAACTTCCACTGTTGACAACATTCTCGTTACATGTCTTTAAAACAACAACTCTTGTTACACAACTAACTCTGCTTACTCACGCTGTTTACAACTGTTCCGCTGGCGTGTCACAATCCCTTATATATCTCATTCACACCTCGAGAAACTTCTCGAGTAAACAAGAAAAACAACCACTCTCCGTCAATAGACATATCTCTAGAAACTTCCAGACATGAAATCCTATCTGTGCCGACGAGTCCTTTATCTGAGATAACATTGCCGGCTTTGTGAACACTCGCAGAGCTATCGTTACTGCTCATGCAAGCTCGTGAAACATTATCCGTCTATTATCTATTTGTGCCGAAACTTTTATGCTCAGTGCCGCGACAATATTTTAATATTGAGCGCTTATAATAGCGAATAAAATTTTGAAAATTCTTAGTTCTTTTTATATCTAAGGCTCTAACAAACACGTTCAGAAAAACTTACCTTTGCGTCTTATAGCACCTAAGAGGAAGGTGCCCCTAAATTTATATATTTTACATTACTCACGTTCTTCTAAACTATTTGCAAAGCTCCCCTCTTCGTATGCATGAAATGATTATAGACAAGACTGCTCCTTTCCCTCTAGAAATGCTGAGATCACTCCTAAACTTGTAAATTTCGCATCATTATCTCATATTTTCTAAAGTGGAACTTTGTTGTTTCAGAGAGCAGATCTGGGTATCTGTGATCTCACCATCACGCACCAGCGAGAGCAGATAATCGACTTCACCATGCCGTTCATGAACCTTGGAATCAGCATATTGTTCAGAAAACCTGTGAAAGAAGAACCTCGTATGTTTGCTTTCCTCGACCCTTTCTCTATAGACGTCTGGATCTACATGGCCACTGCCTACCTAGGAGTCTCTATTCTCCTCTTCGTGCTTGCCAGGTGAGGTTGTCAGAACTGAGAATACTTACCCCACATGAGGACGTGCTATTCAGGCTTTCCTGTGTTTCCAGCAAGTTGATTCACCGATTTGAAGTGAGACAATAACCAAAAGTATTCATTGTTTTATATTAATTGGCAAAGCAGATCTATAAACGTTACGATGTCCCGTAAGGTACATATTAGTTGCTGAAACCAAATGTACACACCTTATTCTTTATTATGAACCAAAGCTCCCCAAAGAACTTTCAGCCTTCGTTTTATTAATTGTCGAACATACACCGGGCCGGTAGCCGGGAGCTCAACTGCAGACATTGTTAACACTTCATCCAATGCTGCACAACGAGTTTATAACTGTACTGAAGCGCAGCGGCCTTGGAATGGGTGACATTTGCTTATCGACCATCTAAAGTACTTACAAACAACCGACATGACACAATTAACTAATTGACACAAAATAGGGACTCATGTATGGCAGGTCTTCGGTTTTTCTCAACAGCTGTAATCCTTTCTTCCCAAATTTATTTCCAAAGTTATTTCATGTGTTCATCACCTGTGATGACGTATGTACAGTTTGGCCGGCCGTTTTCCGGTCCTGATATTTCTCTAGAGGGGAAGTGCGCTGTTGCCAGTTCTTTAGCGGGGATTTAAAGCAGAGAAATCTGCGTATTTTATAAATATTTTACGATCCAGTAGCCATATTATTATAATAGCGATGGTAAAAATATGACTTAACAGACATTAAAAATCGGATCTCACGCACTCACAAAATAGCAGACAAACTTCACCAGCGCAAGCACCAAAATCAACTGAAGCCACGTGGTCCATACAAAATTAAACTGGCTAAACAGTGTTGGATTTGGAAGCCACGCCTAGCTGCTACAATGCTGATTGGCGCTAGCAGACAGTTTTAACTTCCTGACCACAATATCAGATGTAGAGACTCCCAGTATTGCTACCAAGACCAGTTAGTGCGTGTAAAAGGTGTGAAAGAAATATTCAAATAAAGTGGTGTTGTAATGAATATCTTGCAAGATAATGAAATTGTAATTTTGAATTCAATGTTTTAAAGCTAATATAGTCCTATATTTTCATTCTAAAGATAATTTTGAGGATATGTTTCCAATTTACTCATTACTGCATGTTGGTACAGTACTATATGTTGGTTCCCTCTCCGCCTCCGACATACGCAGAACGTCAGGGTCGGAGATCCAACGGCCGTACTGTAGTAACATCGGGCATTAAAAACGACCGTACTACAACTGTATAGGCATAAAAGCCTTCTACCTGCATTACATACGTGTAGAAAATTATGATATTGTTTGCAAATGCGCTCGTTTGGTTCCCGAATAACATTTTGGCCAGCTCCAAGTTCTTTTTAAATGGTGCTGAAATCAGTTTTCTTGCTTTTGGCTGCTAGCAACTGTAACATATGAAAAATTGCAACAATTTATTATTATTATTATTATTATTATTATTATTATTATTATTATTATTATTATTATTATTATTATTATTATTATTATTATTATTATTATTATTATTATTATTATTATTATTATTATTATTATTATTATTATTATTATTATTATTATTATTATTATTATTATTATTATTATTATTATTATTATTATTATTATTATTATTATTATTATTATTATTATTATTATTATTATTATTATTATTATTATTATTATTATTATTATTATTATTATTATTATTATTATTATTATTATTATTATTATTATTATTATTATTATTATTATTATTATTATTATTATTATTATTATTATTATTATTATTATTATTATTATTATTATTATTATTATTATTATTATTATTATTATTATTATTATTATTATTATTATTATTATTATTATTATTATTATTATTATTATTATTATTATTATTATTATTATTATTATTATTATTATTATTATTATTATTATTATTATTATTATTATTATTATTATTATTATTATTATTATTATTATTATTATTATTATTATTATTATTATTATTATTATTATTATTATTATTATTATTATTATTATTATTATTATTATTATTATTATTATTATTATTATTATTATTATTATTATTATTATTATTATTATTATTATTATTATTATTATTATTATTATTATTATTATTATTATTATTATTATTATTATTATTATTATTATTATTATTATTATTATTATTATTATTATTATTATTATTATTATTATTATTATTATTATTATTATTATTATTATTATTATTATTATTATTATTATTATTATTATTATGATTATTATTATTATGATTATTATTATTATTATTATTATTATTATTATTATTATTATTATTATTATTATTATTATTATTATTATTATTATTATTATTATTATTATTATTATTATTATTATTATTATTATTATTATTATTATTATTATTATTATTATTATTATCATCATCATGATCATCATCATCATAATCATCGCTATCGTTGTTGTTTCGTTTGTATGTCCCTTTTGACCCTCTAATTCAAATGGACTTTGACTTCAAAACCAACTGATGGTGTTTTAACTTAGTTGAACTGCAGATTTCTAACGTTTATTTTTAGTACTACAATTAAACATACATTCACTCTGACAGAGGTAACGTATTGATTCTATTTAAAATAAAATTCCCCGACCAGTAGAAATAGAACCCACAACCCTTGGATTGACAAGCTAGAGTGCTAACCTTTCTACCATAGAAGATGGAACTTCGTCAGAGAGCTTCCTCCAGCAGAATTTTACATATGCATTGTACAGGAAAATACTTTTTTTTAAGATATACTTAACCACAATGAATAAATTAGTTTACGCGGAAGACAGGTTTACTCTCACTGAGTGCAGAAGTCCTTCATAATTAAGTGCTTAGAATTCAACTGATAAAAAATACACGCGGGACTGCCGGAGTTCGAGAACCAATCTGACCTTTAATATGGTAACTGTCACTCGGCCCAAGGCTGCTGCTCTAACTCTCAATTCCTTTAATTTTAGCATTTATATGATTCTGCAAGCGTTAAATGAGAGAGAAAGAGAGAATCAAGTCATAACTCAGATAATGCAAGCGACCTGGTTACTATTTTAATAGCCAAATAAGCAGCATGTTAATAAATAATGTCACAAAACGTTAAAGTATATAATTATTATGAAAATATAAATTGTTTAAAAGTAGCTTTCCGTTAAACTGGCATACTTTCTTGAGATGGTTTTACCTATTCTGGTTGTTGATTTATTTCCG
Organism: Mantis religiosa; assembly: GCA_030765055.1. Taxonomy (NCBI): domain Eukaryota; kingdom Metazoa; phylum Arthropoda; class Insecta; order Mantodea; family Mantidae; genus Mantis; species Mantis religiosa. Next base: position 1,112,635 of record JAUKNK010000155.1, read on the forward strand.
GACTTTCCATCTAATACATTTGATTATCGTAACGTTATAGCTAATTAGGAGCATTGTTGGAGAGAATATAAGAGTGGGGAGGGGAGTGGAAGTACATAGTTATCCACGTGCGTATATTGTTGAATAGACACAGACGGGGAGAGGAAGCCCGAGTAGCCTTGTACTTAATCTTGGTATTGGAGACGCCTTTCAAAGGACTCCTATTTTCTTCTCCCACGAGCTACAAGGAACATAGGGCACTAATTTATAAACAATTTACTTGACGGTTTCTCTCTCCTTTCATGTGAAGCTTTTTACTTATTAACTCCTTAGTTTTCATATAAGCTCCCTTGATTTTAGCATCATGTTAGAAATCATGTTTATTATAAACAGAAGCGGTTAAACCAAACCTGACAACGTCTCTCTCTCTCTCTCTCTCTCTCTCTCTCTCTCTCTCTCTCTCTCTCTCTCTCTCTCTCTCTCTCTCTCTCTCTCTCTCTCTCTCTCTCTCTCTCTCTCTCTCTCTCTCTCTCTCTCTCTCTCTCTCTCTCTTCTCTCTCTCTCTCGGCATTTCCATTATACAGTCAAGTATTCTTTGAGACCAAAATAAGGACATCTACAGATTTGGAATTTCGTTCGAAATTCTTCATCGTGGTTCACAGTTTTAGCAATGGTTGCGTCCTTATAAACATCAGACTCACACTCTTGACCCTGACATAATTATTTCAAACACTGGCATGCAAAACTTTGAAAATAAATAAACACCCAAAACACTAGCTTATTAATAGCTAATCAGCATAGATAAGGAGGTGCCCTATGAAAACACCATTAAATTCCAAATTTGTGTATTATACATCCATTTACTATAGTAAGTGATATAATCTGTCTCAAACTAGAACGAATCAAATGGGAGGCCAGAAGAGAAGAATTAGGCATACTTTAACGAAACTCTCTAAAAAATTCAGACAAATATAAAAACAGTTTTTAGTTTCAAAACATGTAATACCGAAGATACTTTGCATTCAAATATTTCAGGTATGACTGCATAATGAAGATGCCAAACAGATTATTTTTATAATATTATGCTTCATGTTCAGTGTGGCACTACTCATGATCTACATATTTCTGAACAGTAATTTAGTTTTGAATTTTTTCAGGTCTACAATAGAACAGGGTTGCCAATTTAGCTATTTCCTCGCTAGATGTAGAGGTTTTTAAAATTAGCATTGAGATGAAAAATGTGTTCCCTGGTGGAGATTCTAGGGACATTTAAACAGATAAATATTAATTAACTCGTGTACTTTTACCAAATTATTTTGCACACAATGGTAATAATGATACTCATAATTCGAAACGGGGGCCGTAAGGATTAGTTAACAACCTGTGTAGGATGGATTCTGAGAATGAAGCTCCCACAGTGTGTGAACTTTTCATACCACCTGCAATATTCCATCGTTGATGGATCTGCTGTCGGCTGCTGCAGTGGTGAGTTATGGGATCTTACTCTGAGAGTATTCATGGATGGGTGTGAGGATAGGCAACACCAGCTAAATTGAACGGTTAATTGAATGGAAGCCGAAACTTGAGATATTTGAATCGAGTGGCTGACTGTAGTGATAATGAAGAATTAAATTGTTTCTAAAAACCTAACAATAAAAACTATAACATTGAAATATTAAATAATATGCTAACTCCTGAAGTATCAATAAATTTAACGTTTAAAACACACTTTTCTTAGTAACAAGGGAAGCGTAAGTTGCCATGATTCGCTAAAGTGTTAATTCCTTTCGGCTACCTTCAAGTATATGTGACAGACCAAACGCGATCATTGGGCGCTACGGACTACCAATAATCTATCTCATTAAAACGCTTGTGTAAAATGTAAAAGATTTTAAGACGCGAAGTTTAGAAATGCACGTCTGCCACCTTATCAAGGTTCCTATAATTAATGTAGTTAAAAAGAGGATTTTTGTAGAATTATTGGACATTAGACAAATATTTAGCTCATTATTTGCGTATGAAACACTTTTACCCTTTTAGTTGCAAAATTCTAAGAATTTGTTTCTGTATCTAATTTTCTAAACGGCTATACGTGGGTTGTCAAGCAACTTTATGATGTGTTAACGTAGTTAGCTCTAATTACCTGAACGTCATTGAAACACCTAATTGCCTTAGATATTTTGACTTCCAAATAATTGATTTCGTTCAAAAGGTAACTTGCCTGGCTAATGACGAACTACCCACTGGCAGAATTGTAACTGGTGTTTCTTATATTATGCATTGATTTTAATATATCGAAATTATTTATTACAAGCATTTATCCATCTCCCTATCATTTGTTTATAAAAGTATTAATCTTTAAAGTAAATAATAAAATTCCTGTTCCAGTCGTAATTTTGTGTAAAGGGTCGAAATTCTGTTTCACAAAATAACAGATTAAAGGAAATTTTATACTTGCAATTGTGATCTGCAGTAGATAACTGAAAGGGCTTTTGTTCCGAAAGCCAAGGAAATAAACATCTAATTGCCAAAATCTGGGAAATTGTCTTGCAAAACTACGTTTTAGAGGGATATCTAGCGGAATTCTAAAAGCATGTATTGGCAACTCTGTTTAGGAAACCATCCCCCCCCCCCTAGAAGACTCATTTCCATTTCCCTTATTAACTCTTGAGTTATTGCTCCTGTAATAGTGAACTTTAAAATGTTATTAACATAAAGGATAAGTATAAAATAATGTAGTTAATTCATTTCCTGATGGACTAATAATTATGTAATTATGTCTTCTGATTACTTAAAAGGAAATTTTAGCTAAGTGATTGACTTAGAAACATATTTTCAAAGCATCTATATAAATGCTGTTATGTATATATTCACCAGGTTCTTGTACAGTGTATTACCCTTAAACACCTACAGAACGGATGCAGTAGTCTCACAACCCTTTACCGAGATGAATATCTGTGCCACGTAATTAATTCTATTGATGCAGACCATGGCTTTCAACATTGGCGTGATTCGGCGACGCGGAAGCTTAGAATCCCTTTGATGTAAAGCACCGTTTCACCATTTTAAGTCAGGCGATTAATTCCGTGCTACACGTACATAGATATTGTCAGGTAAAGGGCTTTGTGTGATGTAAATATATGGGAGGAACTGTAAAAGTATAATTAGCGCTGTACATAAGGCCTAGAGTACAGTAGGTAAGCTAACAATATGCTCACTCGACCAACTCTTAATCCTGTAATTCCCTTTACTTCCCACTTCATCTGTTGAATTACTTATAATCCTACATATAGGGTTGTAACCTTATGACTTAATGGGATATAACATGTCCTAGGGATGGTGTATGTAGAATTTAAGTCTAAAAAGAGCTATCATCAATTGCAAGGTTCCAAGGTATTTTAAGGCTACTTTCCCTATAATATCCTAATGTCTGTCAGGGCGTTAAATGTTTCAATTGACCTGTACTTCTTCGAGTATATAATTAGTTGTTCTCGGGTAATATCTATGTGATTGTTGCTCTAAGTTATACAATCCAGACAAAAGTCCAGGCATTTTTATGTACCTACCTGCTAACAATGTATACCTGTGTTTTAATAATCTTTAAAATGATATTTATGGAAAGAAATGGGAAAACATCTTACCTCGTCTTTGTATATGTGGGCGTCAATGAACATTTCAGTTATTTCAAGGAACAAAAATCACAAATTCGCAATACACATTTTTCATCAACTCATAATTATTAAGTAACTCTGTGAAATTGTACATAGCTGGATGTAGAGTTTAAAAATAAAGCTGTATGTCAGTACTATAACAAATTACACATTATAAATATCTCTAAATGTATTATATGTGCTATCTTTCAAGAAAGTAAATGTACACTTTCCGCGAGTGAGTATCACTCAGGCGTTCCGTGACTAGATGATATGAAAACTAAATTGCCCATACTCGTAGATGTATAGTGTCCTGGTCGCCATTTTAACCAGTTACTCACTTCGAAGATTTCTAAGGCTTTATTAACCCAGTACAACAAAAGATTGAGTATTTATCACAAAGTAAGTAATAATTCTCTTGCAGCTGAGCAATTAACTACATGGCTTTGGAAAGTGCGCAAGAAAACGGAAAACACGTGGAATTATGATTTTAACAGAACTAATATCTATATTGTATATAAAGTATACTTCCTTAAGTGCTCATGTAGCTCAATGACAGAGAGCACTCACTGTGATAAATATTAGGAGAGTTCATGGTTTGAGTACCATCCTGGGGATATGTTTTTTATTCCAGATTTTTAATTTGTTAGATTAAGTAATGAACCAATTTACAACTGTTCTCTTGGGGTAAGCTGTTACTAATGGATTGGATAATTAGTAAGAAGACGAATGCCAGGAAGAATGGCGGCTTAATATAGTCAACATCTCAACTGTTTCATAATTTAATTAATTTGTTAATGCATGACGTTGGCTTCATGAAAAAATGACAGCTTTTTACTTTGTTTCCTAAGCAACATTATCTTTGGATATCGTCTTCTTTTTGTAATTCCTAATATTGGCTATTTGTAACTAAGGTTACACAGAATATCTTTTCAGTTTTATGTCTTATACTCTACTGGATTATACAGTTATATTGCAGCTCTCTAAGTTTGTTTTTCTCACGATGAGAATTATTTAATTTTTTGTTATTTTATATATTAGCTTATTGTTAGAACAGATGGATGGTATACAGCGTTTAGGAGTTGGCTCCATTAAAATTATCATTCAACCTTCTGGAAACTTCTGGAAATCTTTTTGAAAACATGTTACTAACTTAGTCGCAAGAGAGAAAGTATAATTTCATTCGTTAAAGCGTCTTACAAAATAAAAGCATTGGAATAAAAATTATGACCACATACTAGGTTTCGAACCATGAATCCTCGGCTCAGTGACAACATGTATTTTGCCACTGAGCTACGATAAGATGTGCTTGTAATAGATTATATACAACAAGATGTTAATCCGCCATTCTTCCTGGCATTCGTCTTCTTGCTAATTCTCCAATGCAATTAGTAACAGCTTACCCCAAGAGAACAGTTGTAAATTGGTTCGTTACTTAATCTAAGAAATTAAAAATCTGGAATAAAAGACATATCCACAGGATGGTACTCGAACCATGAACCCTCGTAATATTTACCACAGCGAGTGCTCTCTGTCATTGCGATACATGAGCACTTAAGGAAGCTTTCTTTATATACAATATGGATATTAGTTCTGTTAAAATCATAATTCCACGTGTTTTCCGTTTTCTGGCACATTTTCCAACGCCATGTAGTTAATTGCTCAGCTGCAAGAGAATTATTACTTACTCAATCTTTTGTTATATTGGGTTAATATAGCCTTAGAAATCTTCGAAGTGAGTAACAGGTTAAAATGGCGACCACGACACTATACATCTACGAGCATGGCCGATTTAGTTTCATACCATCTAGTCACGGAACGCCTGAGTGACCCGCCGAAAGTGTACATTTACTTTCTTGAAAGATAGTACAATATTTAATATAAAATCACAAAAAATTAAAGCTAATATAATGAGAGTACTACATCCCACACAAATAATAATTGTATAGTGAGGCTGGCCAGTTTATAATTAGACTGACATCGCAATTAGGGTGCTGACAACATTCAAGCAGAATCTGCTCATGTTTTGTGAATTATTCCACGTGATTTCGCCTTACTGCTGTGAGCATATTGGTTGTGATGTTAGTCTAATTATAAAATGGACTATGCATGTTACAGCCGGTGATCGATGCGTACTCTTGCAATAAAACAATACATGTTCAATGGCGTGTACTTAGCAGTCGATGCTGAAAATCTGGTCCATCTGCTGCAAAACACATCTCACATCCTTGTATGAAACAATGTACAACATTACAATGTCAGTCTAATTATAAAATGGATTATACTCGTTGAGAAACTTTATATTCGACATTTCATAATTTGATTTGTAATGGAACGTGATGGCTTAGTGGTTTCCAGGTTGGAGTGAAGTGTTAGGATTTTGTTGGAATTTTCCTTAGTTGCTGCTCGCAGGAAACTTTCTCTTCTCCTGGACAGAACGTAGGTGTGTCCTGGATTAAGTGCTGAGTTTGTTTCCAAAGTGTGCTGCTTACAAATATTACTTCTCTACCTTCTTGTGAAATTTATCCCATTACTACTTCATTTTGAATTTGTATTCGATAACGTGGCTTTATTTTAGAATTCTGATTTGATATCCAATTCGAATGGTATAAATTTTTTCATTCGTGTGTATGTATGTGCGTGTGTATGGCAGAGGAAAATTCCCAAACTAAGTATTTAAATAATGAAAGGGAATATTTTAATTTCTTCTGCCGGAATCTATTGAGTTTTTATTATTGACATGTACCAGTTAGTCTAAAAACGCTTTATATGCGATGTTCCATCGCCATATTTGCCTTTCAGATGTAACGTTTATGGCCATTTTCCTGAAATATAATAATTGGACTTTTTGTACACAGAAATGTACTGAAAAGATCCTGCTAGGTTTTTTTTTTTTTTTTTTTTTTTTTTTTTTTGCAAAAGGGTCGCTCCTTGAAACTTACTACTTGACGTGTTACTGGCCTATTTTCATATTTTATATTTATTTTATATTCTTCCCTTGTTTATTTTAGATTTTATCATATTATCTGCAGTCAAATTAAATTTATCTTTCATTACATAATTTTATGCAAAAGTAATATTTTATTTATAGTTAATTGATTATAAATCAATATTGAAATAATGTGAATATTACAGACTGAATGTTATAGTCGAGAAATAAGGTTTTAGGCGATAAAAGTATTAAACCAAACAACAGAGAAAAAAGAGAACATTCCTAGTAGGAATGGGTCTGAGAAGAACTTAATTACCTTATTAGGATTCTGAAGATACTATAACCAATATATCATACCTCTTATTTATTAACTTACCTCAAATAAGCAGTATTACAAAAATAAATATGGTGTAGTGAGGAGTAGTATATCAATGCATTTTGATGGGTTTCCATCATAAGTACTGATCAATAATAAATACTAAAGCAGTTGTTACTGATATAATCTCTATAGGCCCTATATACCAGGTGACTCAACTGCCCCGTCTTTCGCGTAAGCAGATATCCTTTCGTGCGTTCAAAGAGTTGCAGATCGACACGGGGAATTTCCAGTTAAACACACGGCAGTGGTGTGAGGGAACTACACAGACAAGTTCAATTCTGGGAACTGCTTCTTGTCGTTCGGAGCAGAACCAAGTCCACTCACACCACTGCCATGCTTTTAACCGGTGGTGCCCCGTTGCAGTCTGCAATTCTTTTAACGCACGAAGAAATATTTGCTTAAGCGAAAGACGGGGCAGTTGAGTCACCTGGGTATCATCCGTGTTTCTTTATATATATATATACCGACCGTCCTACTTGATGTTATTCTGTAGATTCTCTTATTTCCCACGAAGGATCAAATCGTAAATTAATCTACGTATATATTGCAAAAATATTGTGTATTTTAATGTTTTCCATTCCCATTTCCATTTCATTGTCGTGAAACATCAGCGGTCACTGCAGGAGTTCGAACCCCCCTTTTATTTACGATAATGGAGAATTGTGACCTATTTCAGTTTAAACGTCGCCTCACTTTACTATTTTGACTTGATAGGAGAGATCTACTGGTTGACCCAGGCGACCGCAAACTGAGATTTGCGATGCACAAGACGGCGCTGGAGCCAGTTTTCTCCGGGATCTCCGATTTCCCTCGACATCTCATTCCACCGGTGCTCCATTTTCATCTCATTTATCATCAGTTTCAGTGTCTATAAGCGGGAATTAAACACACACATTTTCCTACTGGTTGATTAAGAAATGCAAACGTTTAATGAAACGGACATATGGTAGCCACTTTACTGTGTATGAGATTGTGGTCAAGACTATCTCCGCATATAGAGAGCGCACACTTACACCTCCATACACCCAATGTGGCTACCACCCTCCAGGAAGGAGGGAAGAAGAAAAGAATCTCATACGGGCAAAGGTCCCTAGGTTTGAAGGCCTGTCTTACTACTACAGCTTCTTACAAGGGACACGTTTGACATCGAACGCTCGAAACCGCAAGAAAACATGCTTAGAATGACAAACGATCATTAAAACTACAATGGGCTGGTCATTTCCATGCAATATTTCGCACTTGTCTACTGGCACCATTATATGGTCAATAAGCAGTAAAAGCTCTGTATCAGAAGATTATCTAATTTTTTCAAATTGTAATGTTGTGAACCACAACTGAAGATACATGAGCGTTATTTCGTCATCAAACTTTACTCTGCAATTTACATTTAATTTGATGCATCAAGGTATAAGCTTACGCTGCAATACGCGGGGTATATCATCATTTGCAAATGTAATTAGTGTGACACTTCATATTGGACTGTGGGAATGCGAAAGTGGTTTCTAATGTGATAACCTGACTTTACTGGGGTGTGAACACTTTTCTCTTACTCTTTATTTTTACCACTTCATCGAAATCCTGCATCTGCACTTTGAGGACTAACATAACCACTGTCAGGTGTGTAGTATATGTATGTTTCGCCTCGTACAAGTACCGTAAGCAGAAGTCTTTTAGCACTGTTGATTTAAAATGTAGTTGCATCCTGACGTCATTGAATTACGTATAATTTCCTTCCTATGATATTGATATCCTGTTACTTTGTTTCTCTTTATTAGATATTAGTGAAGCGGAATACTTTTTTGCATGGAAATGACATGGACAACTGTTCGGTTTGTGATCACTTGTTATTCTATCCCTGTTATCGTGCGGTTCCGAGCGTTCCAGGTCAGAGGTGTCACTTGTTAGAGGGGAAGATGAATGACCCGTCAAACAAGCAGCCCGTCGGTGTCCACAGTGAATACTCTTTCCTTTGAGCAGGCATCAGCACCATCTTCCGGCACCACCATAAAACACGAAACCTTAAAGGACACCTGAAGGACGAGAAGGAAACGGAATGAAAAGAAAATAAGCGAAAGCAACTTAGAATTTTCCTAGCGATTAGGGAAAACTCTGAAAATTTCAAAGTCCAAAAGGAGAGCCGTTGGAAATCAAACTCGGAACATTCCGAATGCGGCCTTACACGTTACCACGGAGCCATCTCGCTCGATTACAGTAATGCCAACTTCTGAACGCAGTATAGAAAGTTATTAATGTTGATCAATACAAATTAAGACACTATTACGTTTACTCTCCAATTTAAACAACGTAAAATAACTGAAATAACTGAAATGCATTTGTATGGTTGTAATTGACGCAATTGGTGATTTTGGTAGTGTTTCCCATAAGATACCCAACCAAATCCATGACCGTTGGCGGGTGAGCCTAAGCTAACGTAGTTGTAGTGTAGGTTAGTGTCTTGTAGTTCAGTAGAGTTTGTTCACAGGACGGCGCCTGGAGAGTGGGACAACCCACACCCTTGCAACCCGGAACCGGAAGAGCTGGAGAATAACTTCAAAATGATGAACGTGCTGTGGTTCTCCATCGGCTCCCTTATGGGGCAAGGCTGCGACATCCTCCCCAAGTAAGCATTCCCTTCCCCATCCACAGATAACCGCTCAACCCATCAAGAGATAGACCCAGTGTGGCGTAAAAGACAAGTTAGGGTATTCAAAGTTTATGCACGGTGACAAAGTCATTTGAATGTATATAAAATTATACGGGATATACTTGCTTCATTGCCGCTTAAAGATGCTTTGTAAATTCTTAAAAGATAGCAACAGTTGTAGACAAAACGTTGAGCAAAGAAACAGAATAGCCTTTAGAATCAATTTCCATAAGCAAGGTGTTAATTGCCTTCTGTAAAGTAACGATGCTTGAGAAGTCGTCGTTAAAAGAATCTGGAGCTGGAACTGTACTAGTTCTTACTGTTTCAAAATTGAATGACAAAGATAAAATAGGCTGTCTTTATAAAGATTAATAATTACGAAAATCAGATTCAAAACAGCTATGAATCCCATTCGTACACTTTAACATTTCCTAAATTCCCCAGATGATAAAATTAAAACGAAAATGGTGAAACAGAGTTGATTGCTCCTAGTTCATAGTAAAGATATGAGTAAAATAGTCACTTAAATCAAATGTCCCCAGTGATTGGCAGGTTACCGGCTGTGGGACGTCATTCCGCCGAGGAGTTTTTATCTTTACTCAGTTGACCTGCGAAACTGACGATCGTACATAACCATCCACAGAAGGGTGGCAGCTTTTGCACTTCTGAGTTAAGTTGAGAACTAGTAACGCAGCCAGGGTTTTGTAGCTTTGTTAAGAAACTTAAAATAGTATGATTTATTTATTATGCTAATGAAATCGTCTTCTCTGCTATCGGAAACACGAAAAGCATGTCAGTAATAGCGTCACCGTTTCAACCCGCAGTAATGTCTTTATTTTTAAGAAAAAGAATATAAATTCTAACTCAACATAAACAAACAGTTTATATTGGACTCTGATTCATCTAGAATTAAATTGCTTTTAATGACAATAGCACGCCTTAAACTGCAATGGTCGTGTGGGTAACGCTTTTACTTATTTACACACACAAACAAACACACACACACAAACACACACACACACACACACATTCCAAACTCTAGAATGAATAGGGAATAATCTTGGCTAGAGAAAAATTCCCAACCCGCAGCCAGATAACGAACCCGAGACTTCTAGCACAGATGGAAGGTACTTTATCTTCTGAGCTCCGAGACCAGCTACGCCATTTTATTGTTCAAATTGATGTAAGAATCTTGAAGACGACTACACAATGGAGTCGATTTACAGCACGGAATTATCAAAGTCCTTTGTTTACGAGTAAGCACGTCCACAGAAACACATTTTGAAAATAACCATAAACAAATACTAATCTATTACATTCAATATACAATTTTCCAGAGATAAATATTACACTCATAACAGAAAATACAAATTAATTTTACAAAAAGATCCAAAACGCATAACAGAAAACACAAATAAGTTCTAAATAAAAACAAACAATTGAGTAAATAATACAGTGTTCACTGTGTATGTGATATAAGTCTGTGGAGCTTTGGATATATAACCCCGGTATTCACCTTGAGAGACTGAGGGAAAACCACAGAAAAAACCTCAGTCAGGGTACTTGATCACTGTCGAACACCAGTAATATGATCAGCATAGATGTCTCTGGAGTATCTAATGGCATCTGACACGCACAACTTCTTGAAGAACGCTAAGTACTTCTTAGAGCAAATTCTCTTCATCACTTTGTCGTTCTCAGGATCCCAGGCACCCAAGGAGCCAAGAACAATGCGTTAACCTCTACTTCCTGATATCTGGTGCGTAAATAATAAGAGCAATATTACAACTGTTGCTTATGCACAACCGGCTTTGTTCATGTCGCAGACTATATCTGAATCGTCCAAAACACGATTTTTTTATCCCACGCGTGTTGCTCAGAAGTGTAAATTTCACTACTTACCTTACATTACATTTTTGAAAACTGTTGATAATTATAAATTCAAGTGCCTATTTAATCATGCCTGCAAATCTGTATGCACATGCAGAGTCATTTTAGCAAGGATTACGAAATAAAAGGTTTTGATAATCTTCGCACTGTCGCTACTTTTGTAATTTTACCAACTCTATCTCTACCATCATAAACTTATTTAAACAAATATTTTTAAAAGCGCAGAATAGCTTGAAAGTAGCCTAAAAGTGTTCTTTAAAGTGTACCATTATATTTAACAGAAATCAATAAATTTATACAGAAACTGAAGCTGATATAATAGCTAAAATTTTAGGAAGCCGAAGAATTACTTTTTGGGGAGGTGGGGGAACAGAAGCTTTCAGCGGTATTCCAGGCTGAACATAGAGTACAGAGAGAGAATTGATTTCTGCAACCTACGTCAGAAACTTTTAATTTCTCTGCTAAAAGTGCAACCTTTTTCCAATTTCGTGGCCAGGCAGGTGATCGCATCTCTCCATTGAGCCCTTCGGCATTGGTATTGGAATTACACGGATGCGGCGCTTCGTTTAATGGAACAAAACGGTCTTCAATCGAAGGACAATTTTGGACGTTATCCCTACAGGCTTGTGCCTGTAATCTCAGAGAATGCAATTCTATTACACCGGAAGCATTATGCCTGCAGACAAGCAATTTCTGTAATTACATAGAAACTGTATATAGCTTTGGCAAAAACTTTATTTGCAAATGCCCTTGTAAGACAGACACTTTAAAGTATAAATATAGTGTTGGCTTTTAACTTTAAACTACTCTACTTAGGTAAATCACTTGACTCCTTTTTTTAAATTAACATCCTCCAAAGCAGGTCATACCAGAAATGAATGAAATAGGTGAAATAAGTCCAAGATCCATAGAGCTGAGAGTCAGTTGACGTTCTTATTTCAGGATAAGGAAAAGTTCCTTATAAACCTTATCCAGATAGTTCACCCTGACCGAGATAAGAACTCGTGAGGCACACTAAACCTACATTACAGTGGCGAGCGCCCTCAGCTCTATGACAAGGTTCAGAGTGCGTCAGGTCTTTGTGCCTATACCTCTGAAGGGGTGCCCCCAGGATGGAGGGGTGAGGTAAGACGATACTAAGGTTGACCGCACATGAGGAAAGGCGATTACATATGGCTGCTTTCCAAACAGCTACAACTGAAATTCCTTGTTGGTGATTGTACAATCACCTCCCACCCACCCTCGGGGCTTAACACATCCTTTAGTTAATGCCAGAGGTTCTACTCTCATTAGTCCTGGACTCGTAGGACCAAGGACCCGGGCCTCCTTCTACCCGGGAGCGATGGATACTCCGGGGCTCTTTCCATAGGGCAATATCTGGAGTCTAAAAAGCCCCCCCCCCCCGCTGAGCACAACAGACGGAATGGAAGTCGATACACCACTTACGCGCGTCAACCCCGCAGGGAAGACTACCGAAAAACCTCGAACACATCCCTCAGTGGGCCCGGGAGCTGGAGACCCCTTCCGATCGGGAGAACGAGGACTTACGGAGAGCAAATTCCTTAACTTGCACGCCAAAACTCAGCCCGCCTCGGTAGCGTAGATGGTAGCATGTCTGCCTCACGTTCAAGAGGTCCCGAGTTCCAATCTCGGTCAGAATGAGTTACCTGGATAAGGTTTTTTCCGGGGTTTTCCCTTATCCTGGAAGACGAATGTCGGGTAACTCTAAGGTCCATGGACCCTGGACACATTTGAACATCATTTCACCAATTTTATTCACCGTCCGATATGACTTTACGTTGGAGGACGTAAATTGCAAAACAAAAAAAAACTAAAATAAAACAAAACAAAACGCTAAAACTCTCGCTGACACTTAAAACACCAAAAAATTAAATTATCTTGGTTATTAAAGATGCTGTTAATTCCCAGGATCATATGAGAGCTCCCGGTATGTTGGAATTTCCTTCTATTAAGGAGTTCTTTTAAGCACCACTAAATCTACATACATGGGCTGTCGTTTTTAAGCACTTTAAGAAAAGCCAGTCTGGATCGGTTTGAATCTGGGACTTTGAGAGTAGCGCAGCTTCTAAACAATTTAACCATCCATACCGACACAAAAAAAGCTGAAACAGAAAAATCATAACGGTGAAAATAAAAAAAGCAGTGGGAAATTCGGTATGAACTTATCCTTCCCAGCATTCGGGTAGTGGCCATGGAAACTCATTAAAGAATCCATGGTTCAAGAATACCAATCAAACCCACGACCTCCTATTGCCAGTAAAAGTCTCCACCCCGAGTTAATCTGATTTTTAGTTAAATAACTTAATCTTGTGTGTGTTTAGCACTTTTTTAAAATGAATGTCCTCCAGCGTTAACTCATATCGGACGGTGAATGAAATGATGCTCAAATGAATCCGGGGTCCATAGAGCCTAGAGTTGCTCGGCATTTACAGTTCAGGATAAGGGGAACGCCGGAAAAAACATCATCCAGATAGCTCATCCTGACTGAGATTCGAACTCCAGGCCTCAGTATGTGAGGCATAAATGCTACTGAGGCGAATAGGTTTAGCGCTGCTATTTAAGCTCAAGTCGGTCCATTTGGTACCTATGTTAATGTTAAACACATAATTCCGTTGCTTGTTTTGCTGTAAATATTCTAAGAACTGTAGATAAAATAAGTGATAGATGCTACGTAATTAGATAAGAACAAATGCCACATACCACCCAACATTAAAATCACTAAATTATTGAGCCATTATCTTAGAAACTATCTAGAATTTGAGACTAATTTTTACAGCATGTATAAGAATATCTTGTTCGCTGATATACTTTTATACCACAAGTTTCTTTGTTAAGCAAAATAGCATTGTTATCAACGTAACATATTGAGATTAAATTTTATTGGCAATTATATTTTTATAAAATAATAGAACATTTTAGCACTAAACTAGAAGTACAACAGAATTTATAAATTGTTTTGAACTTAGTTATTTTCAATAGTTTGTTAGAAAACGGGACATTTGTAAAAGAAAATGTATTAGCATAAAAAGGTATTCCAGGTAAAAATTTATAAAACAATGTCCCACTTATTTAGGAAGAAAGAAATGACACGGCTTGAACACAAAAAAGCCAACAAATATGCTTCAAAGAATGTAATATTTATTACATTTTCTGCGAATTATTGCAGCATTCATAGCACAAAATAACTGATACCTTGCAAATTTTAAAAGTATATTAAAATATATTTATATTTATGGCTATAATTATTAAATATATAAAAATAAAGATGAAACTCCAGTTTATGAGCTAGCACAAAATTTAAATGTTAGTTTTGGAAGTTTTTATCTTTTGGTCATCTCTTACACCTTCATCAAACAATGAAATTTCGAGAAAGACGCTCATGTACCTTGGAATTGACACCTTGTTAAGGAATGCTCTATTCTGTATTTTTAAATCCATTTCTTTTGAGAAAATAATTAAAATGTCTCGGTTTGCAGGAATAGTAGGACATCGTGGAATAAACAGTAGGTAACTCCTTTCGTCTTTTATTCTTCTGTAATTGCAAAGAATATCTTAAAAGGACATCTGAAATATTTTTATGCTTGGCCACAATTCTCTAAAATAAAACGTTTGACATATATTAACCCTTTTTATCCAATTTATATAGTTGCAATTCATTTGAGGGTGCCAATAATATTTCGCGTTAATTTGTAGAGAAGGGCAAATAAATCAAATTAGCGTCTAAACTTCCCATATATATTATCGATTTCAGAAGCGCAATCTGAGAAAGTTTTGCTATCTTGCTTATGGAATCCGATATTTTTATAATGCGTACTCTCGTTATTACTTTTGTCAACTTTTGTAAATTTATAAAACTTTTTATAATACAGCTAAATGGCTTTGCAATCTTTGTGAGCAGCATCAGATAGCTGTACAAATAAAATTTAAATTAAAAGCTTATGTTCAAAATGGAACATTACTCTCGTCGTTTAGAAAATTGGCTAGTGATATAGATTCGTTAGTGACAAGAGAAAAGAAAGTTTTCTATAGCTTTTAGATATACACAGTAAACAAAACAAATTTCTTGGGGCATGATAATACATTTTCAATTTTCCTTCATACAGAATGATAACTGCAGCTTTTTATAAGAGCTTTGTTTAAATTTCGGAAATGTTGATACACCCAAGTGTCCAAAACTAAAGTTGAGTGATGGAGATAAACATCATATTTGAACGCCTCAAGGATCTATCTCTTGATGAATCTTTCCCGTCGCCTGCTTTCTTGAAAAACTTCCAGTCAAGTGTGCCTTCATGGTTTGGCCGGATAGATGCCTTCCTTGGTCCCAGCCTGAACCTCAACTGTCTGGAGAAGTCGGCGCGCTGGAATTTAACCCTCTTGTTTCTTTCTTTTGTTTCATGTGTGGCACTCAAATCTCCAAATGCCTCAACTTAAAACGCTGATCGCATGCGCAGCATGTCAACTCTTCCTTTTCTTCGACCTATCAACAGTCAACAATGGATCTTAATACTTGTTCAATCAAACCATGTGATATTCGGACTTCTTGTTTACACCATGCTTGAAACTGGCTGCTGATAGGTCGAACCTACCCTCACTGGCTTCGTAATTGTTTTTTTTCTTTCTTCATGATACCTGTTTGTTGTTTTTTGCTTGGCTTGGCCCGGTGTGAGCTGATGTCTTTCAGGATGTCGCCGACGGAGTGGCAGAACCGACATCCGTGCAGCAAGCCCCAAAGCGATGAACTGGAAACCAACCTGACCATGAGTAATTGCATCTGGCACAACTGTGGTTCGATCATGCAGCAGGGTTCAGACATCGCCCCCCAGTAAGCAGTGTTACCATCATTAACATCACTAACCTCCCTAACATTTTGGTGTTCATGCACATCAAACCAGCTTATGAGAATAACCAGTTCCTTATAAAGATGTCACCAAAACAGCTACATAAATTTGTGTATTTCAAGCACGTTTCTTTTTAAACAGCTGAGTATATTGCAAAAACGATGCCGCTGTACAACACATGCTTATTTTTCCACGCATTACAGGTTCCATATATCATGTATGTATGCTATGGTGCTTTTAGTCGTGTTACATTACTTTTAATAAACGTTTTCCTTAAAATACTTTTAGACTAAGCAACAAGAGTAAAGCATATGGAAGCAACATTCAGATATTTGTAAGTCAAGTCACAATAAAAAGCTCACGCAAGAAAAGGGGGAAAAATTGCAAATTTTCAAGCATATTCTTCTAGATGTCTAATTTCGTCAAAAAGGTACACAAACCATTTCATTTGTCACAAACTATTTATTTTTATGAACTTTAAATTTTTCGGTGTATGTTTTTTTTCTAGTTCTTAATGTCTCAGTTATAGAAATTCACATACGTTTTAACCATAATAAAGAAGACATCATGCTATTGAAAGAAAATACATAGAATATTATAAAGAGCATGCTTAAAATGCATAACATTCAACGAACCATAGTGAATAATTTAGGAAATGCTTGATTTTGCTTGAATTTATTTCACATAATGTATGTTAATGATCTCGCCTTTTTTCCTATGATAAACCTTTGTGTCTCTTGTTGTGGTTTCCCTGTTGTAATAGATATAAATATTAATGACAGGTAAATTAAAAAAATGTGATTCACACACTTTATGTCCATGCAACACTACAAACATGTAATCTTTTAATAACAGTTCATTAAGGTTGTTATCGGGAATGTTAAGAAGGGAAATGTTTTTATATTAAGGGTTGTTAGAATGGAGGAAATGTCTTGCATACTTAAAAGTTGCCTAAAATAGATTGTGAAAATGTTTCTAACGCTTGGGCTTTTCATAGCCCTGTACGCGCACGCCCATCATGCACCGTACGTACGCACAACCTTATGCAAAACATTCCTTTTCTGGTTTCAGATAACCTCATAGCTGGAATTTCCTCTGCAATTCCGATATCGAATTTTTAGGTCGAATGTACTATCGAATACCTTTCATTCTGTCGTTTATTTTTTTTTTTTTTTTTTGTAACAAAATGCGAGCGGTATCAGCACCCGCGGAATGCATTTAGCGGTTTAGCAGAAACGTGTTACATTTAAAATGGAAAATCCGAGCCTCTGTGCTTCAAATGGGGAGAAGAGCTTTCTGCTGTAACATGTGCAAAGGTTTTTTTAATTATTTTTAGAATTTATTTAGTTCTAAGTTTTACAAAAATTCTAAAACATGTAAATGACTGACTCCTAACTTATTAAAAGAGTAAAAAGCATTCACAAGTGAGAATTATAATACAAACATAAAGTCATATAACAGATGATGTAAGAACTTCCTGATGCTGTCGCTACTCGATAGAGAATGTATAGAGCAAAGGCTGGTTGTATTTTATTCCAATATACCACAGAGTAATCACATAAAATTTGCACCTCAAATATTTCGAAAGTTAATAATGCTAGTGATGTGTGGTTTTAACAGAATTGATTGGTTGTCAGTGACACGTACTTCATATACACGGATTTTAATAATGCTTGGAATGTGCGTTTTTAAACAAACATACACTCTTGGGACTGTCGTGGTATCACAACTTAATGCACAAACGTAAATACACTACTTCTGCGGTTTCTAACAAATAAAGAGGAAACTGGTATTCAAAGATTGTCTTCAAAATGATCACTACCAGCTTCATTACTCGCAATCATTTTGCTATGGAAAGGCTGGTGCATTGTTCTACCATTTCAACGGAAATTTTAGAACAGGCCGAAATAATACGTCATTTTATATTATTTGGTGTAATAGGTATGTCATTGTAGACGTCTGTCTCAGTTTTCTTCACAAGAAGAATATATAAAGGAGTCAAATCAGTTAAACGGCCCGGCCAAGGTGCAGGTCCTCTGCGTCCAATCCCACGATTTGGAAAGAAACCGTGAAGATGAGCCGTAGCAATTGGTGCACTATGGACCCAGCAGCCGTGGTTGGTGCCACACGTTCCACCTAGTCTGAAAGGAAACGTCTTCTAGCATCGCTGTGCGCTTACACACAGCTGATACACCAGAGGAAGATAGCTTCGAGAGTTGTAACGTATTTCAGCCGGGAGCGAGGCCTGCAGTGCGTGTGACGTCAGGCAAGAGCCGTGTAGCACCAAGTTGCCTATATAAAAGGCACTGTGGGTACATAATCTGAGAATTCAGTCGGGTGTAGCACACTCGATGACAACAATGTAGCTGCCACGTACTTCATGGAACTATTAAATTAACAATGTGACAATTTATAGAAGGACAATTATACACACAAGAAAGAGTTGGCTGATTTTTACAAGAATGTCCCTCAAACCAGATTTCCGAAGTTGTATTCAGTTGCCGCACGGGCATTGTGTATGTTTGGCTCGACGTATATGTATGAACAATTTTTTTCTGTTAATAAATTAGCTAAGTCCAAACCCCGAAATACCTTGGCTCACAATCTGACATACAGCTTTCTATTACAAATTTCCTAGATATTACGTCCTGACATTGATAAACTATCTAAAGAAAAACGAAACAGAATTCTAGAAGAATTTACAAAGGCCAAGTACTGGAATACAAAAACAGAGGTATTAAGGAACATAATTGCCAAAACTTTGACTAGGAGTAAAAAAATTTATACTGCACAGAAAATACATGCAAAATTCACTGCTTCTACTTACGCATGACTGTTGTAATAGCATACACTGTAACTGCTGAAATATTATGGTATGACAAGCCCGCTTTCCGGAGACCAAATATTCTCCTCTGTTCGAACTCACGTGATTATATGGCTCCCTTTGATGTCTACAAGGCATACTGATGCTCATGTGTCTTTACTTCTAGGTATTCGTATCTATGCAAACCACAGTTTATAGTTTAATGTGGAAACAATAAATCTTTAATCAAACAAATTGTTACTGTAGCTCTGCCATTTTATTGGTACTATACCAACCAGAATTAGTGATTAAAGAACTGAACAAGAACCAAGGAGTTTCAAAACGCTTTAAAAAATTAGTTTTTCACCGATATAATGCTGGCAAAGTGGTAGAGGAATGCCTTTTACCGAAGAACGGACGAGAATGTGTGTGCTCTGGTCGAGTGGATTAGCCAGAATGTCCTCCTCTTCTTCTTCTTCTTCTTCTTCTTCTTCTTCTTCTTCTTCTTCTTCTTCTTCTTCTTCACTTCATGGCATAGGCAATCAAGTGCCTGTTCCGCCTTCGAAGTCCTCCAGCCATCGTTTCCTGGGTCTGCCCAATGATCTCCTACCTTTAGGATGATACTCTAATGTTTGTTTTGTAAGTCTATTATCTGGCATTCTTTCAACATGTTCCTTCCATTTTTGTTTGAAACCTTTAACCTATCATTCATACTAAAAATGTCCAGCTCTTCCCTTATATTTTCATTTCTATTAAGTCCGTCTTCGTGCATCCTTTAACACTTCTCAAGAATTTCATATCTGAAGCCTGTATTTTTACTCTGTTACCTTTTAGTTAACGTCCAAGTCTCACTTCCGTATGTCAGTATAGGTACAGCCATAACTTTGTAGGACTTTAATTTTGTTTCTTTACGTATTTTGTTTCTAAATGTTCTATTTATTGTTCCACACGCTCTTTGAAATTTGCATATTTTATTGTAGACATCATATTCCTTGTCATAACTAACATCAGTTCCCAAGTAGTTAAAAAGGCTTACCTGTTCAACGCAACGATTATTTATAACTATTTTTGTTCTAATTGGCTCTTTTCCAATGTATACCATTACCTTTGATTTTATAAAAGAAATTTTCATATTATATTGCTTACAAAGTACACTACGTTTAAAAATAGATTTTTGCAGGGCAGAATCGCTATTTTTGTACAATAACTAAGTCGTCAGCAAACAATAAAGTATTTAAAAAGTTTTCATTTGAAATTTTAAAACCTACATTCACTAGCAGCTTCCATTTGCACACTAGATCGTCAATATAAATACTAAAAAGTGTAGGTGATAAAGTACACCCTTGTCTGACACCCTGATTAGTAAGAATTTTTTTAGAAATTTTACCATTGTTCCTCACATTTATTTTTGTTTGGAAGTAGAAGCATTGTATCATTTTTACTAATTGTTGTGGGTATCCTCGTTCTTCCAATATTTACCACATTTTGCATCGGTTTACCCTATCGAAGGTTTTTTTCAAAGTCAGAATGCAGAATGTAATATAATGTAGCCAGAATGTAATGAAGTAAAAGTGAGAATCGGAGGTTCGAATTTAATGCTTACATGAAATTGTTTGGGTTCTTTATTCTTGTTTCTTCTTCTGTTTATTTCCTGTATTTAATGTATTAATTTATTTATTTATTTTGGTTTTTGACTCTCCTGTGTGCGAAATTACAGTCAAGTAACTGTGTATCATGTTTACCCTTATAATTGTACCGTACTATGGGGTTGTGAACCAAATTACATATTTACCTTTCATTCTTTAGGACGCATACGGACGCTATTAAATTTACCGGTCTTTTATTTATTTTTAAACCTTATTTTTCATTTATTTTGCTTCAAATGAGTTTTTAACATGCTAAGTTTACGGGTAAATAGAATAAAACAATTATAAAGAGCAGGGGTCTCATCAACGAAGTAAATGTTCAAAATGACCAACGCCTTCATCCAGATTTGGGTACGTTGCAGCAAAGACTTTCTTTCAATCTGTAACATAGAAATTATTCTATTTTGTACACGCTCACGGTGTTACAAAACATGTTATTTATATCATAATATCAAATTATACGCCCAAAATATAAGGTATTAAAAATTAAAAGGTATTAAAAACTTTGAACTTAATATGAAGGAATTGAACCTAAATGAAGTATCACAATGGTAAAGCAAAGATGATAATGTCATTCGGCCCATGCTGTTTTGCACATTGAGCAATTATAAACAAATAAATCATCGCAGAATACAAATCCTACCTCATCTTGCAGCTTTATACACCTTTTGGAACTCGTTTTGGTAGTTTTACGTCAAATAAGTCAACTGCATCAGCCATTACAGCAACCGTATGATGATAAATATGCCATTGTTCGTGACAGAAGTGAGCTTATCTAACACTTAGCATTCTTTGACAAAGCTGTGCAACGAGCATATGCTGACTGACGACTTAAATTCAATTGGTCGCACTGCATAAATCTGCCATTTTGTCTTCAAATGGTTTTGCCAGATGATGCATGTGATATATTATTCGTGTGTATAAATGTATGCTAAAAATAAAAGTTTGTAAAATCAGTTGAAAGTGGTACTGCAGCTCCCAGGATCATGGTATGATGTTTTTGGCAGCTATATAAATAGCGATTGCATTCTATCCCGTATAACACTTATGCACTGAGTTATTCATTCCTCCTCTATAAAATATTGTGCAAATCAGCCATTAAAAGACATTCAAGAAAGGCGTAGGTCATCTATGTCGCTTTTAATGTTGCATAAATTAAAAAATAAATAAGGGTAGATGTACTCAACTTCGTTTGCAGGGCATGCTAAATAATTCTGTGAATAAGGAACATTGCTTACAACTGAGATTACTCTTCTTGACGGTCACAGACGTGGGTATTTTTCAAAGAGGTTAATTGGCTGGTCTAGGAGTAGGGAATACACATACTCAGCGACTTCACCTTTATGTATGTGTATATGTTACGGGCTTCTGTATTAGCTACATCATTTATTACGCTTATTTCAACGTTCCGATTGATGGGTGTTCTACAACTAAAGGATACTTTAATATGCAATAAAGAATTTTCAAAACTTGGAAGACTCGAGCGGGGAGCTTTAGAAATTCAGCCTTTCCACCCATGTTTACATCCTTGGGCGTAAATATCAGTACAGTTTTCATTTGTAATTAGGAATAGCCACGAATGCACAAAATTACAATCATAAGGGCAAAGGGAAGGAATCACGATTAAAAAATGATCTAGATCTTTATAGAATAATTACATTAAAAACGTGAAGTGTTAAATCCCATTAACTCCTTCATCATTCAGTTTGAAAATTGCATTGACTAAACCAACTAGCTTTAAGATACATATATTGTATGTTAGACACTAGCAAAAGAAATAGTTATAATTCTCATAAGCTGATTTGATGAAAATCTAAACAACTTTTCACAGTGTTTTGATTGTGTGTTTTTTACTAATGACTGCTTGTGCCACTTCCTCAGACAGGCCTTCCATCAACGTCTGTCGTCATGGTAGCGCCAGTATTTATCTGTAACTACCTTGTTTTAGCTTGTGACCGCCGTAGAGCAGGAGCTATGTAATTGGCGACAGATGTTCTCCTACCTCAAATTTTCCTTCAAACCACCGCCCTACTTTGTAAATAAGGCGCAGATTTATAGGATGTTCTGGCACTGTAGTTGGCCAGCCACTCCCTAGGAGTGGTAACATCAGAGTTTAGTTAGACTAATACGCAACTTGACGGAGTAACCACTAAAGGTCGACGGTAGAGGTTTGACCATATAGATGTTACTTTTTGTTTGCCATCTGTTATCCATTAATTGAGAATGCATATTGAAGTTTTGCTATTTAGCCTTAAAAATCATGGCGCTAGGCAGAAGAAAATTATCTAATACTCTTTTTTGCTGTTTTTATAGAATAGTTTGTTTTAGAAACAATTCGTGTGGAAACATCATACAGGGTAGTCTTTACTTTAGATTTGTATTTCCAGAAGTAGATTGAACATAATTATTAAACAATGTGCCTGTCACTTAAGAACAATGTTGGCGTTTAGCACTATCGTCATTGTTTGATATCACATCCCCTGACTAGGATATCTCTGTTAATCAGTTTATCCATTGTATTGTACCCTGTTGATTGGAATGCCTCTGTATTCCGTGGGATGTTTCGTTCAAGTTCAACAATAACATTATGTATTTCCTTTATGAAACTATATGATATTTAACTTAAACCATCGGAAACGGGTTAAGATATAATTGCAATCGACATGCCGCACAGCTATGCAGAGCTCCAAAATGTTCTTCTCAAGGTGATACCCATCTGACGGAAGTGATATTCAAACGATCACAATTGTGATCAATTCCACAATTTTTGGTCATGTGATGCACATAACGTTTAATAACTGTGGTACACCCATTCCTGTAAATACATCTCTGAAATATTCCCTATCAGTTGGCCTACCCTGTATGTACTTATCATTGTCCTGTGTGATAAGTGATAATAGTTCCTGGACAGTGGCGTGTGCTCTGTAAATGGATTTCTAACATGAACCGTGGCTATATTTTCGTGATCCACTATTTTAAACCTTAAGCTCGTTTTCAAATACAGATTTATCGGTTATTTTCTTCAACCACGAAGTAATTCAAAGGCTGCTTAACTTAATTAGCTTTCATTTACAGTTTCGAACATATAAAATGTACATTTTACTACGGCTCCTCAGCAATGGTAACAGAAGTGTAAGTATATGCAACTCAACTTGCAAAGCCGATCATAAAAATTATTATTTCTTGTGTAGCTTTCAACTATACACCATAAACAAAGTAAAATAGCCGTAGATGTCATATTAATACAGATACTTTAATGGGGGTTATACAGTAAGTTTCCGTAGGACGGTAAACGGAAACAAAATACGTTTGCGTACTACCACTTACTGAAACATGTCCATCAATCATTGAGCAAGGTTGATTGTATATAAACTACTGTCTTATAAATGCAAACAGCCACTATGAGATTGTAAATACTTTAAAGCTACAGGAGCTTTTGTATGAGAGGACTTCAGCGAAAATACGACGAGAAAGAGAATTTCCTCATAGCCATATGATAACCAAAACAAGCAAACAAAAACACCGCGCTGTATTCTCTAATCAAATTTGACAAACGGCGGAATAAAACCAGCGTAGAGCTGGGGAAAATCGACAAGAGGACGGCAGAAATTCAAGGAGAGAAAATTGACATATCTGCAGAGCTTCGAGTCTCGGAGTGCACCGTGGCCACACCCCTTCCTGAAGAGACAGCAGATAAGCCAGACCAGCTATATATGTGAGGAAAATGAAGTCAACAACAACAGGATGGAGAAATTAAAGGATTAGGGAGAACCAGCACACAAGCAGGAAGAGGTAAAAAGACAGCAAACAATAGAAGTAAGATGCACAGCGTTTAGTGGGATTTTGGTATATGAAAGCTTAAGGCAAAAACTAGCAAGTGTTTAAATTTTGAACTTGATAAATAACCTGCAGGTTAGCACAGATCACTAAAAATAATGATAAATATAGCCAGGTAAAAATATCAAGGGAAAGTTGTTATGTGCATACTTTAAGAAGAATTATTAGGGAAATTCAGGGTCAACTTGGGGGAGCGAGGTTGTTTCAAAACGACACCGAACGATTATAGCCGTTGCGTAGTTTATAACTTAACGGTGTCTTAGCTTCGAAGTTCTGCTAGGTATAATTTTATACAGCATTAAATATTACATGATTTTGTGATTAGGCAGCGCAGGAACCACTGGTGTGCGAACCTCAAAAGTTGTTATCGGCCACGAAAACAAAAACATTACTCCTTGCTCTTTATCAGTGACGTTAGCCTACGTTTCAGGTAATGGGGCAAAGGGCAGTTATTTGTGCAAAAGTCGACTAATAACTCGGAAAGTTGCAAGGTTGCTCTTCAGTGTAAAACTACACATTCACTCCTAACAAGGAAGATTTTGCGCGTCCTTAGATAGCAAATCCAAGCAATATGGGGCGCTATACGAACGCCAAAATGAAGGACATTGTTTTGATTCATGGAAGAGCTGAAGGGAGCTCAACGAACGCACGATTAATTTAGTTTCATTAAAAATATGAATTGTAAAAATAGTTACATCAATGATAATATTTAATTAACTTCATAGCATTTTGTTATGATCTTAATTGTACAATATTTTCAAACACTTACTGTAAATATCAACAGCTTCCTTTTCAGTTTCAAATGCTTTATTTAGTATTATCAAACACGTGAAATAAAAGCTCGTCTCATTCCATAAGGTATTTGTTTTGGTTAATTTATCTACAATTCTTTGATGGTGTTTTTGTTCTGTTTATCATTTAATGCTACCATCCTCAACCTCACTAACATTAAATTTCCTCTAAAGGGTATAAGTTGCGTATGTCCACTAGCTTATTTGCCATCTTGGACTGCTATAACGGAATTTTGGAACACGTTAAACACTCATAAGCAAAAATTAAGCAATATCTTCTTTATTGCGGTTTCATAAGCCAAAGAAATACGAGGCATGTTTTTTAAGTGAGTACCGTTTTGCGATTCCGCCGCCGCAGCGCTACGGTCGGCGTTCCGCGCATGCGCGCTGGTTACCTACATCTATTGTCTCCGCACTGACGCCATTACAGTCTGATTCTTTATTGTATACGTTGGTTACTAAGTGTTTAAGATGCCTCCGGCAATCGTGGGTTCCGCCGATTGTGAAGTACGGGCTGTTATACGATTTCTGAGTGCTAAAGGCGTAAAACCGATCGATATTCATCGTGAGATCTGTGAAGCTTATGGACAAAACATTATGAGTGATGTAATGGTAAGGAAATGGGTGAGAGCATTTAAAGATGGCCGTACAAATGTGCATGATGAAGAACGGAGCGGGCGTCCTTCGGTCGGTACTGAAGATTTGGTGCAGAAAGTGGACGAAAAGGTGAGAGAAAACAGACGCGCCCAGCGACTACCATTTGTTCCTGCACTTGAAGAAACATCTGGGCAATCAGCGTCTTCAAGACAGTAACGAAGTCAAAACAGTTGTGATACAT
Organism: Mantis religiosa; assembly: GCA_030765055.1. Taxonomy (NCBI): domain Eukaryota; kingdom Metazoa; phylum Arthropoda; class Insecta; order Mantodea; family Mantidae; genus Mantis; species Mantis religiosa. The sequence continues at coordinate 1,138,883 of JAUKNK010000155.1, forward strand.
AAGTTAACACGACAGGCGGCAGAATTTTATGAGAAGGGTATTCAAAAACTGGTGCCACGTTATGACAAGTGCCTCAATATTCACGGAAATTATGAAGAAAAGTAAATTAAGGTACAGGCTTTCATGTAAAAATAAAATTATTGCGATGTCTATGCACGTCTTTTTTTAATTCCAAAACAGTAGTGACTTAAAACACATGCCTCGTACTTAATAGTAGCAAGCTGCCGCGGAGTATAACTTAACACGCATAACGGCGTGTGGCCTATACCTGCGAACTCCGACAGCGTGAGGCATGCATCGTTGTTCCTGTCACTGTCTAATCCACACTCATTCTGGAGCATTTTATGCGGCTCTATTGGCGGTAAAACTATCTATATGTGTCACATAGAAGCTGAGCAACTACTTCTATATGTTCGGTGTCGTTTTGAAACATCCTGTATATTATAATATAGCTAGTATTAATATTTTTGTTATAGCTGTATATCGCCAGCCATACTTAGCCAGACCTTTTACAGACTTAGACTTAGGGGAAACAATTGTAAAAATAAGATACGGAACTAAAACTGGCAATGGGTTATCTAAATGGTAGGATGCGATAGGAAAATATTACGATAAAAAATAGTGGCGTGTAGATAACAAAAACGTTGGCTGAATGCAAGAGGAAATGAGATATTTTTGTTTTGTGATTCCTACGAGTTAGAAATAATGAACGGAAAATATGGTTCGGATATCTAAGGAAGTAACATTTGTGTATAATAACGGGAGCAGCGTCATTGACGTTTACAGGATATATTACCATTAGTTCCAAGTTTTAAGGCTCGAAAAACCATTTATTCTCATTATTTTCACTGATAATGACTCTAAACTATCCCAAACATATACTCCGTCTGCCTGGAGTGAAAATGTATACCTACGCTACGTTACAAATTTGTTGAAGTACGCGGTACGTCCAGAAAGTAAGTTCTGTTTGGTAATAAAATTAAATTGTGTACAGATACAGAAAAATTATTTATTGCACAAAATTCTACAACTCTTAAACTACTTTTCCACATAACTGCAGAAATTTTGCAGGCATTTGTCATAGCGAGGCACAAGTTTCCGTATACCTTCTTCATAGAAGCTTGCCGCCTGTGTCTTCAACCAGTTGGAAACATTTTCTTTCAGCTCTTCGTCATTGTTGAAGCGTTGACTGCCAAGGAAAGATTAGAGATGCAAAAACAGATGAAAGTCGCTAGGAGCGAGGTCAGGGCTGTACGGGGTTGGTCAAACACGCCCCAGCCAAATCCCTGTAGGATGTCTTTCGTTGCATTTGCAGTGTGTGGTCGTGCGTTGTCGTGAAGAAACACAACACCATTTGATAGCATTCCTCAGCGCTTATTCTGTATTGCGTGGTGCAATTTCCTAAGTGTCTCGCATTAAACATCTTCTTTCATTGTTTGACCACGCGGTAAGAAATCAACGAGTATGATGCCTTTCCTGTCCCAGAACACTGTGCACATCATTTTTCGAGGTGTCAAGATTTGTTTCGGCTTAACCTTTGCTGAGAATGAGGTGTGTCTCCATTCCATTGATTGACGATTACTTTCAGGGCTGTCGTAAGAAACCCAAGTTTCATCTCCTGTGACTATCTGTGTCAGAAATTCTTCGCCACCTTCATCATAACGGGTCAAAAACTGAAGTGCACTACCCATCCGTTTTGTTTTGAGTTGCTCAGTAAGAATCTTTGGTATACACCGTGAGCAAAGTTTACGAAATTTCAGTTTTTCGGTAACAATTTCATGAACTAGTGATCGTGAGTTTGGGGGAAATTCCATAGCGAGAGCACTAATTGTAAACTTGCGGTGTTCCTTGGATCTTGTCATCAATCGCGTGAACCAGTTCTTCTGTAACCAAAGATGGACGCCCACTTCGCTCTTCATCGTGCACTTCACTACATCCTTCATTGAACTGTCGGACCCATCTTCTCACCATTGTATCACTCATTGAATTTTGTCCGTAAACATCGCAAATTTGTCGATAAATTTCAATTTAATCCACTTTCCTAGCATTCAGAAAACGAATCACGGATCTAATTTCACAAGCGGCGGGATCTTCAATCAACATTGTAAACAAGCACAACAAAGCGTACGTGGCTGACAGTGATCTCACAATGGCACACATTTCTTCTCCTTGATACAGAGCGTCTACCGCGCATGTGTGGAACTGCGATCGCAGCGCTGCAGCGGAGATAAATTGAAACAGAACTTACTTTCTGGACGCCCCTTGTATAAATAGAAGAAAACAGGAAAAATCTTTTATTAGCACTTTAGGGTGCATCTGAAACTTTAAGATAACTCAGACAATGATACATAATAAAAAATACTATTATACAAATATGTCAGTGACATTTGCTGAGATTTAATCATGTGTTTGACTTACATAAACAGGAAAAATATACTGCGGGTTTTGCAAGCAAGTTCGACGTTTAAAACTCTAAAAAAGCATAGGAAACAGGTGCCACGGTGTCAAAGATATGCGAATCTGAAAATGTTTGATTTAGTAAGATACGTATGCAGTCGTATCAACCAACAACAGAAATTAGCAATGAATTTGTGGGCCTGATACTGCGGAGTCGAATAATTGGGTAACATTTATTATAACTGTGATATTTTAGCTGCTTAAAGGTATTATACGAGGGCGCTTCAATAATTAATACAGCAATTTTTTTTTATGAAACAGTGGTTGTTTTATTCAGCATTCAAATACACGGTGTTATTATTATTATTATTTTTTTTTTTTTGTAATTTTACGTCCTCCAACATTAAGCCATATCGGATATCGGACGATGAATGGAATGGGTGAAATGATGCTCAAATGAGTCCAGGGTCCATGGAGCTTAGAGTTACCCGACATTCGTCTTTCAGGATAAGTAAACACCCCGGAAAAAACCTTATCCAGGTAACTCACCCTGACCGAGATTCGAACTCGGTAACTCTTGAACGTGAAGCAGACATTCTACCAGCACGCTACCGAGGCGGGCGAAGCCTGTATGCCTGCACGGTACTATTCCACTGGTCGATGTCGGAGCTAACGTCGTACTGCATCAATAACCTCATCATCCGCCTAGTGCGTCCCACGGATTGTGTCCTTCATTGGGTCAAACACATGGAAATCCGACGGTGCTAAATCGGAGCTGTAGGGAGGATGCGGAAGAATATTCCACTGAAGTTTTGTTAGCTCCTCTCGGGTGCGAAGACTTGTGTAAGGTCTTTCGTTGTCATGGAGAAGAAGAAGTTCGTTTGGATTTTTGTGCCTACGAACACTCTGAATTTGTTTCTTTAATTTTCGAAGAGAAGCACAATACACTTCAGAATTGATCGTTTGACCATTGGGAAGGACATCGAACAGAATAACTCCTTCAGCGTTCCAGAAGACTATAGCCATGAATTTACCAGCTAAGGGTATGGCTTTAAACTTTTGATTGGTAGGGAAATGGGTGTGGTGTCACTCCGTTGATTTCTGTTTTGTTTCGGGTTCGAATTGATGAATCGATGTTTCGTCGCCACTCATGACGAGCAAGCAATTCTGCACAGATGGTTCTCTTGTGCTCTTTATGCTATTCGGTTAGACATCGAGGGACCCAGCGGGAACAAATCTTTGAATATCCCAACTACTGAAAAATTGTGACAGCACTACCAACAGAGACGTGAAGTTGAGCACTGTGGTGTTTGATTGAGATCTGGCGAGTGTTCGCACTCTCCAACGTTGCAGGAGTCACAGCTGTGCACGGCCGCCCAGCACGCCGAAGATCAAACAGTTTTGCTTAACCTTCCGGCGATGATGACACACGCTTTGCCAACGACTCACCATGTTTTTGTACACTGCCAGCTCACCGTAGACATTCCTCAAGCGCCTATGAATATCTGAGATGCCCTGCTTTGCTCCCAAAAGAAACGCAATTACTGCCCGTTATTTGGAACGCACCTCCGTTACAGACGCCATTTTAAAAGCTCCGTATAGCACTGTCACCTATTGGAAGTCAATGAAACTTTACGAGACGAAGCCGGAATGTTTGTAAATGTTCCACGAGCAATATCAGGTTTTTCCAACTAAAATTGGCTGAGAAAAAAACATGTGTTGCATTACTTATTGAACTACCCTCGTATGTTGCGTTTGGCAGTCTGCTGATGCTCTCACATATTTACGGCCGCACCTTGGCTCAGTGGTCATACCTATTGACTCTCACCAAGGCGGCCTGGGTTCGATCCCAGGCGACCGCAAAGTGATAATTGTGGTGGACAACACGGCTCTGGGGCGGGTTTTCTCCGGGATCTACTGTTTCCCCCGCCATCTCATTCCACCATTGCACCATCTTCATCTCATGTATCATCAGTGTCATAGCCTGCGGTGCCGTATGTAGTAAAAGCGGGCGTTAAACACTACACTACACATCTCACATGTTTACGGCAAGTTGGGGTAAATTTAGACCAAAATTCTCTTTCAGATACCTCACTTGTTTTTAAAGAAACAGCAAAGATATGTTATCTCAAACAGGCCTGATATCTTTGGGTTGACAGAGAAAGCTCCGTTCATTGGCCAGCTCGTTCACTTCACGCTGATCCAGTTTATTCTATGTTATGGGCTTAAGCCACATTCAAATCTCATTTTTCACTGTCTCTTTGACTCATGATTTCCAAGCTCATAGCCTAAATTTTAAGCTCATTTATTGAACCAACTCTCTAGTTAAAATAATTTATTGTAGTAGTATTTTCATAAAGGTAACCTCCATTAAACAACAAAGGTGCACCTTTCTTCCTATTAGAGTTGTTGGAACCGAGTTTTCTCAAACCTTGTTTATCTAAATCAGTAATAAATTCCAAGTTGTCTCTAAATCCTGATACAAATTAGCAATGGCTAAATTAAATATTATTCACATGATCATGATTATAATGCTATTTTCCATGAAATATTATCAGGTATGATGTAGCACATTGATGTTTCTATTTGTAGAAAAAAGTATCTGTTTAATTTCGATTCATTCGTTTTTAACCAGACTTTTAATTATAATTTAAAATGTCGTTGCACACAATAAATTACAGATAGTAAACCTGATCATTGTGGATTCAATTTTAAGCATAAAATCTATGGAAAACAAAACAAAACCATTTGTATACAGTAAATTAGTTTTGTTAATAAGAACTTTTGCAATAAAAATGGAGATTTGTGAAAGATAGCTTACATTTTGCATAAAAGTTTAATATAGAGCAAATTAAATATGAAGAAAATAAAATTTTCGAAAAGGTTTTATGTTACAGGAAACGTTGACATAAACTCAAATTTAATGAGCTCTACATTTTATTATTTTTGTGTAATAGGAGTTCGTATATATCTAATGGTTTACCAGTAGATTATAGAAAGTCCATTTATAATGAATACCTCAATGATTATTTTAAAAGATATATTTCATCAATTTTTCAAATATCTTAAAATGTAGTATTTTAATCAAAACCCTTGAAGACATTTTCAGCAAATACTAAGTAATGAAACGTTTTCCGTATAACTGGTTGTTTGGGGTGGAAGAATAAAACCTTCGTCTTGCACATTTGGAAACGCTGAGCTTAAATATCATTTTTGTGTACCTGTATTCCCACTTTTTGAGTTATACTTTTCATACACACAAACAACTTATTTTCCAAAAGTATTTTTAATGTGTTAAGGGGATCTCAAGATATGTATTTCCTGTAAACTCTAGACATTAATAGTTGAGTGGACTACAATATTTTCTCAATATTCTGTAGATAATCGGTATAGAAACATAAATACACGGTGTTCATTTTTATTCGTTATTTTCGCGCCCGCCGATTGAACAAGAATGACGTCATAGTTGACTGGCGAGTGTAACTTGAAATCATAGTGTCCTCTACTTAGAAGAAGCGGTAATTTTTTGCAGAACAGTAAGCAAATTACAGCGCTCTGGGTGTGATTCCGCCGGTAACTAATAGAGCCAGCTTCCCCTGGATATGAACACAGAGCACCGCGTCTTCATGTTTGAATGCTACTTTCGTACCGGCATTAAAATTGGTGCGACATATAAATACAATTTAAACCGCTGCATAGAGGAGTTTATGCAACGCTATCCATCATTCAGACAAGTCCCTCGGAGCGTGATGTTGTCAAAAATGTTCAGATACCGTCAAATTGACATCCTGTTGTTTGCAACATAAACATCTTACGTTTTATCAGTATACGATATAAGCTTTTAGCCATTCTTACGCTTAACTAAAATATTTTTTAATGTTGGTATCCTTAGGTTTTTAACCTCCAATAGGTGCATCAAACATTTCCAAGATATAGGATCAGCTACTCGCAAAAGGAGAGACACTGGACGCTGTAAAGTGACTGGTCCCAATCTAGAAGCCATAAATAATGTTATGACAAAAAGGCCTCACACATACCTTCTCGCAATACAGACAGTGTTTAAGGGAAGAGAGAATTGAAATATAAGAAAATGGACACATAAGACTATGTACTAGACATATTTTCTTGTTTAGACTTGGATAAAAGCTTTGTACATATTGTAACACTAATTTATTTGTCATTCCCAGAACATGTTCTGCAAATTTTCTACTTTGTAATGTAGTTACATTGTGAGGAAACTGTGGGTGATATAAAAGAATTAAGATCAAATTGAAATATTTGTATTTTATGTAACAGGTTTACAATATCCATAAATGTCTACTGTAACAGAAAAACAGATGTTCATTGTGAAATAAGTGTTCATTGATTTATCATTCCGTATATTCTTCATGGTATACTTTTATGGCTGCATAATTAGCTTTGCCGAGCATTGTATTGCAGTACATATAGTTTTTTTTCTTAAATTAGTTACCATATCTACGCACCAGGCGAAATTACGCATCTTTATATTACGCGGGCAGACTCACCTTTCAAATGGTGTATTTACCTGCCGTTAGAGCGAGGCCTCAAAGCTGCTGTCAACACATCAAATACGATCGCAAGGCGCTAAGGGAATCGTATATAAACTCGCTCTATCAGCGATGCTATTGTTGACGTCAAATTTTGCGTGGTAAATCACAGATAAAAGTGAACACCGTATATAGTAAACTAAATAGCAGCTTTTAAAATATCACAACAATGAGAAAGGCAAGTACTGCATCACTGTATACTGTAGAAATGTCCTTGGAGATGGTCAATGAAATGATTAAGTACTTTCATAGTTTAAGTCTTTTGAGGATTACAAAATAAAGGTTCCATATCTGACCAAAAATAACACTTTGAAAAACAAAAAGTTGATAATTTTGAGTGCAGTATCCGCTTAGGTTTTTGTTAGTTCGCCTCCGTGGTGTTGAAGTAGCGTGTTTGCCTCCCATTCCAGTTGAACCTCATTTAGGAAGAGTTACTTGAACAAGGTTTCGTTTTTTCGGGGTTTTCTTTATACTGAAAAAATGAATATCGGATAACTTAAAGTTCTGTGAATGCAGACTACTTTGAGTAATATTTCACACATTTTATTTGCCATCCGATAGATCGGGTTAAAAGACGTTAGAATATAAAGAAGCAATTTTTTCTAAGTTCGCAATTCACGGTACCATTCTTATAGTTAGGAATATGAAGTACGTAGGTGGATAAATGTTAGGTTGGCCAAGCCTAATTCTAGTACATGGGTAATAACCATTCCGTTATCAGAGCACTCGCTATACGCCACTGCCGTGAGATATAAAGAAAATTATACCATTTTCTTAAATAGTTTAAAATATATGCGCAGACATTTATTTAGGTATTCATTCCAATTTTTGTTTCAATCTCATCTTCCAGAAACTTAAATACTCTTATATATTGTATATAAAATGTACTGAGCTATGCAAAACAGGATTGTTTCTAAGAATTAGAAAATAAACTGAAATTTTAGATCCGTCTGAAATTATTGAATACATCAAAGATAACAGACGGCATGCCTTTTAAGAAAATTGTCCAATAACGATATGAGAGTAAAAGTTCATCGATGAAACATACTATCCAGATATAGAGCTAGGCTGACATGTTGAATCTGTAACGTTGTCAGGGCAGTGTCGACGCGCATGGTAGCCGGCATGTGGTGGTTCTTCACCCTGATCATGATTTCGTCCTACACCGCTAACCTGGCCGCCTTCCTTACCCTCAACAGAATGGACAGCACGATCAACAGCGCCGAGGATCTGGCCAAGCAGTACAAGATCAAGTATGGTACAATGGAAGGTGGTTCAACCGCCGCTTTCTTTAAGGTTCGTATCTAGTTCATAATCAATTCTCGCTAGTTCGTCTTGTTTGTACACATTATTCGCCCCCTTTGATACGCAGATGTGATCAAGCATAAACGTTACACGCGAGCACCTCTCATTCATACCTTATTTACCACTCAGAATCGAAATTATACCATCATTTAAAGCCTAGTGTTCAAAAAGTATTAACTGATGTTTCTCTCTTTCTACTATTATTTTATTTACAAGAATCCCTGCTTTAATTTGACCCTGAAAACCATGTGTAGGCATTTTGTTCATACTTCTAATTACTGCAAACAGTAGAAATGGAGAGATTTGTTATCTGAGAACTAAAAAAACAAATCAGTGCAAGATCAATCCCTTCATAGCACGAAATGAAACACTAAACCACTGCAGTTAATATATGTACTTAAATATTTGATGGATAGAGTCAACATGAAAAATTCAATGCCATGGCCGGGATTTGAACCTTGGATCTCCTGGTTTCCGTCCACTCACTCTAACCCATTGAGCTACCATGGCCAATGTGCCGTCCAGACATTAAATTCTCCAGTTTACTCGTATATTTCCCCGATAAACTGGATAATTTAATGTCAGGACGGCACGTTGGCCATGGTAGCTCAATGGGTTAGAGTGACTGGGCGGAAACCATGAGATCTATGATTCAAATCCCGGCCATGGCATTGAATTTTTCATGTTGACTCTATCCATCAAATATCTTAGCCTATATACGGCTAGTGTGGAGAAATGATTAATTTCCACCAATTAACTAAAATATGTACTTAAAGTTGAAAAACATGATACTGTGACTTTGTGGGTTCGTAGAATTAGAAGTCCGAGTTGCAGATATTCCAAATTTTCTTTATTTCCGTAGAAATATACTGATCAATTCTCACGTAACAACATTACGTCATATACACACCACAATCTACCAAGGTTGATGACAATAACAACAGCGTTCTGATCACCTCTCGTTACAACACTTCACAGCTGTTTACTGCTTCGACTCACTCTCGTTTTACAACTGTCCGCTGGCGTGTCACAGTCTCTTATATATCTCATTGATAAGTTCGAGATATTTCCGGAATAAACATGAATTCGAATGTTCCATACAACAATCAAGATATCACTAGAATATCCCAATTAACTCCCTTACCTGTGTCGGTAAGTCGTCTCAGTGATACATAATCCGAATGTTATCTTTAGCCGCAGGATCTTTGTCTACACAGACCGCGCTTATCTCTCGGCAACGAAACGTCCGTGCTTTCGCCGCGACAATACTGTTCTCATACGGCCCAAATGACCTTGCTGTCGACGGGCCCTAAAACACCACACACTCACTCACTGTTCTCATACTCTGATTACTTTAGTAATTATAATAAATTTACATAAACGTGGCATCGTTTTTACATTGGAAGCGTCTTACCGGGTGGGTTGGTATGGTGGCGGCTGTGGCTCGCATTCCAAAGATCGTATGTTCAACTACTGTAACCAACCCATTTATTTTCATGGTATTCCCGGGACGCTAGGAAAATGCGGGAAAGAAAAATTAAATCCCCCGAGCTTCTTGTCTTCTCACTTCATTTCGCCTTCATCCTAGTTAACTACTTGAATTTTCTTCCCCTGGTTGTTTCAGGCTGTGGCCTACTATTTCCAAGATTGCAAGTTCCAGCCCAGTCTATATCGATGTTTTTAAACGTGCTTGGACATGTATGACTTAAATTTCATTAACATTTTCAACAACAAAAAAATCACCTTTTCCTCTTTTTAGTCTATAAAATTGTGTAATCCTTCCTGAATCCAAAGAATGCTTAGGTAGCATCAGCAAGCCATTTTAAATTCTCTAATCTAGTTTGAAATTTACGTAAATGCTAGTGTTAGATATGAATTCTAATTCTTTATCCTTCTTTTCTCGCTATTCAAAATTTCAGCATTTTTCATCATTTAAGATGCTCCTTGCACCGTAGTTTTGGTGTTAGACTAATGAAACTTGCTACACACGTTCATACAGACAGTGAATAGAAATTTCCCTGGGTTTTATTCTGAGATGCATTTAAGCACACTTTCTTTACTTCAAAACACAAAAGTTTCAAATTTTGGGCAAAAAAGCCATATTTATAGCTTTAAAAATTACTGGAGCCTAAAGTTATTGAGACACAGAGAAACGTAGGACAAATTAAAAAAATGGATGTATTGGGAACCTGTTGTTAAAATATTAGACCAAAGTTTAAGTTATTTTGTCGCAAGGGGCTTTTTAGGTGACGTAAGAAAAAATAAATAAATTTGACCATATTTTCAAAACTATCAAAGTGAAACTGATAAAATATGGGCTGTATCATATTTTCACTAAGTTAAATCTGTGGTATAAATCTCAAAATGCTAGCGTTATTCGTTTAGGATATCAAATTTTCAGTCATAGGTATTTTTAAAAATGGCAGTACCATATCAGTAGATTTACTGACACGTAAAAGAACTCCTGACGGGCGAAATTCCGACAGACGGAGGGCGCCGCTCATATGATCCTAACAAATGGCAACGTCGTTATTTTGAGAAAAATAGGTGTTTGTTAAAATCAAAATTTCCATTAGGAAGTACTACTTGGTAACGAGATGTCAACAGTAAATTATGTTGGCAACACTAGATAAAAATTGAACAGCGCACAAAATGGTACTTTATGCGTTGGGCCCTTATGTAGCCGAATATCAGGAATATACTGGCGAGACAGCTTTTATGAGTATTTCATCAAATCAAAGAGAGCCTAAAGCTCAGCTACAGCTGGTTGACCACAAGGTTGGCAAATACCAGGAGCATTCATGCTAAAATCTTAAAATCGACGATGTTGTGCTTTAGGCCCTTAAGGTCCTCAGCGCCTCAGTTTAATTCAGGTTTCTAAGGGTTGGCAGAAATTTTCGGCGTGTATGATGGGGAACTTTCTCTCTGTAAAACCCGTCCTCCGGGTTCTGGGCTCCCCAGGGGATGCGTAAGCCCACAGGAGGGATTGATAGTCAGTGCTACGAACTGGCACGAAGGAGTTAAAACTTGTTATGGACCCTACCCTCTCCTGTCGTATCTCTTAAGGTCCGATCACTCTTAGTATTCTTTCACCTCACCTCCTTTGTCCCGGTGGGCTACCTCGTCATGGGCACAGGAACTTTGTTCTAGAGTCATCCCCCTCTTGTTTATAATTTTATTAGGTAATTTAATTGTGCTTTCGTACACACTCGTGGTATTATTGATCAGAATGTATTTGCAGTTTATCGACGTGCGGAAGCTTATGGTGGCACTGATTACTTCGCTTCCTCAAGTTGTTATCAATTTTGTCAGTGCTGTTATGTATTCCGCTGTATGCGCGGGAAGCTCCAAGCTAAGTAACGGCTTTCTTGCCTTAATTTGGGATCATGGGGAGCGATCAAGTTTTGTTATCACAAAATACCTAACAACCGGGAAGACCTAACAACTTGGATTCATGTTTTGGCATATTGTACTAGAAACAACTGAGGAGAAAGTAATTGTTAATTCTATGAGAGGCTACAAGTTATTTGGACCTTTATTGGAAGGGGAAAGGGAGGGGCATTTGGTACATTTTGATAATATGTGATACATCTCACATCAGAGTATAAAGAAGAGTAGAAAGTATGGAAAGGTAGAGTCAGACTGAAAAATTCAGTGCCAAATTCAGTCTGAATCTACATTTCCATACTTTAGTCTACACACGGCCAGTGTGAAAGAACAGTTAATTTCCAAGAGGAGAAAAGTTTGTAGGGGGATCTTCAATCTTGATCAATATAAAATATTGTTATTGCTAATTCTCTAGAAGGTTCACGTGGAATATGAGTCACGTAGACTTTAAGCGATAATCAAATCTTTTAAACCTGGTTACAATGTGATGTATTTGACACCTTGTTCCCTTTGTATGACCAAGAGATGAAAAAAAAAAAAGGATATCGACTTTCCATTTCAAAAAAGTATGCTATTGGATAATTCAAGGAAATAACAAATAATGCCTCCAAAATGGTACACTACACACAAAAATATGCACTTTACATAAATTAGCGGGATCTATATCTTCTGTGTAATATGATTTTCTCCACCCCTTACGATTTCCGAGTTATATAAAAGTCATCTAGAACAAAAAGAACTTCTGAAGACATTCTCCTAAAATTCAATACACATTTTATCTGAACATATTATTTTGAACATATGATATTTATTTAAAATCGTTTTAGTTCCTTTTTTTATAGAAAATCCATGTTTTTGAAACTATTTCCATGTACAGGTTAGACTGGGGTGCTCTGGAATTTTCTTGAAAATTCTCGTGTCGTTTCTTGGAAGGTGGTGAATACCAAGTTGGGTATTTGAGCGACAGAAACAAGAAATAATAAATGTTGAATTAATCACCATCTATTAGTTAAATACATAAAGGGGTTAAAAACGAAAGGCATAATATATCTTATTATGTTTTCGAGTTATGCTGCTCACACCGGTTTCATCTCTGGACTGCATTTTGGAGGCCCGGGTTAGATTCCCGAGGCCGACCTACCTGACCCATGGTTTTTTTTTTTTTTTTTTTTTTTTTGTTTTTTTTTTTTTTTTTTTTTTTTTGCTTTTTTCCCCCGTCGCCAAGTAAATGCACCCTCCGAATTTTCTGTCCCTAATTTTCACCTCCATTGTCATTTCACATTATCTTTGATCTGGTAGTTTCCTTCAGAGTAAGAAGCGTCGGCGGTGCATGGCAGGATGATGTGCTCTGAGTGAACCAATTCCTCCTCCGGCAGGTGCTTGCCGGTCTCCGAACCAGTATCTCGTGGTGGGACAGTTTTTCGAACTACATTAGGGTGGAATGTCCATTGTCCTGGCTTGCCGAGAGAAGTTTCCATCTAAGTAAACGGTAGGGAGACTGAACTCTGGACTGTCGTGGCCTGGGTAAGCCTGGCCTTTGTCTCCTCTCGCCTCATCCTGTCTAACCGGGATGTCCCACTTTGGAGCATAGAGACAATAAACCAAGTGTGGTTTCCTTTCCGAGTCCCCTCCGAAGGAATCAAGCTATCCAGTTACGCTGCTCACAGGAATGCGCGCGCGCGCGCACACACACACACACACACACATTCACACACACAAACACACACATATATACACACAACACCACTACCACCACCACCACCACCTCGGAACTTTTTTGTAGAAATGCTGTTATTCTTGGATTCAGAGGAGTTCAAAACGTGTCTACTGCACTGAAATCTCAGTATATAATTTTAATGGATTACAATACCTTCCCTACTTTCTCTAAGTAACGCAGTAGAGAAAGTAAAAATGTAATGCCATAGCTGGGATTTCAACCAGGCTCTTCGCGCCGTATGACATGAAATTCCCCAAATGGTTCGGCATCATTTCTCAGTCTGATTCTAGCTTTTCAACCCTTGTCCTACACAAGGCTTATGTGACAAAATAATTAATTATCATTGATTGACCTAATGAAGGTTACCTATAAAGCTTGAAGGTTCCTATTTGGGTAAGATTTCAGTATTGTTTACCAGAGGAAAATGCACGTCGGGGAATTTCCGTCGCATCGCATGTTGGCATGGTAGTTCCTTCGGTTAGAGCAACCGCGGATGCTACAAATCCTGGGTATGACATTGTATTTTTCAATATTATTCAACCTTTCAACACTTTTTCTTCAAACGGCTTTGTGTCAAAGAGCAATTAATTACTATGTTATAGTTATTTAATAATTCACGGCCAGTGTCTTCTGAAATTAAAAGTCACTCAGTAAACAGGCACTATAAAATGCTTTAGTTCTTCACCTTAACAGAAATATAGGATCACGCCGTGGTTGAATAGTTAGACCTCTTGACTCTCACCAAGGTAGCCCGGGTTCAATCCCAGGTGATTCTAAAATGAGATTTGTGGGAGGCAGCACCAGTTGGGCAGTCTATCTCCGGGATCTCCGGTATCAGTTATATATAGTTGGTATATATCAGCTGTATTTACTTTATACAAACTAAACTTAAGAAAGCTTATTTATAACACATAGACCTTAGAACAACTTCATTTCAAATATCACATGATGATACCAGAATATGCGTTTATTTTTCTTTGTTGGCCTTTTTATGTTATCGATGGTTTTTTGAACTTTGTTGGTCTTTAAACAGCTTTCCTTTGCAACTTCACCTTGTGTTTCTCATTCCCAATATATATATATATAATTTTAATTTATTTATTGGCCAATCAGCAGCATCGCTTTACAGGCCACTGTTAAAAATTTACTATATAAAAGTAAATTAATAGGCTGAGATTGATTCATAAGGTTCCTGTCATAATGAACTGTTTCATAATATTGATAATCTAACTAATACTCATAAACTATGCTGTAGTGAACATTTAAGTACTGTCTGACCAGCACAAGAAGGCAAGCTAGAGGAATGTGTAACGTGACCACTTTTGCTGGCCACACGGTGTTTATGCTCTCCTTCCGAGTAGGAAAAGGATAGAAGGTTCGTTTCAAATACATAAGTGCCACATAACTCGCCCATACTTAATACCTATCACTGCAGTTACTGCAACAATCATTAGATCTGGCAAAATGGGTGACTCATACACCTATTTCCTAGTAAACAGATTCACTAACAAAGCATATAAACAGTTCAAACCCCTCTCCCCTTCTTTCCTCTCTTGCCTTCTTGTGGTGGGTAGACAGTATAAATGGAATACAATATCTACAATAAGATGTATGGCGGCTGGCCCCGTAGCTCAGTCGGTAGAGCACCTGCCTATCTTGCTAGGGGTCCCGGGTTTGATTCCCGGCGGTGGGGTGGGGATTTTTCTCCGACCAAGATAATTCCCCATCTTCCCCAGAGTCTGGAAGTATGAATGAGAATGAGAGTGTGAATGTGTGCGTGATGTAATGATAAATAAACCCAAAGATAACGAGTTAACACCTTCAGTATGTACCAAAGGAGAACGGCCGCCGATATGACCATAGTAGCTAAAGGCACACAAGCAAAAAAAAAAAAAAAAAAAAAAAAATGTACGGTAACAGATAATCAAGGAAGTGAAGAACTGTATAATTTACAATTGTTAATTGATGAATAGAGGTTGTATTATGTGCTTCCATTTTATAAAGAAGAGAGGTTAGGAATTCTTAAATTGTTGGTAGATGTGGGGTTAGGATTTAAATGATATGAGGGATAAATGTTCGCAAAAGATTAGTGAATAGAGAATGTTGTAGGATCCGAAGTAGGTTGTTTCAGATGTTGGTTTTATCCTTGAGAAATAGTGTGTAAATTCCTCTATTGATATGACCTTGAATTTCCTGTAGTTCGGCCGCGTCGTGGCTCAATGGTTAGACCGCTTGGCTCTCACCAAGGCGGCCCGGGTTCGATCCCAGGCGACCGCAAAGTGAGATTTGTAGTGGACAACATGGCGCTGGGGCCGGTTTTCTCCGGGACCTCCGGTTTCCCCCGCCATCTCATTCCACCTGTGCTCCATCTTCATCTCATGTATCATCAGTGTCATCACCTGCGGTGCCGTATGTAGTAAAAGCGGGCGTTAAACACTACACATTTCATTTCATTTCCTGTAGTTGCTGATTGTTGTGATGCAGATTGTTAACTCTGATTTGGAATTGCTGGATATGCTGGCTGTTTCATATGTGGAATGAAACTAAGACTAGGAGGAGGAGGAGGAGGAGGAGGAGGAGGAGGAGGAGGAGGAGGAGGAGGAGGAGGAGGAGGAGGAGGAGGAGTGCCGTTTGATTTCCCCGTCCTGTCGGAGAGCTTTAGATGATATTCGTTCCTTTATTTGTAAGTAGTGTTGGTATCCCTGTATTTGGCTGGATGTTCGTTGTTGCAGTTTTCATACTTCAGAGGAGTGATGAGCTCCGAGATAGACCTGTGTCCATTCTGACTGCTAGATAAGTAGTACAACATAAAAGGAATTATGAGGGCACGGAAGAGATGTAACTTCAGGTGAACAGGCATTCCAGAGCTCAGTATGGGATTCAAAGAGGCAACTGCCCCTTGTCCCTTCGCAGAAAAGCCCCGGATATGCTCGAGAGAAGTCAGACCTGTGTCCACTCTGACTCCTAGATAAGTGATGGAATTCCCCCAGCCTATTCTGCGGCCTCTAAAGGTGAATGTGGTGTTTAGTGAATAGAACTGCATAGCTCTTGTCTGGGTGGGCAGACATTCGCCAGCGTTTACACTACTCTTGGACGAGGCGTGTCTAAGCTGTTAGAGACCACACCACAGCATAGTGATTATGTTACATGTTTGTACATCTCACTGACATTTATATACCGCAACTTTGCTGACCGACCTTAAGGGTGCTAGCTGGTCCAAATTAGCGCAGATGGATAATAATTCTTAGTTGCCCGTAGTTCTAACAGAGAGTACATTATGGTATAGCTCTGGGGTTCTGCCTGGGTCAACTTTGATGACAGTATAAAGCAGATGTACTAAATTCAGGATTGATTTTCCTGCATCATCTTCTTCAAATTCTCTTGCACACAGAGGTAACAGTATTTTTTTCACACAAGTCGCGCTGCTTTCTATACAGGAATAAAGCAATTCCTGCAATGCGTTTAATATTTCCGCATCACTAATGGAGTAAGGAAGGTTTCGTATGACTACAGAAACCTTTTCTCTTCAGGATTTCTGTATGCGTAATATGATTGACCTATGAACTAAAATTACGATGCGTGTCCGTAAAATAAGGTCTCCAAAGCGCTGGAGCCGTGAGGAACGCTATTATGCGAGATCCGGCAACACTGGCGTGTAGCTTGGTTTCACCCCATCAAATCCCCGTAACAAAGAAACCCGTTGCAACTATTAGACTTGGCTCGGCAGCCGTTTGCGATGGAGCTTCCTATCACTTCCACCGGCAAGTGTGCCCGCCTCGGTAGCGTAGATGCTAGCATGTCTGCCTCACGTTCAAGAGGTCCCGACATCAAATCTCGGTCAGGGTGAGTTACCTGGATAAGGTTTCTCCGGGGGTTTCCCTTATCCCTCAAGATGAATGTTGGGTAACTCTAAGCTCCATGGACGATGAACTCATTTGAGCATCACTTCACCCAATTCATTCACCGTCCGATATGACTTAACGTTGAAGGACGTAAATTACAACAACAAAAGCCCGCCAAGTGCGAGTTGCGTGCAGTGATTAGCTTTTTGAGTGCCAAGGGCACTACCCCAGTGAAATTCATTGTCAGTAATGCAAAGTCCATGGGCTACAGTGTATGGACGTCAAAAACGTGCGAACGTGGGTCAGAGAGTTCAAAGACGGACGCAAAGACGTCCATGACGAACAGCGTTCTGGTCGGCCTTCGGTTTCAGCCGAAATAATTGCAAAAGTGGAGCAAGAAATGCTTAAAGTTCGGCGTGTGACAGTTCGCGAGCTGTGCGAACTTATTCCTAAAGTGAGTAAGACTACGATTGACAAGATTTTGACCGAACATTTGCATTATCGCAAGGTGTGTGCGAGGTGGGTCCCAAAAGTACTCCTGGCCCAGTTCGGATGGGACATCCTCACGCATCCCCTCTGCAGTACAAACTTAGCACCTAGTGATTATCATCTGTTTCCTGAGTTGAAGTCACACCTGGGTGGAACACATTTCCAGACCGATGATGATTTGAAAAACGAGGTTGGGCGCTACCTGCGCAACTTGGTGGAAGAGTGCTATGACAAGGGTATACAAAAACTGCCACAGCACATGCAAAAGTGCCTCGGTCGTAATGGTGATTACCTTGACAAATATCTCTAAGTCCCGCCTTTCCATCAATGTAACATTCTTTGACAATAAACATGTTTTCTATATAAAATAAAATTGAAGACCTTATTTTACGGACACGCCTCGTATGATGTTAAAGAACAAAAATGGCCTGAAGTTGATCAGAACAGCTTAACTGGTGAACCGCTTAGTTCTGCGTGAAATTTTGGTTTTGTGTGATTGCGTATGCTCTGTATAAGGTACTGACAATTTTCAATATTTTTAAATACATTGGTGGCACTTTCAATTTAGACTTTTCAGAAGCATAAAAGGTTTCACCCATGTTCGTTAATGTTCGATATTTATTACGAGTGGGAATTAATGAAATTGGTACAGCGTTATCATTGCAAAATGAGATTATTATTCTGAGTACCAGCTATACTGTTTCAATTAAAGCAGACCGTATCCATAATAAAAGCTTCAGTTTTTTTGATTCTAAGATGTGGAATCTTTATTCAGTTTAGGTAATGTTTAGCCCGACATTACCGTAAACTTTTGTTTGTTGATTGCCCGTCTTCTAGTTTACGCACCTTCAGGTGTTTATTGCTTTTGTTGCTGGAAAAGCTTAATTCCGAATTTAATCCATTATTATTTAAGGTTAGGATTAATATGGAGAGGATTTGGCACTGCGGCCAGTCTTGACCTATTGTACCCAAATGGGGCATCGCCTAGAGGAGGGATGAGGCGAGAGGAGACAGAGGGTGGCCTTCCCAAGGAGCCACGACAACGCAGAGAGAAGGTCCCTACATTTTACTTAGAAACCTCTCTCGGCTGGCCAGGACAACGGACCTTCCCCCATACTGCGGTTCGGAAACGGTCCCAGTAGCCGGTTTGGACACTGGCAACCGACCTACCGGAGAATGAAGTAGTTTCCTGTGAGCATATCATCCTGCCATGCACCGCTGAGACACTCACCAACACTTCTACCCACCACCAGATGACAGATGATGTGAAATGGTAATGGACATGAAATGGAGCGACAGGAATTTCTGGTGATGTAATTAACCTACCCAGCATTCGCCTGGAAACCGGGGAAATCCCCCAAAAACCATGGGTCAGGTAGGTCGGTTACGGGAATCGAATCCGGGCCTCCCGAATGCAGGCCACAGACGAAACCACCTGAGCCATTCCGCTCTGTGTTATTTAAAATTAGATCAGTACTTACAGTTTCCATTTACAAAAGGTCACCTGTATCTAGATAACAATTCTCTTGATGTTCATTAGTATTTACGAGAGGGGACCCAAAAGAAACCGGATTGTTGTCATAAAAACTTTATTGATGAACCCTTTTACAAAATTACTTCAGTCACCTTCAAAATTCTCTTCATTACATGCGATGCACTTGTAAAGTCTCCTTTCCCACTGCTGGAAGCATGTTTGGAACTTTTCAAGTTTGATATTGTCCAGTGCCCTTTACGAAGCTGTTTTTACCGCCTCCACATCGTCATAGCGCTCCCCTTTTAGGTTTTTTTTTTCATTCGTGGAAACAGAAAGGTCACACGGGGCTAGGTCCGGCGAATACGCAGCGTGGGGAACGACAGACCATCTCTGAGATGCCAAATAGTGGGTCACTCGTAAGGCCGTGTGTGCTGGAGCGTTGTCGTGATGCAGATACCAGTCACCGGTTCGCCAAAGTTCCGGGCGTTTCCTCCTCACATCCTCTCGCAGACGCCTTAAAACATTCAAGTAAAAGTGCTGGTTAAAAGTCTGGCCAGGGGTGCGAATTCCCGATGCACAATTCCACGAACATCAAAAAAGACAATGATCATCGTCTTCACATTTGACCTCACTTGCCTTTTTTTTTTTTTTTTTTTTTTGTCTGGGAGGGTTGGGAGTCCTCCACTGGTTTGATGCTTGCTTGGTTTCTGGGTCATACCCAAAAAACAAACTCTTATCCCCTTTAATTACTTTGATCAAGAAGTTAGGATCACGTGCAATCTCTGTTTTCAAGTCCTGACACACATTCACGCGGATGGTTTTGTGCTCCTGTGTCAGAAGGCGCTAACAAATTTAGCAGCGACACGTCTCATGTGCAAATCCTCCCTCAAAGTCCGCTGGCACGAGCTTCAACTGATTCCTGTCGCTGCTGAAATTTGGTCCATCGTTTGGCGACGATCCTCGCTGATCTTTTGGCGGACCTTTTCAATGTTCTCCTCATTTCGCGATGTTAAAGGGCGTCCAGAACGAGCTTGGTTTTCAACACACATCTCACCACGTTTAAAGCGCCCAAACCACTCGAAAAACCATGTGCGGCTCATAGCGTCCTACTGGAAAGCTTCCTGAAGCATTTGGTGTGTCTCCGTTGCAGTTTTTTTTAAACAGGAAACAAAATTTCACACACACTCTTTCTTCTTTTAAAGTTGCCATAACGACTTCGCAGAGGCAAACCGCCAACAGTCAGAGAAACACAATACCACAATTGCACGTTCTGCTCTACAATGACGCCGTCTGCTCAGCTGTTTCATGAAGATCTCTACTAGTACCATCTGACGTGAGAACTCTGCACTACGTCTACGAGTGGCAGCGCCCTCGGAGTCCGGTTTCTTTTGGGTCCCCCCGCCGTATATTAGTGTTATCCAGCGTGAATTGTACCATCTCCGTTTCCATACGTAAAAAACAAAGTTTCAGAGCACTCGCACTTTTACTTGTAACACTGAGTATATAAAAACCAGGGCTTAATAATAATAATCATAATAATAATAATAATAATAATAATAATAATAATAATAATAATAATAATAATAATAATAATAATAATAATAATAATAATAATAATAATAATAATAATAATAATAATAATAATAATAATAATAATAATAATAATAATAATAATAATAATAATAATAATAATAATAATAATAATAATAATAATAATAATAATAATAATAATAATAATAATAATAATAATAATAATAATAATAATAATAATAATAATAATAATAATAATAATAATAATAATAATAATAATAATAATAATAATAATAATAATAATAATAATAATAATAATAATAATAATAATAATAATAATAATAATAATAATAATAATAATAATAATAATAATAATAATAATAATAATAATAATAATAATAATAATAATAATAATAATAATAATAATAATAATAATAATAATAATAATAATAATAATAATAATAATAATAATAATAATAATAATAATAATAATAATAATAATAATAATAATAATAATAATAATAATAATAATAATAATAATAATAATAATAATAATAATAATAATAATAATAATAATAATAATAATAATAATAATAATAATAAAAATAATAATAATAATAATAATAATAATAATAATAATAATAATAATAATAATAATAATAATAATAATAATAATAATAATAATAATAATAATAATAATAATAATAATAATAATAATAATAATAATAATAATAATAATAATAATAATAATAATAATAATAATAATAATAATAATAATAATAATAATAATAATAATAATAATAATAATAATAATAATAATAATAATAATAATAATAATAATAATAACACGAAATTGTAATTGCTTAAGGTAAGACTTCACTGAAAATTCCAAATTCTATAATAATAAACCTATCATTGTGAAAATTTAGCCACATAATTAGAGTATCATTTTAAACTTGCATGCACATTTTTATGTTGCTACACCAAATAATTAATAAATTATTAATCTTCTTTTGAAAATATTGTAACAATTTAAAATGTTCTACGCGTCAAAATATTTGATATTTTGACTTGAATCTTTGTTTTTTGACTTGTACAGAGAAATTTTAAAAGACCCACATTCTTATTATTTGGAATACTCTTTTAGCATTCGTTCTAAAATAGTTTCCACGTGTTAGCTCTCAAAATTTTGAAAATGATAACTTATTTTTTTACTTAACACCATATAATTTTCAAACCATGAGCATTATCAAAATGGGGGAATGCTAAGTTTCTTATTTACATATTATGGACCAATCCTGGAAGTTTCACCAAGTTAAATGGAAAACTTTGACGCGTGGGGCATTTTGTATTCTGAAAAGTGTTAGAAAAAAACGTTTCTCAGAAAATGAATTTTAAAGTCATGATTTTTACTTTTACTTTTAACGATTATAGTTCTCTTTAAATTGTTGCGTGATGGCCTAAAGTGGTGCAAATGATAAAAATAGGATGCCCTCTATTACTACAAACCCTAAGCTACCAAAAATGCCAAAAAAGAAAATTCCATGATTTTAAACATTTTCGGCAAATTTTCAGGTTGGCCTTGCCTTAAACCACCAGAGCAAGCTTTATAACTGTTAAAATTAAATTACTATTTACAGAGGAACGCTATCACTTCGTTAGTATAGAAGTACAAGATGGTCACCTAGTTCCACATCTAGGAGTTCTGATGTATAGCACTTACATGAATTTGTCTACTCTTGTTCAAACTATTCTCCTAAACATGTATCCCTCTATCTACTTTGTGTTAATCGAGCTAAACTTTCTCTTATTGCTGATTTACCTGTAGCTGCAAGGAAATAATGGAATACAACAGCTTTAAAATGACAGTAAAATCCTTAAAGAGCGGTCGCTATGTGATGGTTTAACCTCTACCCACCGTCTGTTATTTAAATCCATCATAAGGCGCCTCTGTGTGTGATTGGTGTGATGGCCTTGAAATTCCTTCTCTTTGCATAGAGAAGAATAAAAAATATGAGTAGCGACTCTCTTTTTGAGAACTGTATAAATATTAGAAACTGGAAACAAATAACAGAAATATCTTCCAAACGTCTCATTCCTCCCCCCCCCCCCCCCCCCGAAAAATTAGGTGTTTGACATGCCTGTATGTTTTAACGAGCTCTACATATTATGCAGTAATTTTTTTGCTCTCCTCTTAGGTTTACCACTTATCCAAAGAATTTCTAGAGCGCAGAAGACTTCTGAGCACATTTCCAGAAAATTCTAGATTTACATTTCATTTGCTATGAAAATACTGTGACTTTGTGTGTTCGTGAAATTAAAAGTCCAGTTGCACAAACTCAAAATGCTGTCTATTTCCACCGAATTACAGTTGGAAAACTTGCCGATTACATAGAATTACGTGGCACACACAATTACAATCCACCAGTTTGTCTGTCACAGGTCCACTCCACACTCACAATGACGTACAACTCCTCTGATACACGTACGCAGTCTTCCAGTCCGTTCGCTAGCACTGCACTCTTCACGGCTGCTCGTAAAGAACTGCCTCAGTCGTCTTCTGCAGCCCTTATATAAGAAGATCGCTGTTTCTGGAAGCTTCGCCGCTCAGAACATCATCCCGATTGTTCCAGAGGTCAGGGGAAGGGGAAAGAGACGGTACAGTGCCTAGTGACACCTTCCTAACCATCCCCTATGTTAGCGCTACAAGATAAATGGGTGAGCGTGGCCTAAATGCCTCCTGTCACCTACCCAGCTCCAGTTGGTCGTGCCTGCCGATAATTGGGTGACACTGCTCCCTCATTAAAGCTGGTTGCCCCGAACAGCACAATCGTAGTGGGCCAGGCGATCCAGGTGTACCACCAACATATTTCCTCGGGGCACCTTCTGGATGCGGTAGAATACGTTGTTAATCCTCTTCACCACCCGGTACGGTCCTTGCCATGGCTGCTGGAGCTTCAGGCAGCGTCCCTTGGTCCGGGTAGGGCGATACTTCCGTTACTTATTATAGGTACGTTATAGAGAAATCAAAAGTATGGCTGAAAGAAGAGACATTTTATTTATAAAGTTATTGACATTAATTCCACCAGAATTTTGTTTAACTCTGTTTCAAAGAACGGGACTTGGATGTTAAATAATGAACTGAGAGCATCGATTTTTCACTGCAGGATGTGCCTATGTATGTATTAGTGTAAAGCAAAAGCCCATAACTAACACATTTGGGTAGAAAATGACACAGTGCTTTTAATAATAGCTGAGGTAATGGTTTTGATGCCTGATATACAATATGTTAATTACTTTATTCGGTATTGGGTCCTTTTTGAATAGTTTCGTCCCTTTTAGGAAATGTATAAGTCTTCAGTCTCCGAGTCCTACTTATAACTAGGGCCCGGTAGTTTAGCCATAAGTTCGTGAACTTAGTTGTGCACGATCATCACCTGAGTTAGTCATCAACTCGTGCTGTTGGTAAACAAGAGAAAGGGAGAGGAAAATATATATAGTAATTTACGTCCTTTAACTTTTTAAGTCATATCGGACGATGAATGGAATGGGTGAAATGATGCCCAAATGGGCTCAGGTTACCCGACATTCGTCTTTTAGGATAAGGGAAAACCCAGGAAAAACAGTATCCAGGTAACTTACCCTGACCGAGATTCGAACTCGGGGCTCTTGAACGTCAGGCAGACATGCTACCATCTACGCTACCGAGGCGGGCGAGGAAAATATGCCTTTAGTGTCTAACGTTAATGCAGATAGAGTAGTTTTTGTTATAAACTTTGCAACATGATGATGGGAGCAAACACCCCCTTCTGGAAAATAGAAAATAGTTACAAATAATCATTTCTTCCACACTAGCAGTGTGTAGGCTAAGGTGTGGATGAGCAGAGCCAGAATGAAAAATTTAATGCCATAGCCGGGATTTGAACCACGGATCTCCCGCTCTCCATGCGTTTGCTCTAAACCACTGAGCTATAATGTCCAGCATGCCGACATGACATTAAATTCTCCAACTGACTCGTATGTTTCCCGGTATCCCACTAAGGTTCTCATATGCTATGAGACATACACTTTTGTGGCGACTTACTATGCTATAAGTACTTAAGTCCCAGGCTTCGTAGTTAAACCATTATATTATTAGGTAAATTGATGGAAATGATCATTTCTTCCACACTAGCCGTGTGCAGGCTAAGGTTTGAATGAGTAGAGCCAGACTAAAAAATTCAATGCCATAGCCGGGATTTGAACCACTGATCTCCCGCTCTCCATACGTTTGCTCTAAACCACTGAGCTACTATGGCCAACATGCCGACATGAGATTAATTTTTCCAACTGACTCGTATGTTTCCCGGTAGACCACTAGGGGTTCTCATATGCTATGAGACATGCACTTTTGTGGCGACTTACTATGCTTTAAGTACTTATGTCTCAGGCTTCATAGTTAAACAACTACGTTTTAGGTAAATTGATGGAAATAATCATTTCTTCCACACTAGCAGTGTGTAGGCTAGTGATGAGTAGAACCAGACTGAAAAATTCAATGCCATAGCCGAGATTTGAACCACGGATCTCCCGCTCTCCGTGTGCGTTTGCTCTAAACCACTGAGCTACTATGGCTAACATGCCGACATGACATTAAATTCTTCAACTGGCTCGTCTGTTTCCCGGTAGACCACTAGTGGTTCTCATATACAATGAGACATGCACGTTTGTGGCGACTAACTATGCTGTAAGTACTTAAGTCTCAGGCTTCATAGTTAAACCACTATGTTTTAGGTAAATTGGTGGAAATAATAATTTCTTCCACACTAGACGTGTGTAGGCTAAGGTGTGTATGAGTAGAGCCATACTGAAAAATTCAATGTCATAGCCGGGATTTGAACCACTGATCTCCCGTTCTCCGTGTGGTTGCTCTATACCACTGAGCTACTATGGCCAACATGCCGACATGACATTAAATTCCTCAACTGACTCATATATTTCCCGGTAGACCACTAGGGGTTCTCATATGCTATGAGACATGCACTTTTGTGGCGACTTACTATGCTGTAAGTAATTAAGTCCCAGGCTTCATAGTTAAACCACTATGTTTTTAGTTATTTCAAGCAGGCTTTAGAAAAATATTGCAATCCGAGTCCACAATACACAAGGTATATCTAAAGCTGTCCCACGAAGACGTACTTTCCGCTCAACTATGCCCATCCGACTCAAACTCCAGCTGTATCGGGCGATCATTCCGCCTATGATTCTGTACGGCTGTGAGATCTGGGGAACAGTGGCTAATACCACTTTCATCAGGCTCCAAACGCTGCAGAACAAGGCACTTCGTATCATATATGATACAGACTGGAGATTTCCTGCTCATATCCTACATGAGCACTCCCAGATCCCGTACATTGTCGATGACATCCGCGAGAGAGCACGATCAATGTACGACAAAATCCAAAATCACCCCAACCCTTTAGTGAACTCCCTGGGTCGGTATGACCAGAGGGATCACAGACGCTTGCTATCCTTCAGACTACCAAGAGACGTCTTGGGGCCCCTTGGTTAACCCAAGAGAAAGCCCAGATGTCTCTAAGACCCATTTATACGCCTGATGGATCATTCCCGTAACCAAAATGGAGCAAAAACTTAAATGGTGTCTCCGAAAACGGGGGAACGATTAAGTGCAGCTGCCTATGAGAATTAAACAAGGGCATCCCATTCCAAATTTCCCAAAAAATTCAATCACCCAAGCAGAACATGAAACCAATTAGCTCATTTCGCAGGTTAAGCCGCAAAGCGGCTAGGTACTGCGGCATAATACACCCGGACGGGGAAAAAGAAAAATTGTCCCGCCCGACTTGGACTACCTCTGGACCTCTGGAAGACGTACTTTAGGATGTTAGAAACTCCGTGTCCGAAAACAGAATATGGGTTTCCATAGACGAAATGGACTTTAGCGCATGTAATTGTTGCTACACTTAGTACACTGAGGCATATGTACGATATAATGTAGTACTGTTACAAAACATTAGCTTTTCATTTACTGTGCACGTTGTAAATATTGTGACTTTGTGGGTTCGTAGAATTAAAAGTCGAATTTGCCGAAATTCTAAATGTTTTTTATTTGCGTAGAAACACACTGCGTAGCAGCAGAATTACATCACATATCACAATCTACAACACCAAGGTCGCTGACAATAACAAACGGCTCTCGTTATAACACTTTACAGCTATTTACGCCTCGCCTCACTGTTGTACAACTGTCCGCTGGAGTGTCACAATCTCTTATATATCTCATTCATAAATTCGAGAGGTTTCGAGTACAAACAAGAAACCAACTTTTCTCTGTCAATCAAGATATCACTAGATCCTGTAGGGGAGGGGATCCGTCCCCTTCAGCTGCCGTGGTGTCGGCGCTGCGGACCCTTAGCACACGTGGTACCTCTGACGTTACTAGAGGAACCTCAGGCCGAACTGCCGAGCCCCTCCCGGATTGGGTTGGACTCGAGGGGGCTGGGTGTTCCCGACACCCACGAGGAATTGGGTCCCTCCGGCCAGGCTACGGCCGCCCGGAGGGGGTAGAGAATTACCTCATAGGTCCCAGACATAGTAGAAGGTGTGCTAGATCACCAGGCAGCCCCACCGAGGTTTTCGGTAGTCTTCTCTGCAGGGTTGACGCGCGTAAGTGGCGTATCCACTTCCATCCCGTCTTGACATTCTGTTCAGCCGGGGGAGCTTTTTAAGAAATCAGGTACTGCCCTATGGAGAGAGCCCCGGAGTATTCATCGCTCCCGGGTAGAAGAAGGCCCAGGTCCTCGGTCCTACGGGTCCAGGACTAATGAGAGTAGAACCTCTGCACATAACTATATCACTAGAACCTTCCAAACGTAAAATCCTATCTGTGCCGGCAAGTCCTTTATCTTAGCTATCCTTATTTGCCGGCGCTTTGTGAACACTCGCCGCGCTATTGTTAACTGCTTATGCAAGCTCTTTATTACCCTAAAACACTATCCGCCGTCTGTTATTGTATTTGCGCCGAAACTTTAATGCCCCTTGCCGCGACAATATTAATGATTCTTTTGTTTGCATTCATATATCTGGAAAAGATAACTTTTTTGTGAATAAATTTGCAATATATTCTATGACCTGTGTCCATCGTATGACTACGTTTGACTGATTACCGTTGCCCATGACCTTGGTTATATGAGTACGTATGAGACTGCATGGCATTCAACCTTACGAGACTTACAAGACGCAGGTAGGCTATAACTCCATCCCTACTAACGTGTTATATTATTTTTCTGGCTAAATTTCCAGGCCCTACTAATTACATTCTATACAACTTGTCCAAAATAATTAAGAGGACATGTTGTATTTCACCCAAGTCTTTGATTTGCTCCATGTATACCCTGCCTTTAACTGCAATAGACTTATCGGCGGCCGTTCTCCTTTGGAACATATCGTCTATTAGCAACGGTGGCAACTCGCAGACTTTGGGTTGCTGGTACCTTGGATTTTTAATCATTAGATTACGCACACTTTCGCACTCTCTCTCTCTCTCTCTCTCTCTCTCTCTCTCTCTCATACTTCTAGACTCTGGGGAAGATAGGAAATCATCTTGGTTGGAGAAAAATCCCCAACTTAAGCAGGGAATCGAACCCGGGACCCCTAGCACTGCAGGCAGGTGCTCTACCTACTGAGCTACGGGACCTGACACTTAAGACTTTCGTTTCAATATTTCACTAGAAATGCATATTTTGTGTTCACCTGAAGCTAGAAAAGGTATTTCAGCGCTTGTGTATATGTCTGTCCGGTAAGATCACGGATAAACATTTTCCACTTTTTTAAAACTTCTTGTTTATTTTATAACAATGTGTAAATATAAATTTTGAATAAGGTAATGAGGATAGAAGAATATATTTTTATTAGGATTAGGATTACTATGGTGGATTCAGTACGGAAACCTGTGGTTTATTGTACCTAAGCCCTAACTGGGGCATCCCCGGGAGGAAAGATGAAGCGACAGAAGACAGAGCGGCTGTCCCAAGACACCGAGACACCCGCCGACACGTCTGCCCTGTCAGATGACAGAAGATATGAAATGATAATGGACACGAAATCAGCAAATTCGGTAATTAACCTACCCAGCATTCGCCTATCGACCCGGGAAACCCCCGAAAAAGTCAGTTACGGCGGCCACGAGAATCGAACCCGGGCCTTCCGAAACCGTCTGAGCATCCCCCTTGGTATATTTTTCTAAATCAATACTATGGTATATAGTGGATATATAAGAATTTTTCACTGATAGAACAGCTTACGTTAATGCATCACATCGATCTCCTGCTTCTTCTTCTTTTCTTCTTCTTGTTTGTTTTCTTCACGTTAAATCGAGATACATGTTTGCGGAAATACGAGGGCTCTTCAATAAAGAATGATCACAATTTTTTTTTTTTTTTTTTTTTTTTTTTTTTTTTTTTTTTTTTTTTGACAACGTACCTTTACTCATCCTCATAATTTTGATGGTCCTTCTCAAAATAGTCTCCCCTGAGCGATGCATTTGTCCCAGCGTTTCTGCCAGTTTTCAAAGACATACTGGAAACCATTTTCGGAGAGATCCTTCAAAATCGCCTCCGCAGCCTTCACCATTGCTTCTGATGATGGATAATGCCTCCCACGAAGGAGTTTCTTCAAGTTAGAGAATAGAAAAAAGTCACATTGTGCTAAATCCGGACTATAGGAGGGTGAGGGATGCACTTCACGTTGAGTTTTGCAAGATATTCAGCAATAACATTGGCAATATGCGGCCGCGCATTATCATGGTGCAGCATCCAGCCTGTTTCACGGAAATGTGGTCTTTTGCGCCTGATATGGACTTTCAATGTTTTCAGGACATCCCTGTAGTATTATCCAGTTACTGATGTTTGTGCAGGTACAATGCTGATAAACCCTTTCATGGATATCAAACAATGAGACGACCATAACTTTCCCAGCAGAAGCAACCACTTTTGTTTTTTGGGGGGTTGGTGATGAAGGAGATTACCACATTGAGCTTTGCTATTTGCTCTCAGGATCAAAATGATGTAGCCAAGTTTCATCAGCAGTGATTACGTTTGAAAGAAACTTCGGATCTTCCTCTAACATCAACTTTAACTGCGTGTAACCTCCATTGCAGCGGTAGGCGATACCGAACATGTCTGTACTTGCCTGGTTCTCACAGGCGGGTACCAGGAGTACCAACAATGAAACTTCTACGGCGTGTTTGTTTCACATTAAGCTAACACTATATAATAAGATTGAATTTTAGTGGGAAAAATTGTGACCGTAAAGAAATCATGATCATTCTTTATTGAACAGCCCTCATAGTTTTATTCCATATTGCTTATAAGTACGAGGGAAAATGAAATGACAATCAAGGTTTTAGAAAGTGGTTGACTATATTCTGACTTTTAAATTCGACACTCTTTGGATAACGTCAGCAGCAACATTCAAACAGTGATTTAGATCTTCAAAAATTGTAAGTTATAAGGATTGGAAAACTCAAGCCATGTGGAATATGTCAGAGACGTAAAAACCACAAAATAACTTTCAGGCATAAACTGTCTGTTTTAGAGAGGTCTACAATTATGTGAATAAGACTTGGTATATCTTATTGTGTTCGAGTTATGCAACATTATGCAACATTCATTCGGAATGAACAACACTTGTAATTCTTAAATATATGTTTTATAAGTCAGGCAAATTACATAAACATGTGGCCCTTGAATCTAATTAATTTATGGATAATTTTGAGAAAATAAAAAAGTAATGAAAAAAATATCTTAAAGGAAAAGTTTTGGGTGGACAATTTCCCTTAAAATGTCGTGTCCAACTTTGAAGACATTGCACATCCAAACTTGTCGTGTATACATCTTATAAGCATTTCAGTCTTGGATCATAGCTTAATGGTAGAGAAAATAGGCAATAATATGCTTTGAAACGTTAAGATAATAAATAGAATACATTAAAAGATATAGCTTAAAAATAAATTTAGGCAAAGCAGGTGATAAAAGTTAATGCACTCAATTTTAAACTTTATTTAAAGTGTGTTATTAGTACAATTAGAACTATTTGAATCGCATTTTAATATATTATTTAATTTGTTTCGTCACTAGTATAAAATGTTATTAAACGTGTAATATAGCTATATTTTAGTTACGTTTTTACAGTTTAGTCTTTCTTCTGTCTTTAATAATGATTTTATTTCTTGTGCTACTAGTTGACGTTTACATCAGCATACCAGGTCCTACACTTCTTTATCTCATTATCCTTATTTAACTAATTCTTGAATACATAATATGCTCTTAATATGGAATTATTAGGAACCAAAGAGGCAATTCCTGTTTACAATGCTCCTTAAGCTCCGCCATGATAGCAATTTCTTGATGCTTTCCTAATACCAGGCGAAAGTAATCGGTGGCAATTAACTGTTGTGGCTCGACTTGAATCGATCTGTCGTTTATTTGAGAATAAAGTCGGTCATGGGGCAGTCCTTCATTCCTGGTTAATCACTTTGATATTTGAATTACTTGGGCTGTAACAAATATGGGTAACATTCATTATATGAAATGCTCCAAGTTCTTGTGCCTAGTTGGTGAATTTCTAACTGACAACTCTAGGCTGGTTTTGTTGTTTTTTCTCTTAGAGTAGGCATGAAAAGGTATGATTTAAATGTGAGGGTTAGTAATATTTGACTTCACTCTGTTATATTTAAGAAGAGTTAGTCGTACCTGATATTGTGTTTAGAAAATTCAGATATCGCATGTTCTTTGGAAAGTACTGCTTGTTTAATTCATCCTTCTTCGAAAATCAATTTCTCTAGAAACCACTTCAACTGATTATTTACGTGTACAGCGGACTTCGATTGATCCACTGCCGGTTCTTTTTAATTGTTTGTACTGAGAGTGAAGCTGCCGTTTCAAAGAGCTTGTGTGCCTTCTTCTCATCAGCTCAGAGCTATCACACCTCTTTCTTATAACATGAATTTGATTGTTATTTTAAATTTAGGCCTCTTCAAAAATAACCACAGTAAAATAAATATAATGCAATGTAAGGTTAATGACTGTTAATAACAAATGAGGAGACATTTGAAAATGCATGTATATTACCTAAAAAATTTCCGTGATTAATAATATTTACATTGATATGCTATCTACTTAGTTGAAGTATAAAAATGGCCGGCCATTTGCAACTTAATAATACTACATATGAGTGTCTGTACCTTGACCTAATTGGCTTTTAAATACACGTCAAGTTAATTGAATTCAAGCTACAAACATTATTGCCAACGATTACTTTCGCCTGGATTAGGAAAGCATTGGCGAGCTGCTATCAGTATGGAAAACCTGGGGTGAAAATTGAAGAGAAAGTGCTAATAGAATGTAAGCACTTCTTTTGTTCTTAATAAGTGAAAATCAAGGTATGGTAATTCACGTGCTGTATTTGAAAAGTGGTTAGATGAGAAGAATGATTTGAAGGATATTCACCTAGTATTTGAATATCAACTTGGTTCGAGAATTAAGTGCATGCTAAAAAGAAAACCATAGGTAAGGAAAGAGGAAAGAATGGAATTATAAAAAAATATTACTGTATTCTAGTTCTGTAATAAAAACGCTTTAAAAAACCTATAGCTTACATACTAGGAGCACCTACGGTTTGCAGAACTAGCAGAACTGTATCCCGAAGGGGAGCGCTTCAGGAGAATAGCGGAGGGCGGGATCTCTGTCATTTACAGATTGAGTCTGATCAATGAATAACTAATAGCTCATACTTAGCTGCTATGTGAGTGAAATCGTATGCATATATTAACATTTAAAAAGGAAGTAAAGACCCAAGTAATACTTAATTGCAAACTTTGTCTTCAAATATGATCATACCTCAAACAGTTTGCAGAAAACATTTAATTATATAACTTATTTAGTATTTTTCAACAAATAACGAACAAGAAGAAGAGGAGGAAGAAAAATATTTTAAAAAGTGGCGATATAAATTAATGTGACATGTGAAAGGACTCAAACAGTTAATAAAATAATGACTATAAACAGCCTTAGTTATACAACTTTAAAAATGATTTAGTATATGATTAAGTGTGTTCTATTGTCATATACTTAATTTAAGACCTAAAAACTACCACTGATACATATTAACTTGCATAATCAAATGGCATTCTTATCGAACATGAAAACGGCACTTTTCTTGTATTTTATGCAGTCTTACTTAAATGATGTCATATAGGGTAGCCAGATTATAATCGAACTCGCTCACGGCCTCTCTCCCTACTGCGCGAGACCGCCGGCAGTCGCCGGGAACTTACGCCGGCAGAGGTGGTATATATATATATATATATATATATATATATAATTTGTCTGTGAAAATAATATCTGCAGATAACATCTAAATCTAGCTAACCTATACCTAATTAAACTAACCTTTACTACAAAGTAGCTTACAAGACTTCCGTTAATCATGAAACAAATGTAACTCTAACACGTTACTGCTATCTCTAGCTCTCATCTAAATCGTCTTCACTGGAGGTTTCTGCACTCAATGCTTCCTCAATTCTGCCTTCCAGGACCCAGTTATGTCTCATCCTGGTCCATCGTTGTTCACCCATTTCGTCCGAAGCGTCCTGATTGTTTTCCTCATTGCCGTGAACACGTGACTCCTTCAATTCCTGCAGTATTACAGATCTAAGTAGAGGTTGTCGTACTTCCAATGGCCGTGATCTAATTGTTCTTATTCTCCCCAATCTTCTTGCTTCAGCGTACTCCACTCTGCCCCACTCTGAGACTTCATCTGCCATTGTTTGTAGAATTTCGACATCTTCCATTCTTAGTATGCACCATATGTTTTTTCCTGCTAATTCAGCTCTACCCTCTCTTAAGGCATTCGAATACGGCATGTTCCGGTGTGTCTCACTCTTCGCAGATTTCGCAATTACCATTTTCGTATCTGTTTATCTTCTTTAAGTACACTCCATAGGGTCCATGTCCAGTAATATAATGGATAAGTCCTTTGCTAGGTTTCATCTTCGTCAGACGCAGTCTTTCTCTAATATTTGGAAATAGTTCATAAACCCGGCGTCCTGCTTCTGTAGTGTCCCACTTAACTTGCCATAATCCAATTAATTCATTTCTTACGTTTCTTCTGCTTGTTAGACGCCTTCCTACTATATCCTCTACCTTTTCTAGGTTTTTGCATTTCAACCAGTAGCACGCACCTCTATATCTCACCAACAAGTCCATTGGCCAAATTGCTAGGACTACTAGTAAAGCCAAAGTTGGAGTTGTACCAAATTCTAGGTGGAGCAGAATCCTTGCCTTATAATAGATGCTGGAAATTTTGATCTTCTGCTCTCAAACAGGCAGCATATCTCGTGTAAATATCCTCGCTCACTCTCCGAAGCTTAGTAGCAGGTATTCTTGTGATTTCTTGCACTATGTGTTTCCTAAGTTCCTGTAGTGTATGAGGATTTGAACGATACGAATCTGTTGAAACTGAAGCCCTATTGCTACACACATGTGTAAGCGTTAAAGCCAAATATTCTCGCTAAACGAGTGAATTATTGTAACTGGTTTTTCCAATTCGTAGAAAGGGGTTTTATTGAGTCGTAGCTTTTGTTTATAACTGATAAATCTTGCTTTTATTTAACTGGACGTTTGAATACTCACAAAAGACGATATTGGGCTTCAGAAAAACCTGTGATACTGGATGAATCACTTCATTATGATGAAAAATTGGAGTATGGTGTGCGATAAGTGCTAGAAAAATAATAGAGTCCGTATTCTTTGATGTAACAATAAATGCAGAACAATATCAGAGGTTAATTCTGAGAGCTTTTTTCAGTTATATTTCAATCGAAGAGGAGAAATGGTATGGATTGGTTCCAGTAAGATTCTGCAACAGTACATACAGCTGCCGAATCATTAAATGCTGTAAGAGAGGTGTCTGATGACAGAATAATTAGTGTTCTCCTTCGTCTCCTAACCTAACAAGTTGTGACTTTAATTTGTGGGGTTCTTTAAAAGACATGGCGCATGGTTCCAATTCTCATACACTACAGGGATTTAGGGAAAAAATTGTGCAGGAGATCACAAAAACACCTGCTGCTGAGTTTCGGAGAGTTAGAGAGAATATTTATACGAGATATGCTGCCTGTTCGAGAGCAGAAGGTAAACATTTCCAGCATCTATTATAAGGTAAGAATTCTACACCGCCTCTGCCGGCGTAAGTTACCCGGCGACTGCCAACCTTCTCGCACAGTAAAGAGAGGTCATGAGTGGGTTCGATTATAATTTAACTGTCCGGTATAAGCCAATGAGTTGTAATTTCCGCATTTTGTTATTTATTTATTATTATTTTAGGGATAGCCACCGGCTAAAGTAAAAGACTAAGAAGTGGCTCCTTCTTTTACTATTTATAGGAGTTTCCTGGATGTGTTTCAGGCATTTAGTACTTAAAGTAGCTGTTTAATATACTTAAACACAAAAATAAACCTGCATGATAACCTCAGAGAATGACAATAAAGGTAACGTAATGCAGTGAAAGTAACCACTGGATGTATGGATAACGATACTCAGTTTTTACTTTAGTAAATCATAAGCCTTCTTCAGTCGCACCATTCCTAGCACTAGATTCCAGGGCTCAGATAAACTGTACGAGTTATATTTCATGTTAATCGGGATAAAAGCCTCTTTAGATCTATAGTTTATCCATTAATATCCAGTCTATCTCTTACGGTTCCAGTTATTTAAAAAGCATTCAGAATAAGCACCAGTCCAGAAGAAATTCCTAGAATATTCAAGTCTCTTTTTTTGTAATTTACATCCTCCAACGTTAAGTCATATCGGACGAAGATGTAGATTATATTTGTCATGAAAAGTTTTAAGGTTAGGATGCTTTAATCAAAACAATTAATCATTTTTAGAAAATCAACATTTTCAATAAGTATTCCACGTAGAGGATAGTCTGAGGTAGGAAAAAATTCTTGAAAACCTTCATATTCGCATTCTTGGAAATCCTGAACTTAAATAGCAAGTTTGGTATTCGATAGACTTATCGCTATTAATTATGCTATGTACATTTATACGCCAGGGATTCTTTTTAAAAATGTCTTCTTTCTTAATTCAGGTGATCTCAAAGCGATCATTTCCGGTGATATCTCGGTATCGAACTTTCTGGTGGAATGCAATACGAGTATATCCAAACTACTGTTTACGTTGTAAAGGGAGTGATAATTCTGTAGTCTGCAGCAGCGTGTAAGTATTTCCCTTTTTGGATAAACATTGACCGTAAAAGGGAAAATCCTTAAAGATCACAATTTTTCGCAACACTTTTAATGTAGAGTGAACTATTTGGGACAAATTTCTTGTCATAAGCTTCATTTTTTGCAATATTTATACTTTTTCAATTGTGAAACCTTTACTTTCTCTACTATGTAATTACATTAAGTAGAGATTTACTGGATTTACCCCGTTGAGATCTGCAACTGTTATAACGCAAGAAGAGATATATGCTTACCTAAAAGACGGAGCAGTTGGACCACCTGGTACATTAAGTAGGGTAGGCATTATATCCCACTCAATACCAACATTTCACTATAGATACAAGTTCTGAAGTACACTGAAACCAGAAAGGTACTTTTAGATGGAGGTCCCCCCGTGTTCTATGTGTGTGTAGGTGTGTGTGAGAAAGAGAGAGGGAGAACAGCTTAACTCAAAAACGAAAAGTCAGTTAAATATAAAACTTGGTATTTAAGCTCATTATCTTTCAAGATCCCAACATGAATATTTCATGAAAACCCACCAATCCAGACTATCCTTTACATGGAATATTTTTTGAAAACTTTTATTTTTTCAAATTATTTCTAGCCATTTTATTAGAATATCACATATTTAATATATTTTCCTGATTAATTAAATGTGTATGTTGAATTAAAAAAGTATTAAAGCATACAATTCATGACAAATGAGATTTTGTAGAAATAAGATTTTCAAGATACTCCTTACTGTTGGTTTGAATTTTCAATTACTTAATCTGAAATATAAAATTGTTACTGTTTACCTTATGTCCTGTTCATACAAAAGGAACCGAATGTCAGAGCATCACACAGCGATCAGCACTAAAGGATTTTACTTTCGCTTTAGCTTACCGTATTTCTCTGCTAATATATGAAAACATATAATAATATCACATCTACAAATGTTTAGCTTCTTTAGAAATAAGTATATAGAAGAATAAGGGTTTTAAATAGAATTTGTAAAAGAGCTATAAATGGTATGTGTTTTTGAATACATCAGATTTGTTGTATTGGCGCTACACTATAAATATTACAACCAATTGGCATATAATCTTGTAAAGCATTTTTCAATTTTTTATTATTATTATTATTATTATTATTATTATTATTATTATTATTATTATTATTATTATTATTATTATTATTATTATTATTATTATTATTATTATTATTATTATTATTATTATTATTATTATTATTATTATTATTATTATTATTATTATTATTATTATTATTATTATTATTATTATTATTATTATTATTATTATTATTATTATTATTATTATTATTATTATTATTATTATTATTATTATTATTATTATTATTATTATTATTATTATTATTATTATTATTATTATTATTATTATTATTATTATTATTATTATTATTATTATTATTATTATTATTATTATTATTATTATTATTATTATTATTATTATTATTATTATTATTATTATTATTATTATTATTATTATTATTATTATTATTATTATTATTATTATTATTATTATTATTATTATTATTATTATTATTATTATTATTATTATTATTATTATTATTATTATTATTATTATTATTATTATTATTATTATTATTATTATTATTATTATTATTATTATTATTATTATTATTATTATTATTATTATTATTATTATTATTATTATTATTATTATTATTATTATTATTATTATTATTATTATTATTATTATTATTATTATTATTATTATTATTATTATTATTATTATTATTATTATTATTATTATTATTATTATTATTATTATTATTATTATTATTATTATTATTATTATTATTATTATTATTATTATTATTATTATTATTATTATTATTATTATTATTATTATTATTATTATTATTATTATTATTATTATTATTATTATTATTATTATTATTATTATTATTATTATTATTATTATTATTATTATTATTATTATTATTATTATTATTATTATTATTATTATTATTATTATTATTATTATTATTATTATTATTATTATTATTATTATTATTATTATTATTATTATTATTATTATTATTATTATTATTATTATTATTATTATTATTATTATTATTATTATTATTATTATTATTATTATTATTATTATTATTATTATTATTATTATTATTATTATTATTATTATTATTAATTATTATTATTATTATTATCATCATCATCATCATTATACTTAAAGAGCAACAAAAGAAAAATGGTTCGAAAATAGGAGTATAAAATGGTTACAAAACTGAATTATTGTTATACAATTATATTATTATGCTATAAACAGGAACATAAACGAGATTTTACCCGCTGCCAGAGAGCCAAAACTACATGATGGCTAAAATATAAAAGAGGTCATGTATTAAGTAGGGATTAATGCGTAATCTAATGCAAATCCAAAGAATTTCCTGTAGTAAATATACTACTTGCTGTAAAATTAATTATGTATTAATTGTAAAAAGGATTTATGATATATAGGTTTACATTATTGTTTTGATATTACACAGTAATCCTAGAGTTAAAGTAGTTTTCCACATCCGACTCTAACTCTGAAAAACTCCAAATAACGAATCCTGAGATACAGTGAGATCATTCGGGACATGAAGGTAATAAACTTTATGCCACATTGTTACACAGTAATTACAGTATCCAGAGACTTCAAGGAATGTAGATTACCAGCTTCGGTAACGGTCCACATAATTATATTCCATTATAATGTTTACATTCCATGTCTGCAGTTATAAATACCTACATCAAATTTTGGAGGATTTAATAGTGTCTACCACATTTGTGCACTAAAATAATCAAAACACGCAAGCAGGCAAGGACACCAGCACTGAATGCAGAAATTCATTTTTCCAACATAACAACATTGACAGTAAGTGGCTCAAAAACAGTATAGTCGAAATAAAAAAAACAGCAGAATTAAATTATGACCTGTTTGAAATAAACAATGTGTTTCATTTAACATTTTATAAGTAACAGTCTATTAATTCAGTAAATTTTTGCCACGGATCATAACTAACAATATCATTCCCATGCTACATAAGTACTCGTATAGTCCATTTTTAAATTAGACTGACACCGCAACTAAGGTGTTTACAGAAGTAAACAACTCCTATCACGTGATATACTTCACGTGGAGAAGATATTGTAATGTCTATGTTTGGCTAAAGCATTCCTACGGATGTAAGTTATTAACGAACTTTACTCCAGCCTATAAAGAATGTGTCGGCAAGGGGGATGAAGAGACACAGCAGGTACTGGGGTATTCTTAGTTGCGATGACTGTCTAATTTTAAAATTAGCTATAGATAGACCACGAACAAAGTGCAGTCGGTATGCGCATGTGCGAGCACAGTCTTCTCCCCTCCTCGCCATCCAAGAAATACATAACTCTCACCCCTTAATACGTTGACCAGTGCTGTGCAACTTTTGCCATGGAGGAGAGGAGAAGCAACCTAAACTGACAGTAGAGGGGGAAAGCTAGAGGACTACAGTTTTGGTAAGCCACGCCTTCAACTGCATTTTGTTCGTGGTTAACCAATATATAAGTACAGGTCTAACCGTGCTACAGTATTAAGAGTCGCTAATAGAAACTGTATGTTATCACAGAACTCTAACGATTCAACTTACAAGCGGATGTGGACAGTGATGGATCAGACTCGACCCACTGTCTTTGTCACTAGCAATGAGGAGGGTATGGACCGAGTTCTCAAGGCGAAAGGATTGTACGCCTTCTTCATGGAGTCGACGTCCATAGAGTACCTGGTGGAACGTAACTGTGAGCTCACGCAGATAGGTGGTAAGCTGGACTCAAAGGGTTATGGCATCGGACTACCGCTGAGTAAGTGAACATTTGTCTCATAATAGTTTAACTGTGATAAGCTACGCTACCGCTCAAAAGTTTAGAACACACCTCATTTTTAGGATTTCTTGAAACAATGGAATAAAAGAGACATAATGTGTAGTCGCAACAACATATTCAATGACAATCAGCAATACTTTTTAGATTTTTCT
Source organism: Mantis religiosa (assembly GCA_030765055.1). NCBI lineage: Eukaryota > Metazoa > Arthropoda > Insecta > Mantodea > Mantidae > Mantis > Mantis religiosa. The sequence goes on from JAUKNK010000155.1 coordinate 1,178,946, forward strand.
TTCTTCAAAGTAACCTCCCCTTGCTTTAATTACAGCTTTGCAAATTCTGGGCACCCTTTCTATTAAGTGCGCCACTGAATCTTCACATGCATACCTCCATACGTTTTGCACATGACTCCACGATGTATTTACATTAGTGGGTTGTTACTTTCTGATCTCTCTGTCCACGTGATCTTAAAGGAGTTCAACAGGATTGCAGGAAAGACTTTGAGGGTGCCAAACCATGATATTCAAGTCTTGTCTGTCTTCTAATCGTTCAGCGCATCTTCTGCAGAGTAAAGAGTGAGTGGGTGAGTGCTGTTTAAGGGCCCGTCGACAACAAGGTCATTTGGGCCCAGAGTAAAGATGTATGCTTAGGGTTACTGTGCTGTTGCAGAGTGAAACCCTTGCCAATTAACTACATCCAGATGGTTTGGCGTTGGAGAATGTTGGGATGACGCTCCTTCTTCACGATTCCTTATATTTTTTCAATATCGATTGTCCTATTTCCACCAAAACAAATCCATATCAGTTCCGAACCACCTCCATATTTGACTGTAGGGGGTTTGCACTGGCCTACCATGCGTTCACCATTTAGAAACTGGTGACGTTTTGAGCCAAATAGTTCACACTTAGATTAATCAGTAAGCAACACCCTTTTACACCGATAACAGTGTAGCTTAGATGTCAGTTGGCCCATTGCAATCTTTTCCGTTTATCAACAGTTCTCAATAGAGGTCTCTTTGCCGAAATGCAACCTTTCAGATGTGCAGCCTGAAGTCATCTCTTCACTGTAAAAATACTCACAGATTCATCCCTCAACTGGTTCAGTTCTACTGTCAGCATGGGTATTGCTTAGAAACGATCACGTTTGCCTGCTTTGTTTGCTTTGTGTAAGCTGACTATTGCAAAACTTTTTTCTGCAGAAAACTTCCTTCTTTTACCCAATTCAGACTTTTCAACTACACAATAACAATGGGTACCCTTCACTTGCTTATGAAGCACTAAAGGCTGTTTACAGCAAATACGTATTTTGAGAACGTGTGTGAACGATATCCAGGGTTTTACAGACATACTATAACATCCAAAACAAAATTAGGACGAGTGTTTCTATAAGGGTCAACAAATGCTAAATTTTCAAATAATTTCAATTCTATTTCCATGGATTTCTACCATATATAATATGAAATTTGCTTTGTTTGGCGCCATACACTTGTTAACTGCGGAAAAACAGGCTGTTCAAAAATTTTTGAGCGGTAGTGTAGATTTAGGTGGTCCCCAAAACACCTGCTTTGTTCTACTCACATGATTTATTTACCTACTCCTGTATAAAGTATCCTCATAAAAGCTTATTCTTGGAATTGGTAAACTTCACAAGAAATAGTTGAAAAATTGTGGGCTTTAACATTACTCACTTCTATGTATACAAAGGTATCCTATCTCTTATGGTTAAAGGTCATTGAGAATGGATAACACTTCAGAGGCTAACCCAGAAAATTTAAGTTATACTATTCATGAACCGCAAAAATGTCTTAAATGTATATGTATTCAAGCCGAGCGGGATGGCGGTTTCGTCTATGGCATGTAATTGGGAGGCCCAGGTTCGATTCCCGTGGCCGGCCTACCTCACCCATTGGCTTTTTGGGGGTTTTCCCGGGTCGCTAGGTAAATGCTGGATAGGTTAATTACACCCTCCGAATTTCCTGTCCCTCAATTTCATCTCCATTATCATTTCAGATCATCTCTCATCTGGTGGTCTTTTTCAGGTTAGAAGTGTCGGTGGGTGTCCCGGCGGTGCATGGCAGGATGATATGCTCTGAGTGAACACTCTCTTTCGGCGGGACGGATTCGTGTCCCCGAGCCGGTCTAATGGATCGATTCAGGAACGCGGCTGGCGGGATGCCGGTTATGCAAGCCGCCTGGAATCACCTGCTCTGGAGGCAGGCGGGGGGGGGGGGAGGTCTCCGGTCTGCGAACCGGCCTCGCAACTTTTTTGGGACCACGGTAGGTGGGATTAAAGTGAATGTAAGGATCTACTCCCATTAGTCCTGGACCCGTAGGACCAGAACCCAGGCCTCTAGGGTTCGTTTTACCGTAGGACAGTACCTATTTTATAAACTGCCCCCCCCCCCGCCGCTGCTCACGGCAGACAGGACGGAAGTGGATACGCCACTTACGCGCCGGTCCTTAATGAACTAGCTACCAAAAAACCTTGGTATGGCCGCCGGTGATCTAGCACACCAGCTACTAGCTCTGCAGGCTAGCACCCGGGACTTATGAGGCAACCCTCTACCCCCTCCGGGCGGCCGGAGCCTTGCCGGAGGTACCCAATTTCCCGTGGGTGCCGGGAACACACTGCCCCCTCGAGTCCAACCCAATCCGAACAATTCCCAGAGGGAGGGGCTCGAATGTTCGGCCCGAGGTTCCTCTAGTAACGTCAGAGGTACCACGAGTGCTAAGGGTCCGCAGCGCCCGCACCTTGGCAGCTGAAAGGGACGAATCCCCTCCCCTACGGGAGGTAGGTGGGATGATGATTGTCCTGGACCACCCGGTAGTTCCTATCTAGTAAAGTGTAGGAACCCCGCCCTCTGTACGTCGTAACTCCTTGGTGTTGGCCGCCCTCTGTCTCCTCTCACTTCATCCTCCCTCCCGGGTGTGCCCTACTTGGGGGTATAGGTACAAAAGACCACTCTTGTCGAGGTGCCGAATCCTCTCCGAACAATCCAATCCAATTTAATCAAAGTTTTCGAAAAACGTTCCATGTAAAAGGTAGATTAGAATAGGGGAACTGTTTGAAAATATTCTTGCTGAATCAATGGAAGATGCTGAACTTAAACACCAAACTTGATATTTAACTATCTCTTCCTCTCTGCGTTATTCACGACAAACGCTGCCGCGGACATACAAGAACCAGCCTTTTTCTAATAATACTTTTTAGCAATCAGGGGTCTCAAAACAGGTATTTCCATTGAAATCTTGGTACCGGAAGTATTTGGGTGGAATACAATGCTTCCTCCATTTTCTGCAGGTGCATAATAGAGAAAATAAAAATAATAACAATTGTCTTAAGTCTGTAGTTAAGATAAATAGATTGAGCAATAGTTATTGCACGTGCCATTTAATTTCGTTCTCAAACGGCATCGTGTTTATCGGTTGAGTCCTGGTTGCTAAATGTTCCCTTTTAAGAGTAAAACTCCCCTATGTGTAATTCATGAATACATTTCAGCAGAGTATTCTTCTGTGTAATATCTGCAAGAGGTCTAAAAGAAATCATTAAGTGCCCCAATTGACGAGTGATCAGTATTCTGAGTTCTCAACCTAAAGGTCCCGGGTTCGATTCCTGACTGAGACGAGATATTTTGTTTACCCGTCCTTCGCATAGTACGGTAGTAGTAATGCAGAAATGGATTGTATGTTCAGAGTCAACAAACCTGACATTTAGAGAGTAAAATACCATTAGTAATTGTTTTTAGATCAAAGCCCCCAATATGACTATACAAATGAAGCAAATTCCATCTTTAGATTCCAAATGTTGTACTTTTAGGAGAACGATCTTCCAAAAAGCTGCCAATAAAGGACAGAAATAAAATATCACTTACAAGACTATTCAAGTAAATTAAACTTTTATTCGGAAAAGCAATGTACTTGAAGTCAAGTTCGTGTAACATCCAAAATACATAATGAAGGTAAATGAATCATGTATGTCTATACGTTACGTAACCCATAACTTGCCGGCTGCTTGTACAAAATTCGAACGAGGGTGCAACTGCAGTGCAGTCTTCCTTTTACAATAATGCCGTTAGTGTATGTTGCGGCAAACCTGCATGCCACTGTTAAATTAACTGGGTTCTAATTGGAGCTATGAATTCTGTTATCTTCAGGTGAATGGTTGTAGGAAATGGATTTTGGTGGTTGTTGGTTACTCAGTCGTATTAATAATACTTTGTTTGTTGTTAATTATTTGGTTTAATTCTTGAATCTATGTTTATCGACTTGGATCGGTGACCACCTATTAGTAAAAGTCCTAACGTTTCAGACTTCGAAATCTCCGCTTCTCTCCTTATTGCACATGAACACGTCCTTCCTGTCGTAGTATCAACTTGTAAGTAAAGTTTTTCTTACTTCACCATTCAGTTCGAACCTTATTCTGATCCCCTCTCTAACTTTATCACATGACCAAACTAGCTCACCCTTCTTAAATGTTACATTATTATTGGTTTCTCATTTTATTCCGAATTTTCGCATTGGTTTGCAAAACTCATATGATTCACTGACGTGTCGCCCACCCTGAGTTGGGGAACGCCTACCCTGAGTTGTTAATGGTATACATCGTTATCAAATCAGCGAAGTAAATCTCTTTAGCGTTCATGCTCAACTGCATTTTGAAATTCCTTTGTCCCAAAACATTCCTGGCTGAAATAATACAATAGTTCTCAGACATTGAACTTTAACTAGCACAAAGAAGGTAACGGTCCTTCTTTCCTGTCTCTCCGACATGTACAGATTTTTACAAGAATATTTTCTCTTTCTTGCCCGGATGCTAGTATATATGTTATATTAAATTATATTCTTCCCTTCTTATTCTTTAAGTCAACAGCTACTTTAGTCATTATTTTATCCACTTTAATTTCATATTATTATAACAAGATTGTTATATTAGTTTAGCAAGGCATTTCTATTAATTTATCTTCATTTTTAATTATCTGACTTTGATTAATTCGCCGCCTCCTAATCGCTGCCTGATACTTCGATTACAATGTGGTGGAAAGATTAATTATTTGTTCTATTTATTATAAGTAAGAATAAGCATCTACGGTCCTCAAACAGTGGCAACGCAAGAATAACATATAAGTCGACGTTAACATCGATACATTAAGCGATCATATTCCGATGTTCGCATGTTACAGCATTGGATTGGATTAAACTAATTTCAATATATACCAGTCTTCTTCTTTCTTTCTCATTTGGAGTGAGCAAAAGCAAAGCTATTTCGAGCACTTAAGAACGCAAAAGCAGTTCTAGTAGTGTGCAAAATAAAATAAAGTCCAAAAAATATCTGTTATTTGCTACTTTTAAAGTGCGACAGAACAAAGGCCTGTAAGTGTGACGTTTTTAACAAGCTTTGCTATTTGCGAAATTCCAAAAGAAGGAATATACAGGGTGTTAATAAACTACACCGAAATATTTTCAGAACAAGTGGATATACCTATCCTAAACAAGTAAATTGCCCGCCTATGTAGCGTAGATGGTAGCGTGTCTGCCTCACGTTCAAGAGGTCCCAAGTTCGAATCTCGGTCAGAGTGAGTTATCCGGATAAGGTTTTTCTGGGGTTTTCCCTTATCCTGAAATACGAATGTTGGGTAACTCTAAGCTCCATGAACCCCGGACTCATTTGAGCATCATTTCACCCATTTCATTCATCGTTCGATATGACTTAACGTTGGAGGACGTAAAATAAAAAAATAATAAAAAATAAACAAGTAAATTGAGATAAGAGGCTTATAAGCTTTTGGCTCAAATGTGAAAGTTACGGCTATAAGTTTTTTAAAGAGCCAGTACACCACTGATAACACTTGAGTGCGCAACACATAAAAATGAAGAGATCTGTCGGAGCACTCACTCTGATGACATTAGCTTTCAAGTCAAAATTTAACGAGTTCGAGTTCCCTTAATTTTCGTATTTTTTAATTTTTGTTTTGTTTGTTCCGCTTTTGTTTTTTCAGTGTTTTGTCTAAGCTTTTAATTGTATAAATGTATGCATTTTACGGTGTAGTTTCACCTTGTCAATGCAATTAATTACAAATCTTGCCAACAAAGGTTGAACCCTGCTTAATACTTTCACTGCCGTACGTCTAAATGGTAGATGGTTTATACGGTCAACGAACTTATATAAAATAAAAAATAAATTGGCTGGGCCCATGGCTCAGTCGGTAGAGCACCTTCCTGTCGTGTTAGCGGTGCCGAGTTCGATTCCTGGTGGTTGAGGTGGGGATTTTTCTCCGAACAAGATAATTCCTCATCTTCCCCAGAGTCTGGAAGTATGAATGAGAGTGTGAATGTGTGCGTGATATAATGATTAAAACCCAACGAATACGAGTTAACACCTACGATATTTTCCAAAAGAGAACGACCGCCGAAGTGACCATTGGAGTTAAAGGCGGGGTATAAATGTAACAAATAAAAAATTAAATGCAATTCTTTACGTCAGATTTACAGGAACTGTTCGAAATGGCGACCTCCGTTTTCAATACAAAGTTGACAGCGGTGAAGGAACGACTGTTGTACTCTGTCCAAAATTCCTCGTGTGTGACGAATAACTTTACATACTGCTGTTATTTGGGCAGTTATGTGCTCTTCTGAGGTGAAAACTGTTTCATACACCAGAGACTTGAGGTGATCCCAGAAAAAGTGTACTAGTGTTATTGCACGGGCCAATCAGATCACGATCTTAGTTACCCATTTCTCCCTATTAGTGTTTACGTATGAAAACACGAAGGTCTAAAACTACATGGCATGAGGCAGTACACTTGTAGTTTGGGGGCAGACAAGAAGAAGTACCGTTAGGCGTAAGGGTAATGCATGTAGAAATTGAGCTAAACAAAGACAGGTAAGGAAGGGATGGTCATTACCCCAAGAGGGAAGGGATAGTGCTAACTGGAAAACCAGGAGACAAGTAAATGCTCTATCTGGGGCACTCTTGTTCTGGATATCGATGGAAACAGTGGTGTTAGGATGGTGATGTTAAACTTGGCGATGTGTGTAGGCAATGCGTATGTGTGTGAAACGCCAAACAAGAAGAGTAAGCAGTATTGAATAAAGGAAAGAAAGAAAAACGAAGCAGTCTGGTGTATACCACTCGTGAGATGAAAGAGCCGTGCAAAGAGCTTGAGCTAGCTACGAACCCAGAGCCCATCCTAATAAAGTCCGTAAAAGTGACTCCATGCTTACTCCCTTCCAACCACGAGTACCCCCTCAGACAGGAACTGAACCCCTGATCTTTGGAATACCAGATTTTGGCGTTACGGTTTGGACCACCAGTGCAGTTACAGAAACAGCAATAGAGAAGGCTATAAGTTGCAAGAAGGCAACTAACAGCTCTTCAAAGACGCACTAGCAAGTGATTAGTTCGAGATTTGAGAGATCTTTGAGGCATTACATCTTTAGAAGGCAATAACCAGCTACTACGAATTGATATTTCTATACTCGGGAAGCAGTTTTAAAGACATTCTAATCCAATAATTTCACCCATCTTGTTTAAATAACAACTTATCAGCATCTGATGCTAGTTAGGTTTGATACAATTAACTGCATTTGTTTAGCCGCAGATAATGAATTTCTTATCTCAACTTGCTTATATCAGTGAGGTTTACAATCGCTGAAATTATTTTGGTGTCGTTCATTAACATTCTGCATAAGAAGTTAAGGCAATTTTGTTTTGCTGTTATGCCTATACGTGAACCACGTACCTAGGGAAATACTATAGTTCAGATCGCATTGGAAACTTTAATAAGAGGCACAATATTTATGATCCATTAGACATTATACAGTGGCTTTCAAATGGGATGATGTCTGTCCTTTAGCTCTACCACATAGGCAACCAATCACAGTTCATTTATCTTGCCACATTGCAATGCGCGAAGGGAGTAATGTTTGTAACACATCCGTAAAACTGAATATTTTTAGGTCACAGTTTTCACAATACAAATGAATAAGTATAACCATTATATTATTACGACGCTAGTGACGTAAGCACTGTAATGGCCATCAATACTTGCTTGTATGTGTGTACATATATTTATAATCATTCGCAACAACAATTGAACACATGCCTGGAAAAACGGGCTGAACCTCAAAATAAAAAAATGCGACAAGTGCTGCCTTCTGTTGTTGCGGCTGAGAGCCTATTTTTCTTGTGTTGGTCTAACTTCCAGCAATTATATTACGCTAAATAGAGAGAGGTAAAATTCTTGCATTTCGTGATATATTACTCGTATAATGTCAAAAATGGACTAACCTGTTCATACTCTGTGCCTGCCATCTAGTGGCTGGTCATAGATTTTTACCTTGTCAGCGTGACTTCGGCCTAATGGAGAGAGAAAAAAGAGGCAAACAGCTTACACGTATGTTTCAGAATAGTGAATGGAGCTAGTGAAAAAAACCAGGGTAAAGAATCCTTTTCATGTTGTCAAAGTAACAACTAATATGTTCATCTCTGCAAAGTCTCTTCTCGATAAAGTACAGAAAAGAACAGTTTAGAATCTGCGCAAAAGAGGTTCTTGAGCAAGTGGCATGCATGAAAGTATTAGACTACCCCTTTAAGCTATATTTTAAATACACTTACGGTGGTATTGACGATTATGACATTTTTGACAATAGAAGGAAAATATCTGACAAACCATTGCTTACATGAAATTTCCTCCAAAACATTTATCACGTGTACTATAAAACTCATAAATCTAAGACCACAGCTTCTCAGAATATTACAGATGAATCTTTTTATCAGCCGGACTACAGCTAAAAAGCTTGCACCTACCCTCCAAAATAAGTATATCATTTATAAGGAGATATTCTTATTGAAAAGTAGAATAATCCAAAATGTATGATGTTTAAAGATGCCAAAAGATATGTTTAATTATTAATTTTACTTAAAATGTATGTAAAATGTATCTATAACAAAACTTGAGCAAAAGCTTACAAAGATTTTCACTTTATTTTCCTTATTTTATTTTAATTAATTTTATTACATTATTCCTGTTTTGGGGTCCATTAAGGATAATACTGATAAAATATACTGTACTCTTAAGACTCATATTCTCAGAGATGAAATAAAGTAATGTTAACAGTTTCTTTCAGCCTCATTCACAAAACACTGTTTTTCTCCATTTTTAAAAAATGTGGGTTAACCCGTTTTTCCGAGCATGTCTTCAGTTTAAATTATCAACATGGTGTGCTAAAATAGTTATTTTGAACAAGCCAAGACTTTTGTTTGTTGCGAAGAAACAAACAGTTCACTTCCTCTCTGGCCTGTAGAAAGCTGTTATCAGCGAATGTGAGTCGTCCATGTTTATTGTTGTGTTGTGTCGTTATCTGTGGACGTGTTTGGTGTTTTCATTTACCCTACAGAGCTCAAGTCAACATTGTTCGTACCTTGTATTCACAAAATGTTCGACATTAGAAATTCTGGTGATAGTACACCTATATTTTACGAATATGAAACATGGGTAAATAAAAGCCATTTTTCAAAAGCCAATCTGGCAGGACTCTGATACCGAAATTAAGAATTGCATTGAGTAAAGAATCGTAATGTATTTCAAAGGTGTATTGTATTGTCACGGTGCTGGGCATAAAAGTTTCGGCACAAATAGATAATAGACGGCGGATAATGGTTCACGATCTTGCATGAGCAGTTAACGATAACGCGGCGAGTGATCACAAAGGTAGCAATCGAGATGTCTCTAGAAACTTCGAGACATGAAATCCTACCTTTATGATCACTCGCCGCGTTATCGTTAACTGCTCATGCAAGCTCGTGAAACATTATCCGCCGTCTATTATCTATTTGTGCCGAAACGTTTATGCCCAGCGCCGCGACAGTATATTTGTTACGACCCGAACAGGTGCAGTTGGTTGAGTTGTTTAACAAAAGACACGGGAGAAAAATGGTTTTCTTAGTAAGAATCCTGAATGAACAGCACTTGACTTTGTTTGAAAAGGATATTCTTCGGATCCTTAATAATGGCATGAGCGAGACTCATAATCACAATGGACAAAATTGACACAAAGGGAATCTTTGTGTGAAAAGAGGGCTTCCAGAAGTGAAAGCTACACACACCCACGCACAGCTGTGGATAGTGTGAAGACACCCAGTCCTCGGCGTGAAACCGATTACGGCAGTCCTCTTCTTCTCTCTTGGTCAAAGGAGACCAGAAGCGATGAGAGAAGATATTTGTCGGTTCATATGTACGTGAAGAACGAATTAAGTTTTATCGAGTAATAAGCATTTCACATACAGTAACTCTAAACAGTGATATTGGTAACCCTTGGTCGGCAACTTCGAGTTTGATGTAATGATAAAAAGAAGCAGTCATTAAATCAGTTTGAAACGGGTATTCCAGTGTCATTAAAACTATCCTTCTCATACATACCCACGCATACCCTGCGCTAAACACTATTTGCTTCAAACTGTAGTATCAACGTGGAACTGTGCGCCACCATCTTCTTGCTGCAACTCATAAAAAGAAAATATTTGGCCTAAATGCACTATTGAAAACGGCAGTAGGCTTATCAATTGTCATGTAGAATCTGAAAACACAGGACTTTGTAACCAGATTTCTATGTTGAAGTTAGGATGCACGTTCACTGCTTCGAAGACCCAGGTCGGGAAGCCAGATGTAACAGGGTCACTTCGTTGTAGTTTGAATTGTTTCTTCATTATTGTGTTTGATTAAACAAGAGTCATGAGATCTCTCGTTTTCAAGTATAGTTTCGAGTGAAATAAATAAAATTTTGGATAAGTCCGATTTCGTAATATATAATTTAATTGTATAATCTGGATTACATGTTACTCCAACTTTCTTTCCTAGTCAATCATTGCAGATTACCTCCAGCATATTGATAAATCCTTACTTCCTTAATAAATAGTTTCCGTTAATTACATAAAATTGATCGTCTTTCCACCATCAAGTTTACAGAACATATCTCTTTTTTAAGATTATTAATTTTCTGTTACTATCTCCACCCATATATTACATTTATGATAGGTATTACTACTACGTCACCACATTACGTAATACAACTATTACTACGGCCAATCACAAAATTACACATATATTTTTACACATTTTTATAGGTTCATAAATTTTTCAAACCTTTTCTAAATATAAATCGAAACTACTGTTACAACTTCTACGTGAAAGCAACTGGATTTTTCGCTCCAAAACTACCTCCGACTATCATGAGAAGATGGCAGCTGTTTCATTTAAAGAATAGTTTCCGAACAGATCCTTAAATTATTTATAAGAGGGAGATATTAATATGGCGCAAAACGCTAGTATCATTCGGTTATTTAAAACAAACTACAAAAAGAACAAAATTGGAACTTGAAGTTTCGGCAACAGACACTAAACTTGAGTTATTGCAACGAGTACTTCCGTTCAACTAACAGAAAAAGTTTAACTTTTAAAGTGATGGACGTCGAAAGACATGGTAACACATGACTGAGAAAACTGCACGAGACATGAAAAAAGAAATTATAAGAAGACGACTTTTGGAAAGAGATAGGACGTGAGAACATTTTAGAACCTATCATCATAAAATCCCAAGACTCAGATGATGAAGACAGTGAAAATGAAGTAATTCTTGCCGTAAGGAATGACTGTTTCGGATGAGCCACTCGGTTCCATTATATTTAAAAACATAAACTTTAGGTGTAAAACATGAAGAAATGCTGTTATGCACATTTCAAATTTGAATTTAAACAACTACATTATAATAAAACTTATGAAACTTTAGTTTGCATCCCCTTATGTGTAAGGATAGGTCTAAGATGGTGTGCGAGAGTGAGGGAAATAAGGAAAGACTAGGAGTAACAAGGTGGCAACACTGAGCACGCAATCTCGTCTCCTTTGCTGGAGCATAAAACTCTATCCATTTGAAAAACACAATAGTCATGTTTCTATTCTTATTGACATACCAGACGAAAAGGTTTTATTAACATTTTCAAAACATCACATGCTACGTAAAGCTTACATAGAGGATAGAGAGAGAGAGAGAGAGAGAGAGAGAGAGAGAGAGAGAGAGAGAGAGATAAAAGAATGGTAAGGAAAACTATGGAAAAAGAAAGAGAAATGAAGAGAGGCGGAGATAAGAGGTAAATGAGAAGAAGAAAGAGAGAAGCACTAAAAGGCAAGAGAGATAAAGGCGTGAAGGTGGTGTAGGGAGAGACACTGAGAAAATGGCAAGGGAATGTGAGAGAAAAGAGGGAGAGAACGAGAGAAGGAGATGACAGGTACTGAGTGGAAGGGGATAAAAAGAAGTAATGAGAAAACGGGAAAGAGAGAGGCGCGAACGTGGTGGAGAGAAAAATCCTGGAGAATGGTAAGGAAAATTGAAGGGTAAAAAACAGGAAGCGAGAGATGCGTGAAAGTGCAGGAGGAGACGATAGAGCATGATAAGGAAAGGTGATGGTAATGAGAGAGAACGCAAGACGAAGATATGGGGTAAATAAAAGGAAGGAGAAAGAGATAAGCAGTGAGAAAAAACAGAATTTACACATTTAACTCAAACTTTATTCCTCACAAAAAGTAGTAACTATTATTATTATTATTATTATTATTATTATTATTATTATTATTATTATTATTATTATTATTATTATTATTATTATTATTATTATTATTATTATTATTATTATTATTATTATTATTATTATTATTATTATTATTATTATTATTATTATTATTATTATTATTATTATTATTATTATTATTATTATTATTATTATTATTATTATTATTATTATTATTATTATTATTATTATTATTATTATTATTATTATTATTATTATTATTATTATTATTATTATTATTATTATTATTATTATTATTATTATTATTATTATTATTATTATTATTATTATTATTATTATTATTATTATTATTATTATTATTATTATTATTATTATTATTATTATTATTATTATTATTATTATTATTATTATTATTATTATTATTATTATTATTATTATTATTATTATTATTATTATTATTATTATTATTATTATTATTATTATTATTATTATTATTATTATTATTATTATTATTATTATTATTATTATTATTATTATTATTATTATTATTATTATTATTATTATTATTATTATTATTATTATTATTATTATTATTATTATTATTATTATTATTATTATTATTATTAGTATTATTATTAGTATTATTACTATTATTACTATTATTACTATTATTACTATTATTACTATTATTACTATTATTACTATTATTACTATTATTACTATTATTACTATTATTACTATTATTACTATTATTACTATTATTACTATTATTACTATTATTACTATTATTACTATTATTACTATTATTACTATTATTACTATTATTACTATTATTACTATTATTACTATTATTATTATTATTACTATTATTATTATTACTATTATTATTATTATTATTATTATTATTATTATTATTATTATTATTATTATTATTATTATTATTATTATTATTATTATTATTATTATTATTATTATTATTATTATTATTATTATTATTATTATTATTATTATTATTATTATTATTATTATTATTATTATTATTATTATTATTATTATTATTATTATTATTATTATTATTATTATTATTATTATTATTATTATTATTATTATTATTATTATTATTATTATTATTATTATTATTATTATTATTATTATTATTATTGTTATTATTATCATCATCATCATCATTATCGTTGTCGTTGTTATTGTTGTTGAAAGCACATTTTAGAGGTAGTTGTCAATTTTGCTAGAGATTAGCATCGACATTACAACTCTGACATGGGTTCTAGGTAATCAAGACACAAATTTGGTGGATCTCTGGGTCAAATCCGAACAGAACCTATCTCTTTAAATGAGGTTATTTCTTCAGTTCTCATAAGTGGCAAATGCCAGAAAGGTACTCCAAGCTTGGCCAGGTACCTAACATTTCCTTAACAAATGTTCATTCCCAATTATTATTTCATTTCCTGTACTATCAGTAGGATTTTTGGGTAGAATAAACCCTCTTTTCAGGTTTTTGTGAGCTTAAAATAGGCTTTTTTAACATTTACTTTAAGGTTTTTTTTTAACAGTATCAGAGAGTTTTATTGAAGCACACGCAGAATAGATTATACTCAATTTTTAGATCTCTTTTGGCATTGCAGTTGACACACACCCGATTTCCTATTGCCACGTATTTCATTCTCGTATAAGAAGTTCTTTCAGTGAAACATAATGTCACTGTAATGCATATCACAGACACAAACGAAACAACTTTTAGAGAGAATATTCCTGTAAAATTTAAACCCGATAATACAGAATTTATAAGCTTCATATCTTGAAAACCACGAATCCGTTAAAGCATCTTCTGAAGAAGAAGAAGCTTCTGTACCCAGGTATTTCTTTTCTGGATACATCTCCAGAGTATCATTAAATGTTGGGCTTGCAATTTCCAATATCTTCTGTTGCCAAACAAAAATGTGCCCTAATATATGAAGGGCTATATCTAACGGTATTGACCTGAAGTATTTTCAATGAGAATATAATAAAGACAAAACATTCGTTTAGGATATTTTAGGTGTCTACTCTCATTTAAACTTTTTAGGTGTAAAGAAATTAATATATCCTGTTCCAGGAAGCTTGAAACGAATAACATACACACACACAAACACACAAATATACACAAAATCAGTGTCCATTGACTGTGGTGTTGCATGTAGCATGAGCAGATGCTCAATAGTATACCAAAGGGGGAAAAAAGGGAAAGAAAAAAATATCAATGCTTGCATTCATTTGCATCTGAATATCCTACTCGCCACGCACTGATTCCAGTAACACCGACACTCGTCCCTTGAGAATGGGAGAATGATTACTCTTTGTTTATGCTTTCCTACTTTTTCATGACATATTCAGAATTGGTGATATAGCAATCGGAAGTTGACTTGTAAATTTCATCACGCTCCAGATACTTTGTATAACGCCTCGCATCAGAATTCCTCTCAGAGTCGGTATTTACATTTTAAAAGGCCAAATGCGCCACAAACCCTTAAAAAAAGCCCACATAAGCTAAAATCACGAACCTCATCTCGGAAACAGTTCCATTGTCCTAATAGAAGGCCCCCGAGCCCCCACACCCTACCAGACCTTTTAATAAAACAAGTGCCTGCTGTGGTTGCTATGGGAACATGTGATCTTGTGTTTTCTTGCAGACTCTCCGTATCGCACTCTGGTGAGTGGCGCTGTACTAAAGCTGCAGGAGAGAGGGATGCTGGAGGAACTAAAGAAGAGATGGTGGAAGGTGGAGGGAGGCGAATCCTGCTCTGCGGTAAGCCTTGGTCTACCATTAATCCACTGAAACTTCCACACGGTTGACTCTGATGCTTAATTTCGTCGCCTTGTCTTCATGGTGAATGCGTTGCTTGAACCTACTCCTAACAATTGGATAATCCTGTCATAATGGATTCAAAATTAATATCCCATAATATACTCCGTTCTGTATTACAATGAATCTCATACTCGCCCTTTCAGAAGTCACCGCCTATTGTAAATATCCAACTACCCACTACAATCTCTTTTAACAAAAGTTTTATTATCTTTTTTTAACTGTTTAACAGTACAATCGAGGAAGTATTGAGTTTGCAAACAAAATGCTTTACAAGATTTCATTAAAAATTCATGTTTTAATGCTCCATGATTAGAATTAAAAGATTTTTTTTCACAAAGAGGGCTGTTTCTCTCTCTCTCTGTCTGTCTCTCTCTCTCTCTCTCTCTCTCTCTCTCTCTCTCTCTCTCTCTCTCTCTCTCTCTCTCTCTCTCTCTCTCTCTCTGCGTGTGTGTGTTTTTTTTTATCGGTTTGCTTAAAAAGAAACATAACTCAAACACAAAACATACAAAACACCAAACTTAATATTTAAGTTCAGCATCTTCACCACGAACACTTTCAAGAAAATCCTCTCACCTTAAATTTCTCTTTGCATGAAAGATCTTCGCAAATTGTTCATTTTTTCAAAAATGCACCAACAATTTTT
The DNA here is from genome assembly GCA_030765055.1 of Mantis religiosa. Taxonomy (NCBI): domain Eukaryota; kingdom Metazoa; phylum Arthropoda; class Insecta; order Mantodea; family Mantidae; genus Mantis; species Mantis religiosa. The sequence continues at coordinate 1,194,738 of JAUKNK010000155.1, forward strand.
ATTAAGATACTTCATTTTTAAGATATGTTCATGACAAATATCATAGCAGACCAAATTTCACCATATAAAACAGTAGATGTCGTTAAAACACAGACTTTACACCCATTTAAGTTATGGCGTTAAAAATTTCAGTGATATTCTGTGTTATTTATTTTAATTTTCAAATGGCTTTAGTTTTTCTTCTTCTTATTCTTCTTCTTCTTCTTTCTCTAACTCCTTTGTGCTGTTAAGCGTGGAGTACAAGCCTCTTCTACCCATTTCCTCCACTTTTCTCGGTCCATCATCATTCTCTTCATTTCTGTCATGGTTTTCCCTCTATCCTTCCCCAACTTCTCAATGTATTCCTGATACAACATGCGTGGCCTTCCCCTAATTCTTTTACCTTCTGGTCTTGCTTCTAAATATTGTTTGGGTTTTCTTTCTTCTGACATGCGGGGTACATGTCCATACCATTTAAGTTGTCTTTTTTCCAATGTTTCTTTAACGGAGTGTGTACCCAACTCTTCCCTTATTGTTACATTTCTAATCATATCTCTTCTTGTCTTCTCCACAGCTCGTCTTAAATATCTCATTTCCATACCTGTTATTTTGCTTTCTTGTTTCTGTAAGAGTCCAACTCTCTGCTCCATATAATAGAATTGGTAGTATTATTGTTTTAAATAGTATAATTTTTGTATCTTTTGTTATTTCCTTTTTTCCCACAATAGTATTATTAATCTGATAGTAGACCGAATTGGCCTTTCTTATTCTGTTTAAAATTTCCTGCTCTATTTTTCCATCCTTATTTATAATTGTACCCAGGTATTCATAACTGTCTACCTGTTCTAAGATTTCATCATTACATTTAATTTCAACTTCGTCTTCTTTCCTTCCTATATACATGGTTTTACTTTTGTGTATGTTTAATTCTAAACCTTTTCTAGTTAATTCTTCTTTCCATTCATTTAGCGCTAATTGTAAATTACTATTACTATTTGTAATTAATATGACGTCATCAGCATATATCAACGATTGTGCCCAAATTGGTCTTAAATTTCTATATCCTATCATAGTTCTTGCTGTTCTTCTTTTGCAAATTTTCCATATTTCATCCATCACAATAATAAATAAGAGTGGGCTGAGGCTATCTCCTTGTTTAACTCCTCTATTCATCAGAAATGGTTCTGATTCTTGTCCATCTAATATTATTATCCCTTTAGTTTTTCAAGTTATTTCATTGTGTCTTAATTGAGTAGGGCTACTATTTTTTGTTATGTAAAGAGCATTGAATTTATTAAGTTACATCTTAAAATCTGACTATCGCCTATTTATTATTATTCTACTCTAGAATAATTGAGATACACGTTTGCAGAATGCTTTTATAACAGATTTCGTTTAGCCACAAGCCACAAAGATGATGCGGGAGACACGATAGTTGAATGTTTTAAAAAGGACTCGCTAATGTTGACCTTGAAATTCCATACACTTTTGATAATATTGCGAGAAACAACTGAATAACAATACTTTAAAAGTGATGTCACACGACAAACGAGTAGCTCAGAAATGGCTTACATCACAAAAAGCTATTTAAAATAAATCTTGTGTGTGTGTGTGTGTGTGTGTGTGTGTGTGTGTGTGTGTGTGTGTGTGTGTGTGTGTGTGTGTGTGTGTGTGTGTGTGTGTGTGTGTGTGTGTGTGTGTGTGTGGTGTGGTGTTGTAAGTTTCTATTTCTTGTCATCTAGTTGCGATATTTCTTCCGAATAAAGAGAACTTCCAGGCATATTCCCAGAAATTTCAGCCTATACCTTTTGTTTGTCGTATGAATATCTTAAATTAGAATGGTTTAATAAATATCATTAGAGCCATTTTTAATAAATCAAAATTATTCCAAAACTTTCCATGTAAAAAGTAGTTTAAACTGTAGAGTGGTTTTGTTAATCTCCATGACACGTTTTTGGAAGTTGCTGGTGTTAAATTTCTGCTTTAGCATTTACCAAAATGTTCTTCTTTCGCTTACACTGGTTACACGCACATGGAGATTTTTCTAAAAATACTTTTTCAGGGAGCCTCAAAACGTAAATTCCCGATGAAACCTCATCTAATGTTTTGAGTGGATACAATACTTCCTCTTGTTTAATATAGGTGGGTGACAGAGAAGATAAGTGCGGAAATATAGAGTCAGACCGAAAAAATCAATGCCATAGCCGGGATTTGAACCACGGATCTTCTGGTTGCCGTCCAACCACTCTAACCCTTGAGCTACTATGGCCAACGTGCCGACATGACATTAAATTCTCCAACTGACTCGTGTTTTCCCCGGTAAACCACTTAAGAGTTCTCATAAACACATGAGACAACTACCTTAATGGCGACTTACAACCTGTAAGTACTTTAAGGTCCAGGCTTTATAGTTAACCACTATTAGTTCAATTAATGGAAATTAATTGTTCATTCAATGGTATTGAATGTTTCAGTCTGACTCTACGTTTCCACAATTTAGCCTACACACGGCCAGTGTGAAAGAACAATTAATTTCCACTGATTGACCTAATAGTGGTTAACTATAAAGCCCGGGCCTTAAAGTACTTACATGTTGTAAGTCGCCATTAAGGTAGTTGTCTCATGTGTTTATGAGAACTCCTAAGTGGTTTACCGGGAAAAACAAGAGTCAGTTGGAGAATTTTATGTCATGTCGGCACGTTGGCCATAGTAGCTCAAGGGTTAGAGCGGCTGGACGGCAACCAGAAGATCCGTGGTTCAAATCCCGGCTAATGCATTGAATTTTTCAGTCTGACTCTATATTTCTATACTTTAGCCTACACACGGCCAGTGTGAAAGAACAATTAATTTCCATTAATTGACCTAATAGTGGTTAACTATAAAGCCCGGGCCTTAAAGTACTTACACGTTGTAAGTCGCCATTAAGGTAGTTGTCTTATGTGTTTATGATAAGTGGTTTACCGGGAAAAACACGAGTTAGTTGGAGAATTTAATGCCATGTCGGCACGTTGGCCATAGTAGCTCAAGGGTTAGAGCGGCTGGACGGAGACCAGAAGGTCCGTGGTTCAAATCCCAGCTATGGCATTGAATTTTTCAGTTTGACTCTACTTTTCCATACTTTAGCCTACACACGGCCAGTGTGAAAGAACAATTAATTTCCAAGATAAGAGCGATTACGTTGGTCAAAAATTACAATCTTTTCGTCCAAAAAGTAATACTACAAAATGTAACTTTAAACATTCGCGATTTAAAAGTAATGACATTCAAAATTAATACTAGAAATCAAATCCTTAGAGCGGATTTGCAGGTTTTATTTTTATACATTTATGTACTCCAATCTCTATATTCTCAGATATTAAGCTTTTTATAACAAGTTGGTCATAGTCAGAGACAAAAGTATTCTAAGTAAAGCTGCGTGTATATTTTGCTTCTATCCCTGTGTGTATAATGTAAAAATACGAATTCCTTGGACATTTAGCAATGCGTATGGATGGTGGCACTGTTATAGTGTCTCCATACGCATCCTGCATATACACCGGTTAGAAAAGCATGCATAGTGCCTCCTTTAGCCAAAAATAAACAAACGCAGTACTACCTATCCTGAGTAGTATATTCAATAAGTAATGAATAAACTAAAATTGAAATATGCATATATGATCCTTCGCATGAATTTTATGTATATGCAGTTAAAGATTTAGCTTAAAATGTAATTTATAGGAGCAAACAGACTTTATATTTCACTAAAAGTTAAACATACATTTAATAAGAAAGTTTGCACAGAACTGGTCCAAATTTTGTAAGTACTTGTGCATTGATATCATGAATAAATTACATTATAAACATCACTATCTTATATACCTACAGTACTACGTACACAAAATTATTTTCAACGTCTCTTAGCATAACCTGTGGAAAAATAAATGTTTAAGCAATCAAAATTATTCTCAGTAATAATACAAGGGAAGCCGCCAGGCATTTCAACGAAAAAGGATCTGTGTACTAACATACTTTATTTCTGGTATCACCCTCATTTATCAGTTGTAACAAAAAGTTGATTGTTGCAGTTAGAAGAAAAGTCGGCTAAGGCAGACAGTAATGAGCTAGGATTGGACAATGTAGGCGGTGTGTTCGTGGTCCTGATAGCGGGAACCGTTACTGCCTTCTGTGTTGCTGTACTTGAGCTTCTGTGGAACTGCCGCAAGATAGCAGTAGACGAAAAGGTAGGTCAATTAGACTAAAAAAGCAAGTTTTGATTTAAAATGTTAAAAACAAATATACTTACTTGTTAACGGGAGATAAGGGCCAGACCGTTTCCCAGGTGAGGCCCACTGCACCCGCTCAAGCTCCGGGAAAAGGGATAAAGCGAGAGAAAAGGAGGATGGGGAAATCCTACAGCCTTTCTGTATTGAATATCACCAGGCGCTCCTATGGTCAGAGACAAGTTCGGGCAGAAGTTATTCTGCCATCAAATCACATCCTCAAATCACATCCACCTTATGTGCAGCACACCACCGTTCATTATGCCAAACCCTACTGCCCTGCAAGATCAAACAAACAAAACAAGAGCAAACGGGAAGACTAGAAGAATAATTCTTCTATATATCCTTCCCCAGCATTTGCTTGTCAGTTGAGACAAATAAAAGAAAACAGGGTGATGTGTTCAACGGGAATCGAACCAAATTGGAACCGCAGACACTATCACTTGAAACTACCCGCTTAGTGTTCTTGAAACTAAATCAATTTACCAAATCGTGAGCCTTGTCTTCTTTGAATGGTTGTACTTAGTCTCGTAGGAATACTGTGTAACTTCTAACAGAATGAAAACAACACTGTGTCACGTTTGCAGCAGTCCAGTATATTGTTGACTTCCCTTATTATATTCGCAATTTTTTATTCAGTCAAGTACTCAACTAACAACCCATTACCCACCATTATATAACTGTGGTTTCTTCTTGTAACGAGTGGAAGCAGTTAAAATAAGCTTATTTTAAAATAATGTTGAAATAATTTAAAATAGGAATGTCTACGTATTCGTAAGTCAGGTGCATCTGAAATACCTATATATGCTGTATATATATATATATATATATATATATATATATATATATATATATATATATATATATATATGTATATATAATGGACTTCTATTTTTGTGTGCAAAAAGGATTGTGTATTCCATGGTGCCATGCGCTTCTACAACTTCTCACTTTGTATAGGATCATGTGATACGATAACTAACGCATGTGTATGAGGAAATGAAAAAATTGGATGAATTTGGTGAAGTTTAATATTTTGAATTGCAAGATGAACAAGTTGTTAAGTTCAAGAGAATTGTTCAGTATAAATAACACGTATAAGTACACAAAATATGACCGAAGTATTCGAAGTCCAATCACCTTTAAGTTTGTACAGCCATAACGATGGCCAAGAAAGTAAATGGATCACCAAGGACTAAAGGCTTTTATTTAACTTCAAAAGTGAGTTTGAGTTCGGCATATTTATGAGTGAGAAGCAATGCATTCGCTTGAGTGCGAAAATAGGATGTTCATATAATGTACCATACACTGTGAATCTAAAAATAGATAATTAAACTTGATAATTTCGAATTACCAACCTTCACAAAAACAACAAATAAATGACAAACATTTTCCTTATCCACTTTGATAGATATGGAACATCCACAAATATAATTGTGATTTCTTTAATTTTCCCCGAAAGTGTTTCAGATTTTGTAAAAGTTTTAGTCCTTTCTAAGTAACTTTTAGCGGCGAAAGAATCCACGGATATTGTGACTTTGTGGGTTCGTGAAATGAAAAGTCCAATTGCACCACTCAAAAATGTTCTCCTGCTGCTGCCTCCAGCCGGTTCTATAGGGTGTTCCAACGTTCGGGTGACAATATCAAGCAAAATTGAATCATGGTAGATGAAATTTTAAAGTCCTGTTTCTTCTTTTCGGTCCCGCGGTTAGCTAAGAACATAAGCCCCCGTGATTTCCAAAACCATTAACGTCAACATTAAGTACAAAATGCAACCCCTTCCCCAAGTCAATAGTTCAAAATGTTCAAATCAGTACATAGTTTTCAGTTATTCATGAAGAATAATTGCTTCAGTTATCAATTTTTAGGTATGAGAGAGCCTAACAAGACGCATAGCGTCTCAAAGCGTCGATAAAACAGATAAACTGATACTCTCTAATAGTCAGGCATGCATGAAAGCTTTCGATAATCACTTAGTGAAGTCCAAATTGACTTTAGAATGACGTGAATTTCCCACAGCACTAGTTACCCACGATTCAGCTCATCTGAAGTGGGTGCTCGGGCACGTTGGTGTTCTGAGCTCTGGAAGAGCACATGAAGCTACTAAGAAGAGAACTGAGCATCCTGCCGCAGTCATGACAGTTTATAGTCTGGAACCCTTGCTCGAAGAACACTGCTACTCATCTGTAAGTTTCAGGCACTCCAGAACTCTCATCAGGTCGCGAGAAATGCTGAAGCTAAGCGGCGAAGAGCTTTCATGTAGAATGGGCCGTTTCACAGGACACCGTCCTCTTAGAGAGCATATGCGCAGACTGAGACAGTCAGTGAATCCTGCTTGCAAATTGTGCGGACTGTGTGATAAGATAGCCGCCCGTCTACTGTGCAAGCACCCAGCATTTACTGTCCAAAAAGCTCTCATATCTTGGAGCCAATTTCAAAAATTGCAAGAGCTTTCAACTAACACAGTCCAGAGCCTGATTCAGTATAACATGGGTATCAGATTTCTGGACGCCTCGGTTCCATAGATGCCCCATTTCCAAAAGTTTCTCACATTGACCTAGGATGGCAATAGCACGTCCCTCCAATGAATGTATACTATGAATTGTGAATGTTTCTTTTTTTGTTTTAATTTACGTCCTCCAACGTTAAGTCATATCGGACGATGAATGGAATGGGTGAACTGGTGCTCAAATGAGCCCGGGGTCCATGGAGCTTAGAGTTACCCGACATTTGTCTTTCAGGATAAGGAAAACCCCCGGAAAAACCTTATCCAGTAGACCTGACCGAGATTCGAACTCGGGACCTCTTGAACGTGAGGCAGACACACTACCATCTACGCTACTGAGGCTGGCTGTGAATGGGTTGATTACTCGTTGGTCTCTCTTACAGCATTGCAGTGTTGTTTGCAAGTTAAACGTGCATTTGATTCAGCCTTGACGTTTGGTAGAGTCTATTTTTTACCAGAACTGATTTCAAAATAATAACAGTGTTTAATTACCAACTTGTTTATTGAAAGAGCACTCTTTGGTAAGCTACGCGTATGCAGACCGTGCACAGTTGAGTAACGTGACCATCCGGGGCATTTTTGCACCGCAACCAGGGAAGACCCTTTATATTACTGTCCGGCCACTGTATCTCCGGCTCTGACATTTAGTGGCTGCAGGAGGTGGAGGGGGAAGGTTACTAGTACCAACATATAATAATGAGTAATTGAAAACATATCGTCAGAATTATCTTTATAACGAGAGTATAGGAATCTATTAGCTTCAAAACATTGAAATACAACTTGTAATTTCATTATCATGCAAGATATTCTTTACAACATCACTCTATTCAAATATTTCGTTCACACCTTTCACGCACACCAACTGCTTCTGTTGCTGGTACTGGGAGTCTGTAAATCCGGTGTCGTGGTCAGGAAGCTAAAACTGTCTGCTAGCGCCAATCAGCGTTGTCGCTGGTAGGCGTGGCTCCCGAACCCAACACCGTGTTGCCAGCTTAAATTTGTTTGAGCCACGTGGCCTAATAGCGGCTTGCGCTGGTGAACTTTCTTTGGTATAATTTTCGTGCGTGAACTCCGATGTTTAGTGTTCGCAAGTCCTATTATTATCGCTATTATAATAATATGGCTACTGGTTCGTGAAATATGCAAATACATGAAATATTTAAAATACGCATTGTTCCTCTGCTTGAAATTCCCGCTCAAGAACTGGCAACAGCCTGCTTCCCCCTCTCGAGAAATGTCAGAGCCGCAGATAGAACGGCCGAGGTATAAATAATATGGTGTATCATTTATTTGCAAATCTAAACCCGTTGTACAACATTTGAATAAAATCAGCCAGCATTTTCCTGGAGATAATTGAAACTATTATTACAGTAGCCAATTAAAAAGAAATGCATGCTCAATAAAGAATAAAAAGGGTAGTGTATGACCCTGTAACAGCTTTCACATGCAAAAGTGCATTAAAAAGGTAATCTGAATGAATGAGTTGAAGTAAAACAGGAAGGCCTGAATATGGCTATAGTTGCAGTTTTAGACAACAAAATGGTTGTCAATGAAGCTATTAGGCAATATCAAAAACCATCACTACTCTTCACAGAAGAATTGTTAACAATCCAACAAAGAAACTAGGATGTGTTGAATACAAGGTTATGAGAATTAAAGTTTTACGTTAACCACATAAAGAAAATTCTAGATTTGCAACTACTAGCCGAGATGCCAGGTTCCTGGATATTGGTTCAGTAAAAATTAGGTCTTCGTTGCTAATTCAGCAAAGGGCGAGCAGGCTATGTCTGGTTCAGATCTTTTGTGCCGAGACATCCTGATATTACATCAGGCAGTCCTAGTCAGAGGAATTGTCTAACAGGCCTCAAAAAAATTACCTAAGGTTCAGAAGGTTCTAAGAAGATCAAATAAATCTGAAATGTTCCGAGATTCGGTGGATTCAGACACCTGAGTTGAACAAGATATGATACAAAGATTATTATGATCTCACCAAAGAAGAATTTGAGTGGATGCAGTGGCTGTAAGTAGAAATTTTATAGGTAAAAACTGCACAATTCGAAAAGATTTTGCATTTATTGTGGGTAAAAAAAATTTCAAATAAAAAGTGTTAAACGTATGGAAAATACAAATAAGCTATACCTATTTTTGAGAAACTTCTTAGGAATCGTTTTAGGTTTAAATGTTTTGTTTCACATCAGATATTTAATGTATCACCTTTCACCACTCATATCTTTAGATACCATTTTACACTGCTTTTATTTTCTTTATATAAAATTATACAATCAGTTACAAAATATGCAGTTGTATGCACTACTATAACATGTAGATATTGTTGAGGAAAGTGTTGAATCCAAAAGTGTGTGGTATCTTTATTCTTTTCACCCTAACTGGTACAACCGTAGGAGATGAAAAGGGAAATGTAATGCAAAGGAATTAGCCACAGAAAATTCGTGCTAAGCTAAACTCCATCCCACTAGTGCCAGGAAAAACAGGATGAAAGATTTTAGTCCTTTATAGTCAATTGAAAGATAAATAAACGTAGGATTTTCCTCAGCGAATCCATTCCAAAATGTTTTCTTCTGTTTCCAGATTACACCATGTGAGGCGCTGCTATCAGAGCTCAAGTTCGCTGTGAGTTGTTCAGGAACCAAGAAAGCATCTCACGTCAAATCTTCTGAAGCAGATGAGGAAGAAGAAGAGGAAGAAGAGGATGAAGACAACATGCCAGCAGGGGCTACCGCAGGCTCATTTGTGAGGCTCGGCTTCGAGAAATTCACCGAGAAATAGTATGAACTGTAGTCTAAATTCGGTTACAATTAATTAGCTTTATGAAACACTGTTTCTGAAGTAACCGTAGAGGTAAGAATACTACAGACCTTCATGGTGGCACCGATGTGGATTTTTATGCACCCTTCGCTTTTGCTTAGATAGTTCTCGCGGCGATAGAGAGTGTACTTCTCGGTAAACACGAATGTAGAAAGTCGTTATGTCTGTACCAAATAATTACAGAAATAAGTAAAATCTTCGTGCAAATCCACTGATATCACTAAGTAGATGTAGAGTGTTCTAAACTCTAAACGCATTAACGTAAATGAGAAAACAATGTAACTGAATTGTGAATTAACTCAATAAAACAAAGTGATAAATCAACAACAAAGAACATTTTATGGAGTTGAAAAACAACAAGCAGTATATAAAAATACTAAAACTTAACGCACTATTTTTTAGAACAGATGATTCTCTATGCAATAGCATAAAATGCATTGCCAAAATATTTTATTTTACACGCAAAACTTTCACTTAAAATTTTCAGGACTCATGGGCCTTTAAGTTAATAATCTATATTTCTTGTCTTTCAAAACCATCTACCTCATTATGGTTATATTTTCCCTAAGTTTCTCCAACAACTAATTTCTAACTTATTATTGATAACTTAAATATATTTATGAAACTACATCACGCAATTACAGTTAATACTGCATAGTATTTCATCCATGTATCACGTTATTAATTTGGCATAAAAAGCCTTAAATAAGGGCCGTTTACTATCTATTGTTCAGATTTTATACTTTTCATTTCATTATGGCTGCTTACAGTCCATTGCTCTAAGTGCCCGCTACTATTTTTTCCGGAAAATTGTTTCTAACATCGAAATGCGTTCCAATGTTCGTTAAAATTAAAATGCCAAATTTATCATTCTTAACCGTATCTCTGCGTCTTGTCATTGGTGATTTTTTTTATCACTGAATGTTATGGATTTACTTTTAGTTTAATTATGTAATTGTAATGGTGATGTAATTAAAATATTTCTCATGTTTTAAACTACTTGAAGTTAAATCCACACAAAATTTCGTTTTCTTGAATTTTCGTGACTTTAACAATAAAGTCTGATGCAGTAATATATTTTAAAAATTGCTGTAAAAATATTTAATTTTATATATGTTGAAATCAATATATCATTAAGTTGTCCTACAAGATTTTTTCAGGAGTACTACAGTACGCTCTTTTTAATATCAGCGCGATTGGCAATATTTCGACTGAAGGATGATTTAAATAATGGCATGATGTTTTTGAAATGTCAATACATCAATTTTATTGCGCGGGATGTCACTTGAGTATGGTAAAAAGTAATCAAAGTCACGTTATTTTCTCGTTAACTGGATTTCCATACGAGAGCTATACGTTTAGCGAGAGAAGCGATAGGGTGTATAAAAATCCAACCAGAGTGGGTCATGCCAAATATCATCTCATTCCGTTTGTTATGTTGACAGAATAATTATTATTGCAGTGAATACAGGCGAATGTAGATGTGCCCCGAGCAAAATGTTATTTACTCGGTAATGAAACTTCAAGTACATGTTATAACAATCCAGTTCATACATTTCATCACAAAATCCTGTGATCATGAAGCAGAATTTCAAACAGGACAAATTTTGTACCAAATTCGTGTTTATAAATATTCAAAGGGGACAAAACAGAGTTATTGTGATAAATTCCAAGCTGGTTTTTTTAAACAATGCTTGTTGAATGTAGTGTGCCGTTCTTCTATTACATATCAGCTGTTTGCTATAGTTGAATGCCTTATTAACTCATTGTATATTATACCTATTTTATGTTTGGAATATAAACATGTGAAATAAATATTTTGTTACATAATATTTTTGTACAAACTCTACATTCGCACTTAACTGAATATTAGTATATAAATGTTAAAACACCTTTAGCCCATTCCTGTCTGGTTCTAGAAATTCTGTTCTGCTACCGGCAGCTTATGCTTGCCCTATGTTTGCTGCTGCACCAATGAAAAATTTAGTTTTATGGTCGTATGGCTCTGGTGCAGATGGTCAGTTGTTATTAAGAAACTCTAAATAAGGACATGAATGAAAACAAGATTATTGTGGATTTAAGTTTGCAAAATAATTTTATGCGTATGATACAAGGAAAATAATCAGGAATGTAATATACCTGTAGTTGTTTGACTTGGTATGTTCATTTAATTGTTTTTGAAGTATTTTAGAATCGAAGTAAAAGTTTAGTAATACATACAGAAAGAAGTTAGACTGAGACTGAAAAATACAATGCAATAACCGAGATTTGAGCCATTAATCTTCGGATTTCTGTCAGATGCTCTAATCAACTAAGTTACCAGTACAATATAATCACATCCATTAACTGGCCTTGGATTTTTCAGTCAGATTCTGCCTATCCTACCTTGTCCTACACAGTAGCCGCGCCGTGGCTCAGTGGTTAGACCGCTTGGTTCTCACCAAGGCGGCCCGGGTTCGATCCCAGGCGACCGAAAAGTGAGATCTGTGGTGGACAACACGGCGCTGGGGCGGGTTTTTCTCCGGGGCCTCCGGTTTCCCCCGCCATCTCATTCCACCGGTGCTCCATCTTCATCTCATGTATCATCAGTGTCACCGCCTGCGGTGCCGTATGTAGTAAAAGCGGGCGTTAAACACTACACATTTCATTTCATTGTACTGCACACGGCTAATGTAAAAGATAAATTGATTACTACAGAGAAGCAAGTTATTTTAGCGAAAACTAATACACATACTAAAGCAGAAGTATGTAATAATAATAATAATAATAATAATAATAATAATAATAATAATAATAATAATAATAATAATAATAATAATAATAATAATAATAATAATAATAATAATAATAATAATAATAATAATAATAATAATAATAATAATAATAATAATGATTATGATGACTTATTATAGAACACCTATCTTAATTTAACAGCAGTCTTTTTCTAATGTGTCCTTGTTCCTTCGATTTTGAGGCTAGTTATGTTTACTTATTTTACTAGTCTTTTATTTTACATTCTTGCCTTAGGATTATAAATAGAAACCGCAGTGAGTATGATCCTCGAAAAACTTCCAAATGAATGAGAACACCTAACAATGAACTGTGTAGCGTTTAACGTCCGCTTTTACTACGTGCGGCATCGCAGGGAATAAGATGACGAGGGAAACTGGAGATTCCGGAGAAAACCCACCCTAGCACCTTGTTGTCCACCACAAATCTCACTTTTGTGGTCTTCTGGGAGCGCACCCGGACCGCCTTGGTGAGAGTCGAGAGGTCTAACCACTTAGCCACGGAGCGCCCAAGAATACATCACTATGTATGCTGTGGTAGCAAAGCCCGGGTATTCAAATAACACTCCCCAAGCATAAACACTACACTACGGAAACGGCATACGAACTGCGTGTGGTATAAACACAGAGCTTACGGTGGATACCACAATGGCACCTTTGGCGGAAGAAAGATTGGTTTGAGTTTGGCTTTGTTATTATGGGATGTATGAATATTGAACTGATAGATTTGTAATACACCTTGGATCCCAACTGTACTAATGCATGTTCATTTATGACGTGATATTTACTTTCCTTAGTACTGTCCCGTTTACGGCGCACTGCGTGTCCACTGGGGGAGGGTAGGTGGAGTGAGGCCTTGAGGGAGGTGGTAACTAGCTGACGTCATAAAGCGAGCTGTGTTATTACTGCACAAATACCGTTTCGAGACGGTTCCAATGACGTAACTCAAGAACATTCGACTACTGGAATGATTTCCAGTGCGTGACAGGGTATATAAAGCCAATGCGGAGCCTAGCAGTGGAGTTTTACAATATTTAAGGTGTTTCGAGTTTCGAGTATCGAAGTGTGTGGCTTCGTGGCGACAAGTCGGCTCAGTAAAACAGCTTGTGTTTCGGTAAGTCGGTCAGTCAAGTTGTGTGAGTTGACAGAGCAGTCAGCAGAGAAGTGCGTCGGTCTGGAAGAGTACAGTACATTCCAAGGTTCTGTTCAGTGTGAACAGTGTAGTGAAGCAGTTCACGAGCGAATACTGGAGTTGTTGTGTTCAGAGTCGGCGTACAGCTCCGCTTAGGAGGTAAACTTGTGTGTACGTAAGAGAGATTACTAGTTGCACAAGTTGGTGCATACTAAACAGACAGAAATAATCATTGAAGAGACAATTTGAAGCTCTGTTTTGGGTAAAACAGAAGGTGACTATAAGTTAGCATTGCACTAACGGTTTTGGTGAAAATTAAAGGAGTTTAAGGTGAACTTCGTCTTGCGTATTGTGTTTATCACAATACTTGTTCATCCCTTAGGGAAATAATATATATAAAGATGCTAAAACAAAATAAAACATTTACAGAGAAACGATGTGGTAACAGATTATTCTATAACACTGCTAATATTATTCCATAGTCCTGAGTCATATGTATATTTGTAACTGTTGTACTATTTATTACGCAACTATTCTAAGACAAAATCTTTATTTATTGTAAAATATTCAAACAATGGCGCTAGTACAAAGTGTTACTTTAGATGAATGTTACTTTACAACTGTATATAACTGAACCTCTAACGTGGATGCATAAGATCGGGCACAGAGGCTTTGTTTCGTCGCGTGGCCGCATTACAAGGAGTTGCTTGCCCTGCACTGTGCTGTTTCTAACCTGTACTATGACCTCTCCATTTTCGCTCATCTCCGTGTGATCCCAATAAGTTGACCCAAAGTCTGGTTGTAACGACGTTGATATGTTGTGAGAACACATATTACATGGTTATATTGTGTTAGTGCTGTTATAATACCAAAAAGTTTATACTTTGCACACAGGATCTTCATGTATGGCTCTTATGTGATAACAAACTAGTAGAGGAGTGAGAATTTGATTTGTAGACAGATTCTCTTTTGTTCGTGCTCGTCATAAAGTAATGGTTTTCAATCTTGTGAAAAGGTTTAGGGAATTGGGATTCATCATGATAAGAAACCGAAAGTAAATCGCCTTGTTCTTACAATGGTAAAACTTCTATGTATTGGAGCAAAGTTAGAGGGAAAAAAAAAATCTCTTGCACATAAATCAATTTCACAAACCACGGCTTGAAATACCTCTAAATTCTTAAAAGTAAAACCATATAACTCCAAGCCATAAATTTTAATCACATGGTAATGTGAGTAGATCTTTCCCTCATTTATTTAATCACAATAATTAGATAAAGTACACACACACTTTCGTCCAGATTATGGGGAGGAAAGGAAATGATATTGGCTAGATAAAACCTACCACTCCGAGGCAAGAAGCGAACACCGAATCCCTCGCACAGCAGTGGAGTTAATTTTCTGCAATTAGGTGTTTTGTTAAAAAATGTGTAGGAGATATGTGGCAGCACAAGGTATACATTCCTTACATCTTCTAAAACAAATGTATGTGGTTGTTGTTTAATTTACATGCTTAACTTTAAGGGGCTATAACAGGAGCGGTTCTCCCTTGATGCGTTTGAATCGCCAAGACACCTACTTGTTTTTAAATAAGTTACGTGGTTATTGTTTATGTTATAGCATTTAATTTTCATTTATAAAAGTTCCCCAAGTTATATTTTGCAATGGAACCGTTCTCTTGGCACTCACGTGTCGATAATGCAGCCAACTTACTTCCCGACTAGTGATTCGTTATTAAAAGGCTAAGGTGGCCGTAACACTGGCCGCGAGGGAGGAGGGGTTGGAGGGGCAGAGTGCTTTACTAGTTACCATGGCTACGGATTTGATTCATAGAAGCCATATATTCCGCACAAACTCGTGTTGCCAGCACAATACGGGAACTTCTTCCTACTTGTTTGTTTATTTGAAAAGAAATTTGTTGGCAGAAGTGATAACCCGCTTGAAGTGAGCCCCGCGTGTCATGTGCTACTGTTTATTATCAGTTTGCATCCTGTGTAAAAACGTAATTTGTTATGTGAACATTGATTATTGTCTTATATGAGAACTGTTTAATTTTTCGTATTTAAGGGATTTACAATGAATCCAACACCCGACTTGGTGTCTCCAAATAC
The DNA here is from genome assembly GCA_030765055.1 of Mantis religiosa. Lineage (NCBI taxonomy): Eukaryota > Metazoa > Arthropoda > Insecta > Mantodea > Mantidae > Mantis > Mantis religiosa. Next base: position 1,210,337 of record JAUKNK010000155.1, read on the forward strand.
CCTTATATTTATGGAAAAATGACAAATGCGACCTGGTAAATGTCAGTAGACTAACACCAGTGCTATGTTTAGAAAAACTTTGCATCTGAGCTTCTTCAGAATACACCAGGAAATTTAAGACTTGTTGGTATGAAGAACATGATTGTGTCGGATTGAAGGAGCTGGGGAAAAATTGCTTTTCGGAAAAGCGCATGTCTAATATTGTAAAATACAGTGAGAACGTTAAGCTTAACAGGGTTTTCGTGAAATATCCAATTAGGGAAGTAGACAAGAAATGACATTTCGTGGACATAATGAAAGCGAGGACTCTTTAAATAAAGGTAATTTTAAGAAAATTTTGGATTCCTATATAGGTACAGAGGGAAGCACCAGCAAAATTCAAAACCGCTATTTCAGTATAAAATCTGTTTTTCGATGCTGATTTAGCGAATTTAGGTTAGCCAATTTTCCGAGTCACCTAATCAATTCGCCCTGAGCCGCGCCTGGGCTATGATTATCCGAATTCACCGGCAAAGAGCGTGCCTCCTTGTGCCAAGAAAATGTACGTTAGGCCAGCCACTCGAATATACGAAGGCTTTGTATAACAGAAAATGTATTTATAGCATACCCTCGAAATCGAAGACCAGCTTTTCTAGAAAATATATTGAAATTGAAACTACTCTCCTTCAGCTACAGTTTTAGCTTATTTAGGTATATTAAATATATTTTGGGATACTATTATTTTATTAATTTTATCTATTTCTTTTTTGCTATAAATATATTGCAATGTTCCGCTCTAATACGTTATTTTAAACTAAGCAGTATAATATGAGAGTTAAAACTGTATAACAAAAGAAGTGCTATAAATAATTGACTTTAAACATCAAGTAAACCAATTTAATGAACAAATATTAATCTACTACATTCCATATACAATTTTACAGAGCTAAATATTACACTCATAACAGAAAACACAAATTAATTTTACAAACAACATCTGAAATGCATAACAGAAAACACTAACAAGTTCTAAAGAAAAATAAACAGTTGAGTAAATGTTACAGTGATCACTATGTATGTGATATAAGTCTGTGGAGCTTTGAATCTATTACCCCGGTATTCACCTTGAGAGACTGAGGGAAAACCACAGAAAAAACCTCAGTCAGGGTACTTGATCACTGTCGAACACCAGTAATATGTTCAGCATAGATGTTTCTGGAGTATCTAATGACATCTGACACACATCTAAATACTTCTTTGAGCAAATTCTCTTCATAACTTTGTCATTCTCAGGATCCCAGAAACCCAATGAGCCAAGAACAATGGCGTTAACCTCCACTTCCTGATATCTGGTGCGCAGAGTCTCAGCCAAGTCATGGTATTTCTCTTCTTTTGCTTTTCGAGCATCACTAAAAGCCTACTTCCCGTTATCAAATGGGATAGTGATATCTAGGATGACAGCTTTCCGATATTTCACCAAAACGAGATCTGGTCTCAAGTTTCCTTCAATGGCTTGATTTTCGACCAGAATGGTGAATCTACTGCTGGCTGCCTTTCGAACCCTACTGACCACGGCATTATGTCTCCGGGTGATGATATCAGAATATCTCATGCAATGGTTTATCACATGTGGTAGGGTTTCGTTCTCATAACCACATCTTCTACAGCTCCGCTGGCACTGTTGTTTACTATGCCGACATCCATTTAAGGGCAATAAGTTTAGTCGGGCCCGATGAATAAACCTCCAATCTGCAAATCTAGTGTAGAGGCCAGTTCTTATAGAATGGGAGCTTGCAGCATCAGAGGACACGCAGTTATTTAAACTAAGCAGTATAATATGACAGTTAAAGCTGTATAACAAAAGAAGTGCTATAAATAACTGACTTAAAACATCAAGTAAACCAATATTTAATAGCACGGTTAGCCATATATTCATTTATGACATGAAATGCATATATCCGGTTTAAAAGTCATATCGACGTGCAGGGTTGGCTTGGATGAGGGTATTAAAACAAAGAGTGTCAAGCGCATGCAGTACAACATGAGCAAAAAGCCAAGTTTTGTTATGCAGACGAGTGTAAAAAATTTAATACAGCATATTTTCAGAATATATCAAAGCCCCGTCGCACACGTAGCAAAAATGCATAAATAATGACTTGATGTAAGCCGACAGACGGACGGACGCATCGTGTCATGTAGGGTGGAACGGGGTTCAACTCCGGAATTAAACATACATCGTTCTGAAATACCTAAAATGACATGCTCTACTCCACTCTGTGGTGAAAGAAAAGGACGGGAATGTAGGAGCCTGAATAACTACAGAATGTTAAAAAAACATGTGTGGCACAGTTTCTGCAGTTTATAGACACTAAAATATTAAACAACAAAGAGGTACTTGAGTAATAAATAATAATAATAATAATAATAATAATAATAATAATAATAATAATAATAATAATAATAATAATAATATTAAAATAATAATTAATAATAATAATAATAATAATAATAATAATTAATAATAATAATAATAATAATAATAATAATAATAATAATAATAATAATAATAATAATAATATAATAATAATAATAATAATAATAATAATAATAATAATATAATAATAATAATAATAATAATAATAATAATAATAATAATAATAATAATAATAATAATAATAATAATAATAATAAATAATAATAATAATAATAATAATAATATATAATAATAATAATAATAATAATAATAATAATAATAATAATAATAATAATAATAATATAATATAATAATAATAATAATATAATAGAATAAAAATAATAATTAATAAAGAGGAAGAGTAGAGGAAGAGATTAGAAGAGGAAGAGGGAAGAGAAGAGGAAGAGGAAGAGAGAGGAGAAGAAGAGAGGAGGAAGAAGAAGAAGAGGAAGAGAAGAGGAAGAGAGGAAGAAGAGAAGAGAAGAGGAAGAAGAAGAAGAAGAAGAAGATGAAGAAGGAGAAGAAGAAGAGAAGAAGAAGAAGAAGAAGAAGAGAAGAAGAAGAGAGAAGAAGAAGAAGAGAGAAGATGAAGAAGGAAGGAAGAGAAGAAGAAGAAGAAGAAAGAAGAAGAAGAAGAAGAAGAGAAGAAGAAGAAGAAGAAGAGAAGAAGAAGAAGAAGATAGAAGAAGAAGAAAGAAGAAGGAGTAGGAAGAAGAAGAAGAAGAAGAAGAGGATAGAGGAGGAAGAGGAAGAGAGGAAGTAGGAAGAGGAGGAAGAGGAAGAGGAGGAGGAAGAGGAGGAAGAGGAAGAGGAGAGAAGAGAGAGAGAGGAGAGGGAAGAGGAGAAGAGGAAGAGAGGAAGAGGAAAGGAGTAAGGGCTGAGGAGGATGAGGAAAGAGGAGGGATAGAGGAGGAAGAGGAAGAGGGAGGAAGAGGAAGAGAGGGAAGAGGAAGAGGAGGGAGGAGCGGAGAAGGAGGTGAGAGGGAAGAGGAGAAGGGAAGGAAGAGGAAGAGAGAGGGAAGAAGATGAGGAGGAAGGAAGAAGAAGAGAAGAAGAAGAGGAAGAGGATGAAGAGAAAGAAGGAAGAAGAAGAAGAAGAAGAAGTAGAAGAGAGGGAAGAGAGGAAGAAGTGAAAGGTGAAGAAGAGAAGAAGAAGAGAGAAGATGATGAGAGAAGGAAGAAGAAGAAGATGATGTAGATGAAGATAGAAGAAGAAGAAGAAGGAGAAGAGAAGAGTTGAGAGAAGAAGAAGAAGAAGATAAAGAAGAGAAGAAGGAAGAAGAGGAAGAGTTGAGGAAGAGATGAGGAGTTGAGGGATGAGGAGGAGGAGAGAGGAAGTGGAGGAGTGGTATGAGAGAGGATTAGGTGAGGATGAGAGGATTAGAGGATGAGGAGGAAGGAGAGAAGAGGAGGAGAGAGGAAGTGAGGAGGGAAGGAGGAAGGGAGAG